>OY720442.1:40781511-41066540 GCA_963082915.1 Dolichopus griseipennis | reverse complement strand
CCTGTTTTACAATTTTGATTTTATTATTATAAAATTACATTGAACAAAAAATTATTAAAAATTATTCAAGATACATTCTACTTGATACTTGAATTTAATTTTCCAATTATATATATACGATATGTAAGTATGTATATATGTATATAATTACATAAAATATTTATGAATATTACTTAATTAACCACAATGGAATACGAAATACCATATGCATATATAAATCAGATATACATATATATCTAAATATTTATATTATATATATTATATGTATATATACACAAAACCAAATAACGTCATAAATAAATATGCATTTTTTTTCAACATTAAGAAACAGAAAATTTTCATTATACAAAACGTATAAGAAATTCTGATTAATTTACATTACATTTAATGAAGTTTTTAGAAAATTATTTTGAATCTGAATGAAATTAGTTTTTAATATTCTTTTGAAATTATATATTGATATTTCGAAAATTTCTCAAAATTTTTAAGGGAAATGCAATTAAAAATATAAACTGTATAATTTAAAGATAACATTAGTGATAAAATTCAGATCAGATCATATCTAAAATGAAACTGTAATATTCCAAAGATGGTAACACTGATTAAGATGAAACAACATGTATGTTAAATAAAATTAAGTACAAGAAATATTGATGGAAGATCTTTTCCATTTAAAAGTGTTTTACTATAAAAGTAAATTGCTGAAATTATAGACAGTTCTTCTTCCAATTAGTTCAGCAATTTACTTTTATATTAAAACACTTTGAAATGCAAAAGATCTAACATCAATTATTTGTGAGTATTATTATTGTATTATATGTTCTACAATATTGCAGGATGTGGATTCTGTATTACAAGCGTAGACGAAAAATACAACTGTTAAAGTAAAATACGAGTACTACAAAATATTAAGAAATTTTCAAATAATTAATTTGCCTTTAAAATATATTGTCGCTTAAAGTTGTTTTTTATGAAATGTTGGTGACTTTACCAAGTACGGTTATTTGCTATTGCAATCAGACACGGACCCTAATCCAAAGTGTACCCAAAATATCGTAAAAATTGTATTAGTATATCGTAAAAGTGTATACCTTAATATAAAATAATATACGACTAGTTCTTGCGTAAGATAAAAGAAGGATCACACAATTTAGCATTTGTGTATTCATAATCTTATACAACAACTACAAGCTATGGCTTAGTTAATATTAATGATTAGTGTAACAGAAGTTCAGTCTAAATTACTTGGTAAATGCCCTTCACTCATTATAGGCGTAAAAAAATTACAAAAAAAAATTAGGGTGAATTTATTTAATAGCTCTCTTTAAAAATCACTGAACAAAATTCTAGAACATGAAAACTTTTCGGCTTTGTCTAAATGATTTAAGAAGTCCTCAACGGATACTCGTTTCCTTTATTGCGAAAACTACTCATACCTATTAAAATATATTTAAACTTTCTCCATTATCTTTTTAGACCCTTGTGCTTAAGAAAACTATTACGGAAAATAGAAATTTAAAAAAATATTCTTTAAAATATATTTTTAAATTGCATCATAGAATTTGCAAAAATCCAATAATGATTCTTCCAAATTTTTTTTAAAATGAATGTTTAGAATTTTATTTAAATAATAATCATTTCTAAATTCAATATTTTTCTTATATTCAAAGAATAACGACAGAATATTACAATAACTATATTTAAATACTGATCCGCTATTGTTATTTTATTTCTATTCATTTGAACATCTTTCATTCAATTTTATTTTTATCAATCATTCATTCAATTATTCATTGTATCTACAAATAAATATTATGTAACATATGTTTAAATAGAATTGAATGTATTTTATTGTATTGAAGGATTTACTGAATGAAAATTCAATTTTTCCTTTTTATATTTTGTTGATGATTATCCTGATACTATGTTATTAAATAATTTCTTAGGTATGTTTCTATTTTGATAAGTAATGGACTAAAATAAAACATATTCATTTCAATATTGAATAGTTAGTTATACGTATATTATTTATTATTATAGAATTAAAAAAAAACAATCAATCTAAATGAAGTGTTTTTCAATACAAAATGAATTGTATAAATAACAACGGAAATTAAATTTTAGAAAAATAATGAAATAAGAATTTTAAACTCATAATAATACTAACCTACAAACTATTTTATTATTTTTTTATTAAATAGAATATATTCTTAATATTAGATAAAAGTTTAAGTAACTTAGTAAATATTTAAGGTTAAGGTATTATGTATACCTTATATTCTGAAAAAAGATTGATCGAATATTTCCCATTGCGCCTGAAGTTATGCAAAGCACTATCCTGAGAACGAATATAAAAATTATTAATAGTATATTATAGTATTGATATAATCTAATAATACTATCTGAACCTATAATGGTTTCAGTATCCGATGGTTTTAAAATTTCGCACATTATCATTTATTGAACCATTTAGAAGATTTACAGGGAATTACAAGAATTTAACAAGAATTGAGTTTTGCATAACAATAAATTAAAATACCGTATGGCAACCCTATTCATTTCTGTTACAAATATTTACAAAGCTATTAAAAGCAGCTATATTTCGACATTTTCAGATAAAAATATTGCTTATAGAACCCTTTGAATTGCCATAAATGTTAATATAAGGCTTTTTCTGACTTTGAGGTTTATTTAAGGGGTTATGCCTTCAAATTATGTTTTTACAACAACTAACCGTACCTAAAATTTCTTTTCTTTATTTCAAACGCTGTTAAAACTTGGTGAACATACGGACGGGTAGAGTCAAACTTTAAGTTTAGATAAAATTTTGTTTAAATTTGTGAAAATGTGCGAAAAAAGAATTTTGGCTTTAACTTAAACTAAATTATATGCGTTAAAAGAACTTATATACGGAGATTCTTTTAAAAAAGGCGAATGAAGCATATTCACCTACAAATTCGATAAAAGTTAAAAACTCTGATAGTATTACTTATATATTTACCATTATATGTATGTATATGTATAATCAGTAATGTTTTATCGAACTGCAAAAAAATAAGAAACACTTGAATACCAAACCAAAATATAGATTTTTATATATGTATAGTTTCTCTTAAAAAACTTTCACATAAAAATTTGAACAAACTGACGCCCTTTTTAATAAACTTTCTAAAATTTTTATCATCCAAAAATACTTACTATTATTATGTGATTTTATGAAGTCATATTGTCGGATTTATACTGATAATTTTAAATATTCAATGTAATAACTATTCCGAAGTAAATAAATGTTATCGAGATTTAAACTGATATAAGTACCCAACAAAAGTTTTTCATTATAAAAAAATACATCAGCTTAGTTATTGTTATAATTTTTTTTTTTTCAAAATTTCCAAACTTGTAACAAACATCCAAAAACCACTTATTGATCCTATGAATTGGATAAGGAAAAATGAATTGGATTGATGCCAATTTATGAATTTTAAAACACTTTTTTTATATTATACCATACAACAAGATTTTTTAAAAAGAACCTGTAAACTTAACTGATTTCTTGGATTCTAATTTTACATTATTGTTATTGTAATCAGGTAATTATTTTTGGTCTATCAATTTCTATCACATAATAAACAATAATTGCCAGATTATGAAAAATAGTTGATATAATAATAGTCGTTTTAATATAAACTTCCTTTTTATATCGTGGGAAAGAGAATTGAAAGTATTAATGGGGACAATGTGTTCTTTTAGGGAAACTTAAGCTTAATATACAAGAGAGACTAAAATTGGTAAAGGTCTATGCAAACGATATAGTTTCCTGCAATTTATATGGATTTAAACCAACGTGTTATAATTGGTAAAAATGTTTTCGAAGATCTTTTACATATCCCTAAATCACAACAAATATGGAGTAGTACAAGCAATTGCACCATATCTAAAAGGAGGTTCATTTGAACTAATTTTCAAATCTTGCATGGATACTCTTAGGTTAGTGGCAATTATCACAGGGTACTGGTCGGAAGATATCCAACCAATTGGATAGATAGATAGAGCACCTCCTGCAGCAGTTGTAAAGAAGAAGAAACAAAAGGGAAAAAATCAAGACCTTTCTTTTCAGATGCCAAGTTCTAGACAGAGTCAGACATCTCCTACTCAGTTAAACTCTCTCCCATGCTAACGAGTTTCCTAAACATAAAATGAAAGAACTATTATCGCATTTAAACTCTACGGGTTAGATAAAAAACCAAAATAACAAGTCACATAAGTGCAGTGGCATCAAATTGGCGCAACCTAGTGCTAATTGAGGCCTAAGTGCAGGGTCATGGAAGTCACCGTCTTACCTACCAAACTTCAATACAAATACCTATTTCATTTCTCCATGGTAGATTTGCTTCCAAGTAATAAATTTAATAGATTAGTTTGTTTTACAAGCCATCAGTTTTTTCTCATCAATTATTTTAAGAATAAGTTCGGAACAAATAAAAAATGCTGCATCTACTAAGTATTGCTTAATTAAAAAATTGATAGTGATAGATATCTTCCAGAAAATCTCAAGTTCAGTCGATAAAGAGCTTTAACAGATATTCTCTTCTACTCGAGAGCTCTAACAAGTTATTATACAAATCTAAATCGCTCTTCAAATTATTTACCATTACTTTAGTCGAAACTGTGTCGTTTTTTTACTCCCATATGTCAAATGTCTTCTTAAGAGAAGTCAATTCGAAAGTGTGTGAATCATCAAATAATGACAACTGATACATGCGTATGCATATCGGATCTTCAAATATACGAGTATTACAACATTTTAGTGGTACCTAGTGAATGAAATATTATCTATTGCACAATAGTAAATAATGCATAATGATAATGTCGTTGCACCTGTCATCTCAACCAGCACATACACCGTAATCCTATGCTCGTGTATATTTTACATGTATTATATAGGTTTAACCTAAATTAACATTTGTAAACAAATCAATTTAAATATTAATCTACTATCGAATAACTGAATTATCTCAACACTTTATTAAATTTGATTTCAAGCATAAAAAGTGGACTGCACTGACACATGTAACCGTTATTTTTTTATAAAATATTCATTTTCTCTTGAGAAATAATAAAAAAAACAAAAAAACGAATTCACTTTATTCAATCAATAAAGTTAAAACGTGTATGAAATATTTTATGTGGATTTTAAAAATTGATTTTGTAAATAAAAAATAATAAATTTTTTAACATGAAAAACGTTTTTCTTCAATATATTTTCCTGAAAAAAAAAATAAAATTATAGTTTGTGAAATGAACTCTTCATAAATTTAATATATACCAACAAATAAATTAAATAAAAAAATGGTTTCTAATTATAAATTTTGGTATTAAATGTTAATAATATCAAATGTGTATAAGAAAAAACCATATGTGACTAACTATAAAAAAAATATACTAGTTATAGCCTAATCTATACTAATTGGATTTTAAATATTTTAGAAATTTAATAACTTAATTCAGAAAAAATTCTATACCATTTTTAATATATTCAAAACCCTAAAATTAAATTTTAGAAATACCGTTAAAAAATAGTTAATAAATAAATGTAATTTTTTACATAAACACACAAATAAGTCAGACATAAGTTATAAAATTAACACAAATATTTAATTAAAATGTGTTTATAAAATAAAAAACCAAAACATATAGCACACCCTTTTTTTTAACAGGCCATACATTCAAATAATCTTAAACTGCTCAGTAATTTTTTAACTCCTTCGCCACGATATTTGATTAAAAATTTTTACGCAAATTATATCCAACTTCAGGGTACATTTTGATTCTCTCGGTTTTTGCCTTTAATTTATGCAAGTATGTTGTGCAAGTGTTGCACAAAAGTGAAGTTGATTATAGCACAAGGTTGAGAATTTATTAACCCATTCTGACACGATTTACAAACACTTCTTATTAAAAGTTTTTTTGCCTAATTTTACAAAATATTGCCAGTTTAGGCTCAAAGATCTTAGGCCCTTTAAATTTTTAGTTTCAAAAAACCGTTTCTCTCAACTAAACTGACTTTTTTTGGGTAATTCAAAATTTTTTAGAACGTCAAGTCGAAATGGGTTAATAAATGCTATTAGAATTTTTAAGTTTTTTAAATTATTATAATTCTGTGGAAAATATCCAAAACTTGATAAGCGTAATTTTTCCCTTTTTGAGATAACATTTGAAGTGGACTGTTTAACATCAAATCTTTGCACTGCCAAAAATAAATAAGCGTTTATTTAATTAAAAATCCCTCAAATGGTTATTAATAATGTTTTAAATAAATCTTTTTTTGTCACAAAATATTTTTAAAAATTTTCAAACACGTTTATTGAAAAACTGTAATTTTGCGGTTATCAAGTTTTGGATATTTTCCACAGAATTAAAACGGTAATTGGTCTTAAATCTGTAGGCCAGATAACAGTTAATACATCATAAAACCAAACTGATAAAGTGAATTTAGCATTTTTATATCTGTTATACAAAATTTATGTATGTATTTTGTATACATAACACAATACAATCAAATAAAATTTTAATGAATAAGTATTTACTATCACACACAATTGATTTAAACTATAACTTTGTACATTAAAAAATTTTAGTAGTTGAATATACGCCAAGAGCATTGTTTAGTTTATCTAAATTTATTATTTACCTATTACTCCAAATTTCGAAATTTAATTAATTTTTATTTTAACAAGATATTTATATTTGATCTAAATATTATTTACAAGTTTTTATTTGTAATGACACTTGTTTTATTTCAATCAAATTTAATAAATACATATTCCAATCTAACAACAAGTTATTTTAATACTATACAGTAGTGCATTTAATTATGCCACAGTTTAATTTTAAATTTTACCGGATCTTTTTATTGAGATTTAAAAAAAAATCGTTTTCGATGTTATCTCATTTTGTTAAAAATTTTATTTAAATTTCACTCTCCCGAATCCCTATATCTGATTTTTACCTGACCAAGCGGAACACCCAAAACTTTTCACTTGAAGTATCTACAACTTCATTGATAACAACAATTATACAAAACTACTTAAAAGATTAACAGAATTTTCATATTATAAGTTTTTTAAATATGGTTTTCCCTTTAACCGCAAACAATTACGGTACTTGAAACAACAAATTTTCAAATTTTACTAAGCGTCTAAAGCAAAAAACTAAAACATGAAATTCACTTAAAAAATTACAAAAAAAAAAAACAAAAAAAAACTTTAAAGTAATACTTTTTCTTTTTAGTTTAATATGCACAATGCATTAAAAATTACTAAAATACACAACAGAATACCTTAGAAAAAGTTTTTTAAACTAAAAAACAAAAAGTAAAAAAAAACCTCTCATAACACAAAAACACAAAAACTAAAAATAGACCCTTTTATAATTAGAAATGAGAAAATTCTGAAAAATTTAATGTAAACTACAAAATAATTGAATTAAGTAAAAAAAAAAAAAAATAATTAAAAAATCAAAAAAAAAAAAAACTAAATAATAAAAAATTCACTGCCAAAATTTCATTAGTTTTATATAATTTTAATAATAGAATTTTACACATTAAAAACGCAATATTTTAAATTAAATGGTTAACAAGTGTTGTAACGTAATGCTGATTTGAATTAATTACGAAAAATTTAATTTTAGAAAATTAAATTGCATGTGTATATGTAATTTTGGGAAATTTTCAAATTTTTTTTTTTTTGAAATAATTTTCTGGTTTAATGCTTTTTGGGTATTTTTGAATGTTTTTTTTTCCAGTTTATTAAATATTTCTGGGACGAAACACTGCACTGTATATACAGGGTGTTTCTTAATTAAGTGCACTGCTATATACAACTGCATACATACTTATGAGTAGATAAAAACATGTGGTTTTCGAAAAAAAAAAATTGTTAAAATTTCAACGTGTTTTGAAAGTCTAAAAGATAGAAAATGATGGAATGTTGAAAGAATACATCTTAAGCTTTCCAATACATTTTACACAATTTTCAAAAGTAGTATCCCCATATCTTGGAAACTAGGAGAGGCCTAGCTAAGCCCTCATACACAAAATTTATCTACTCATAATTATCTATGCAGTGGCATACAGTACCTAATTAGGACACACTCTGTATATATATACACATACATATAAAATAAAAAAGTATTAGAAAACAATAGATTATTTCATAAAAGATACAATTTTAATCACTTTGTTAATTTCATATGTTGAAATATCATGTGTAAAAATTTCATTTTGTGTACAAATTTTTTGTGTACAAAATATATAGAAAACAAGTGTTCGAAAAAGATCTATGATTTTGAAGGGTCCAATTGAAATATCAAATTTTATATAATTTGAATTCATTATGAAATAATTTGATCGCTTTGCTATTCATTGCTCATTATATGTTCATTATATGTTCATTACTTGCAAAATAAAAGTACAGTGACGACAACGTACAGTGGTTTTTATTCTTCACTGTATTTCATCTGGGTATATTCACATTGTAATGCCTGCAAGTTGTATATAAAAATATAAAATGAACATTTTGCAGAATCTCACGACGAAATGGGTTAAAAAATGATATTAGAATTTTTAAATTTTTGAGATCGCTAATTGAAAACGTTCCGGCATCGTTCGGCAACGGACAGGGATTATTTTTATATATTATCGTCCGATGTCATTCTCAGTATAGTGTGAATATATTTATAAGAAATGCTTGTAATCAATCATCATTTGGCATAATTAATAAAAATCGAATACCGGAATACAAAGTAAAATTTTTTCTAGCTCCTAAAATCCAATTAGAGTTTAACGCAAGTTGAAAGTTCAATTTAAAAAATAAATAAAAGAAACTCAGTTCAAACTATAATTTAGCTATTTGTCTTCAGATTGAATTGAAGCTTTTTAAATAGTTTACGTTCTATAATTTTTTTATCTGACCAATGGCGTAGTGGTAAAGACGCCGCCTTTCATGTGGAAGGTCTCGGGTTCAAACCCCGGCAGATCATATTCAATAAAAAAATATCGTAAAATTGTTTAATTATATCGTAATAGTTTATATCGTAATATAAAATAAGATTTAATAAAAATATATAAATAATTCTCGTGTAAGATTATAGATGGCGCACAAAGTTAACATTTGTGCATTCATATTTCATAACCTTATACAATAGTTACAGCCGAGTAATCAACGGCTTAGTGAATATTATGATTAAAGAAACTGAAGCCTAGTTTAAAATAACAACTTGGTGAATGCCCTATACTCCTTAAAGGAGTGGAAAAGGAATAAAAAAAAAAACGTTCTATAATTAGAGTTGCATTATTTAAAATGTGAAAGAAAATTCGGGAAATTCGCCGAACAACCGAAAACAATAAAGCTGGCAAATTCATATCCTAAAAAAAGTTTTAACAACTGACGAAATTTATCCTACTTTAGAAAAATTTTAATAGGTATTTTAAGCTTTCACTTCTTCATTTTTTGAATAATCAAGCTATTTAAGCACACAAATGTTAAAATATCAGACAAACTTTTATATTTTGAATATACTATACAAGTAAAATAAGTTCTGACCTTGATACTGACCCATTCTATATTTTAAATAAATATGCAAAAAAACAAAAACTTTTATTATCTTTTCTGAAGTCATTACAAAGTTTAATTTTGTTTTTTTTTTGTTCTGTTGAAATCATTAAAACGATTTCATTTTGAATATAAAAAAAAACAAAAATAAACAATTGTGCCAAATATAGATCGATTGGCAAATCAAAAATTGATTTATTTCCTTTTATTTATTCTTCATTACATCAATAATGCTCTAAAACTTTAGTTCGTTTTTTATAAGTGTATGAACGTAAATCATTGCCATTACGTTTGTGATGCAGTAAAGTAGAAGGTGTAAATATAGACGGATAAAGGTATGGATCGAATAAAAATCGAAAAGTACATCTATTTAAGTATGTGTGTCCGTTCGATAACTTAAAAACTACAGCAGCTACTTAGGAAAACTAATTCAGCCAGTTTTTTCAAATGGTTCTGAATGTTTTTATGTACAACTACTTTTTCACATGAGCATTACTCTACATTTAATAAAGCTGGGTGTCTTAGTCTAAAGTGTAGTGGATTCAAGTAAGTATCACACAACTTTCTTTAAAGTAGTTGAATTTATTGATCAGAGTTTGTACATAATATACTGGTTGTAATGGAGAGTTTCAAATAACTGTAATACAACTTTAAATGCTTTTTAAAAAACCGTAACTCAGAGTCTTATAAGTTGGGTGTTTGAAATTTTCTCGATAGTATTGAACCTGGTGAACATGTTTGTATTACGTTAAATCAGGTATCCTAGAATTGACACAGTCTGCTCTACACTCTTCCTCGTTGTTTGTTTTTTTGTTTTTTATATTTTTAAAAAGGGTGGCAGCACTTTTGTTTTTGATTTTTCATTAAAGTTTTATTATTCGTTTAGAATTTCTATACTAAATATATATAACAATGTATAAACTTTTGTTAAACTCATAATAAATAACTAAAAAGTTTTTATATTACAAAATTACAACAAAAAAATAAGTTGTTAAAAAGATATTAAAAACTTAAGAATGTCATGGTTTTTATTTGTGATCGAATTGAAAAAAATTTGAAGTAATAATGAATATAATCAATATTAAAGTGATTTTTAAAGATTGACATTCCAATAATAATAATTAATTATGGTCATAAAATAAGTCATTTTAATTATAAACTCTTGCCTTCAATTTAAAATTAATATTTGACTGAAATTATTTAGCTAATTAAAATGCTTTCATTTTGTTTTTGGATTTGTATTTTTATAATTAAAATTCCCCGAATTTTTAATAAAATAAATATCGAATCTTTGGTAGAAATTTAACCAATATATAACTCCAGATGGACAATGTTATCTTTCAATTGTTCTTAGTCTGTTAAATATAAATCATGGGGCTATCAGATGTGATCTCAAACCAATCACATAATTCTCGAAATGTAATTGCAGCAATGTAACTGACTATATGTTCTACGAATTGCAGAAGCTAAAGTTTTGAATTACAAAAATAACTACTGAGTGTTAAAACGGTTAGAGTGCCAATCTCTCATTCGAGACGCTTGGGTTAAAGTCCTATAAACTAAAAACTCTATTCTTCTAATAAGACAAATGTCGAGTAACTTCCATGGCAGATCTGATAGCCTAACCGTTTAACTTTTATCACTTAAAATAGGGAAATTATAATGTTTGTGCAACTCTGCTTCCCTGTGACCCTTGTCATTTGTTGATTACCTTTTTTTTTAAAATTTAACTAGTATGCTAATGCCTGTATATACAGGATGTAATTCTGAAATTTTTTTCCGAAATTTACACGAAGTCTGTCTATCGTTATCTATTAGTCTCAAATAATTTTTTTTATTTAAATAAAACTTAGTAAATTAAAATCATGTATTACTTTTAGTAATGTTCAATTTTGACAGTTTGATATCTTTATTTGTTTGATATTGGATCCTATTAATGATACTTTAAAAATTTTTAAATTTCTCGAAACATTTTAAAAATATTTTAGAAATATTTTTATGTTATATAAAACTTACTTTGATAAAACGATTTTTGAAGTCTTTCGAATATTAAATTTAACACTTTTAACATTTTTTCCTCAAACACTTTAAAATTTTGTTTAAATAAATTAAAAGTATAAGCAAATTAAGTTTTTTTTTAAATCTACTTAAAGAATTTTTCCAAAAATAACACCTAAAAAAAGTTATTTTGAAATTTAATATCACTGATGATGAAAATGAATTAATTCTGCCATATTAATTGTGGGAAAAAAATGAATATTAATGGCGTTATTAGCATATCAGTAGGTTACGGTTTCGCAATTTAAAAAAAAAAAACTTATATAAATGAGTACCTAATATTTTTGTAAACATTTTAAAAACAATTCCGAAATATTTAATATTATTTTATTGTTATTGTGGTCTGAAGTCCTGTAGTCGTGTACAATATTATAAACTTTAAGTTGTATATTCAACCATTAGATTTCAACTATAAGTTATAAATTTTTATCCCTATTAAAGTTCTGAAAACGTTTTTATATGAATATTCAATTTTAGAAAGAACTCCTAAAAGTATGCTATAATTTTTAATATCGAAATTCTCGAAATATTAGGTAGTGTAAAAGTTTCAGTGGCGTAGCGGCTACGTACATGAGTTATTAAACAAGAGAGCGTAGTTTCCTGCCTGTCTGCTACACATATTGTTTGACCTGCTCTTTAAAGAGAGTTAATAGAGACATAACTTAAAATAAGCCGTGTTATGCCATCTTACAATTTCTAGTGTTTTATAATGAGTATTAGCTATGAGGCTAACAACCCTGTCTATACCACATTAAAACAGTAGGGTTTAGGGCATATTATATTTTTAAAATTAGAATTCATGCTAATGTCCTTAAATTTTTGTCCCTGTCAAACATAAAAGATTCTTTGAAGTATCAGTAACAAGCCAAACTTTTTGGATTACAAGGATATCAATCCGGAAAATATTGATATATTTCTCAAAAACCATTATTAACTTTACAAACAAAACTTATCCCTTGCAAACTTATCAGATCTACAGCTTTATTTAAAAATTCTGATTCTACCATATTTTGGAAAGTTACTATTCAAACTGACAGACAATTCAATTTAAACTAACTATCATATACATTGTAATAAAACTACAAATATTAACCTGAGATCCGTTATAAAAACTTTTTCAAGGGAAAAACAAAAATAAAAAAGACAAAATCCAATTATCTAAGGAATGACACAATTAAGATTTAGTATAGTTCAAATAACATAAAATCATAAAAAATTTCATAGAGCATAAAAAGTTAAATTTTAATGTAAAAAAAAAAAAGTTTTCTCTTTTAATATCTTTTATAACAAAAAAAAACAAAAAGAATAAAATATATCAAGAAAAAACTCTTTAAGACATAAGGGAGATTTTCTAAAGTTTTTTTGGTATGTCATCTAATGATAGATAGATTGTCAAAAGTTATACAAAAAAAAAATTTTTAATGATAGAATGTTAAAAAAAACAGTCTTCCTGTTAACATATTTCTAATAAAATAAATCAAGTTTTTGTTTTTAATCCACTACCGCCGCCACTTTCCCTTTTTCATTTTTTTTTTAAATCTACAGTAAAGGTCAAAAATTAGCTTATGACATATTAATTGTTGGGAATTATGAAGATAACGGGATCTTCGCGTTGATCAAGGTTAGGATATGCTAATAATATGCCGGGACGTCAACATTTTTAAAAGTATATAATCTTATAATAAAATATCGTCTTTTAAGGACGAAAAGGACATTTGAAAACACCCTTGTTCGTTTAAGTTTTTTTTTATAAAAAGTTTTATTACTAATTTAGTTAAATTCATAATTAATTCGCCTTCTTGGTTAAAAGGAGGATGATCTAACAATTATTTTAATGTTTATTTTGTACAATTAGGTGTTGCCGTTTTTGCAGATAAAAGAGTTAAGGGTTCAAATTTTGACAAAAAAAAACTATCCAATAATGGAGCTTTAATACTTATTGACTATACTGTGAATAGCTTTATAAGGATAAAGAAACTCGAAGTTTAGAATCAGCACCACATACATAAAATAGTATAGCTTTTACGTGATGTTGAAGCCCAGCCTAGAAGCAATACAAAAATAATAAAATTCATTCGTCTATTACGAAGAAAAAACCTTTTATAATGCCAGCAAGGAGGGAGAAATAGTGATAGATTGGTCAGCGACTAAAACAATTGCTCGGCAAGCGTTAGAGCGAAACACACCAAAAAAATTAAGTAAATATGTAAATACCACGTACAATATGATGCATAGTAAAAAAATTACAAATCATTTTGTAGATTTTACTAACGAAATTAAAAAATATCCGCTTATATTTGGCCTTTGCTGTATAAGATACATTTCAGCTTGAAAATATCTTTCATTATTACTGTTATATATATTAATATTATTATTATTTTCGTTTTAAATAGGAAAACGGAAAATAATTTATGTTTTTTGATTTTATTAAAGGACACAGCTGTGACCAAATAACATAATACAATAACAAGAAAACTAAATCTCATAAAATAATAGTCCAATGATACCGCTCGATCAATCTCTTTTATATTTTTGTTTCATCTACCAGATTTCTAATTACTTTTTTTTGTTTTTTGTATTTCTATACAATGTGTTATTAGTCCCGAAACATTAAAATCTTTCCATAAATAGGAAGCAAAATGCAGGAAAGTAAAAAAAAAGGACATCATACTATGTTGTCCTACTGTTTCTATTAATTTTATATCTTCTATATAAATGTTATTTATCAATTAATCTGCGGTTGTCCTTGAAATTCTAAGATACGGAAAATCTATTTGAATTTTATTTCTACTTAAAAAAATTTATTCTGAGAAAATGTTTATCCAAAATATATTTTGTTTTTGATTAGCTATTTCAGTTCTTATTAAAAAATTTTTAATTTTTCCGGTCTTTATTGTTGTTTTTGTAATTTTTAAGAAATTTTATAACGAAATATTTTGTTCTATGAATAAATATGAGTTTTTGGTTTTCAAATAGAAAAAAATTTAATTTAAAATTGTATATTTTATATTTCTTAACATGTTTACAATACATTCTATGTAAACATTTCAATTTCATCAAGTATATATTAGTACATATTGATATTATTTATACATAAATATATTATTTATTATTAAATAATTAAAAATCAAAGAGATTTAATATAAAAAAAATATATTAAAGAACTGGATTAAATTTGATTGAAGATTTAAAAATAACAAACAGTAATAAAAAATTAAATTAAAAAAGTTTTTAAGAAAACATTCTGGAAGTTACAAAAGTTTTGTAGAGTATTTTCAAAAAATGTGCCAGTATAGTTTCACTCTACCCGTTTGACCAACCATTAGAAAATTAGATGTAAATTAATTCAAAATATGAAACTAATATTTTTTAAGACAAAAAGAATTCGTACTATTTTTAAAGCTATTGAGTTTCTATTAACTTTTCAGGATTAGCAGTTAGTTGACTTTGTCAGTAAGGTCATAATGAATAGTTACTATTTTCAAAAATCTATTTTTTTGTAAAAATAATGTGCCCTACGAGATTTATGCATATCTATTTTACTAGATATCTGCATATCTACATTAATTTACACTACTCTTTTTATCTTTTTATGCCTTAGGTTTCTGTGGGAGGAAAAAAGTTAGTAATCCTGCTTTGTGAGAACTTTGTTTTTAAATAAAATTTTATTTTGCTATAATTTCACGTAGCCCGTCTACTATAATGAAAAAGTATAGGAACATGATTTTGGTTTTGAATATATCTGAATTTGTCTAAAAAAATGAAATGCTCAGCAGCTATAAAACCCATCAGCAAAGTTTTTTAATGTACTCCTCATTGTAATAAAATATATTTGATATTAAAATATTATCTAGGAGTTTTTAATTCTCTAGCAAAATAACTTCTGATTAATTTTATAATTTCTGATTTTTTGTTTATTTTGATTCCTTGTACAAATATTTATTGGAATAAAAATGTTTGCATTTGAACTCAAGCTTTATATTTTTATTAAAACAATGAACTTTCTTTCGCAGTTACGTATTTTTTCCATTAAGCTTGCACTAATGTTGTACCGCACTTTAGGTATAATATACCAAGATTAAACCGTTTTAATGTTTGACACCATATTATTTTAACTCTATTGCTAATATTTTTGTTATAAAATAGATTTTTATCTGACATAAAGGATTTAACAGCTTTATCATATTCAATTGTTACATGATCAATAAACATCAAGTTCCGATGAATAACTGAACTACACGATATTTAACGAATTTTTTGTTTACGTTGACACAGG
The DNA here is from genome assembly GCA_963082915.1 of Dolichopus griseipennis. Taxonomy (NCBI): domain Eukaryota; kingdom Metazoa; phylum Arthropoda; class Insecta; order Diptera; family Dolichopodidae; genus Dolichopus; species Dolichopus griseipennis. The sequence goes on along the minus strand of OY720442.1, from coordinate 41,050,595 downwards.
CGATTAAACTTTAAAATATTTCCAATTTTTTCTAATTTCTGAACTCATTTTATCAACCGCATAACGAAATTGCTTCTTCAGAACATATACTGGAATTTTCCAAATGATAGTATTCTACAAGTTAAAATTTGCATACTTTCAGGCTGGATGGCATTGAATTCTAAGTATAAAGGATATCTTTTATTCAATTTATGATTTAATTTCTGGTATTTATGGTACAGACAGATTTGTTGCACTATAGAAATTCATTATAAGTAAATATTTCATACAAAATTCATTCTAAAAAAAAAAATAAAACAAATTTAAATATATTTTAATAATAAAATTGTTAGAAACTTAGATAATTCTTACCTTGTACTAGCATTTCAAAATGATGTTTTTTTTCCTTATTTTTAAATAATATTTGATGAATTTTCCTTCAGTTATACATTATGTAGTTGTGTAATTTTACTTTAATTTTATTTTTTTTTAATATAATTTTCATAAGTAATAAATCATAACTATTTTTTAAATTTTTTATTTTATATGCATTTATATCTATTTGATTTATATATAATATATACCATATATTGATATATGCAATAGATCTTTTGTTTCCTTTTTTTTTTAATTCTAATAAAATATTTTATATAATTTCATTTTTATTTTTATTTATTTATTTGTTGAATTATGATTGATTAATTTGTTGGAGAGCATAATAAAAAAAAAAACAAAAATTAAAATCTAAAAATACAAAATAAAAAAAAAAGTGACAAAACGGTAAATAAATCCAAGTTTTTTTTTATTCCTAGTTTTTGTTATTTATATTTATTTTGTAAAATGATCCTTTTCTACACTAGTTCACAAAAATAACTGCGAATTTAATATAATAAGTTAATAATTGTACATTTTGTTTTTTTCAAATCTTTGACTTGTTTTTTTTTCAGTATGTTGCCAGATATTATAAAAATAGAAAAATCATGTTAACAGCTGCAACAATAAATACAAAAAAAAAAAATCTGAAGTTTTAGTCTTTTTGTTGAAATCATATATTATGTGCTTGTATTTATTAAGAATTTTTCTATCATTTCTTTTAGTTGCTTTAAAAATTAAAAGATGAAATGGAAAAAAATCATCTTATTAAAAAAAAAATTATAGATACATGTATCTATATATAACTGTAAATATATCTACTCTTTAATGTATTAATATATGTGTCAACACAAAAACCAAAAATAAAAAGAAAAAAAAATAAAAGTACTTCGAAAAAACTTTGTTATAACTTTTATTCATTTGTTAGATATATATATATGTTATGTTTTATTATCTTAAGTATTTATTATTAAAGATACATAAATATCTATAAGTATATGTATACATATAATATAATTTATATACATTTTTATATATATATATATATATATTAAGAATAGAACCGAAAAAAAATATAATAATATATAAGTTCTATATTTTGTTATTATTATTACAATTGTTAAGATTATTTTTAAGGATTATTATTATTATTTTTGTATTTTTTGTATTTTTTTTCTTTTTTTTTTTAACTTGTATCATATATTTAAGTTAAAATAACTGTATTTATTTTCTTTTTGTTATTTTTTTTTTATTTTGTTTCTTGGACAAAATAATTATTTCTCTACTTTATTTTTTTCTTTCAGTATGGGCTTTTTTTTCTATTTAGCTTCTAATTCATGTTTTTTTTTTTTTTTTAATATAAATTTATTTATGCGCGTGTATGTATTAATAATAATACATACATATATATTATCTACTTATTTGTTTCTTTCTATAACTTATTTTTTCTTTGATTATATTATATATTATTATTATATTTTATTTTCTTTTTTTTTGCTTTTACTACCATTTTTTTTAACTTTTATTTATTTTTTTTTTTTTTTTTTTTGTAACTGTAACTGTTTTTTTTTTCCTTAGTGATTCTAATTCTTATTCATTCACTGTGTTATGTTTTTGTTTTTTTTCAGCAAAACATACACATATATACACATTTAAAAAAAAAAAAAAAGAAAAACAAAATAAGAAATTAAATATGAAATACAAGAAAAAAAAATGATGAGAGATGTTGAATAAAAACAACAACAAAATAATTGTCTAAATATTATGTTAAAGTATATACAAATATAACAAAGGATATAACAAGGACGATTTATTTATATATATATATATATATATATATATATATATATATATATTTAATATAAAATAAACACTTATATATTAAAAATTATAAAATTATATGTATATATTAATATTATGTATATTATATATATATATATATAATATATATATATTATTAGATGTTATAATTATTACCGTAGTTTTTTTTTAATTTTTCTTGATTTTTATTTCTTTTTTTTTTTGTTTATTTATTTCTTTAACAGTTATTTTAACAACATTTTCTGTTGTAATATTCTGTTACTTTCTCTTATTTTATATTATCTTTTGTTTTTTTTTTATTTGTTTATTTTATTTGTTACTTTTAAATTTTCTTTGGCTTTTTATTTTTAATGTATATATATGTATATATTTTTAATATTAACTTTTCATTTAGGAATGATTTCCTTTGTTTTTCTTTTTAATTTTAGATTTTTTATGATTTTTAACACCTTTTTTTAAATTATAGAACATTTTTAATGTACAAAGATTATTTTCATTTCACTGATGATTTTATTTATTCTGTTATTTTCGTATCACTGATGATTTTAATGATTTTAAAAAAAAATTATTTGAAGAACACAATTAAAAAAAATGTCCTAGAATAAGAAAAAGGATATTTAAGTATAAGATTTAGTTATACTTTTTTAAATATATAATTTAAATTAACTTTTATATTTTAATAAAATAAATAAAAAAACCGAATAGTTTCCTTTTAATTTCACAAAACTAATTAAATTTCGAAAATACAAGCTATTCATCTGTAAAATACAGACCCTTCTTCAGTGCTTGTACTCAATTTCAATATTTTTATTTTTAAATTATATATATTAACTTTCACTTATATATTTGATTATCATAATATATTATATACAATTCACTTGATAAATCTATCTTTATACAATTTTATATATTAATAAATTTTATTTTGAAATTGGCTCAATTTAAATTTTTTTGATAATAAAATAAGTATATAACTTGAGATTTGAAATTCTAAAGATTTTTTTTTTAAATATTAAATTTATATATTATTGTTATTTCTCAGAATCATTTTTACAACAACAAAAACCCAAATTCACTCAGATGTAGGAGTTAAATTTTTTTTGGTGTACAAAAAGGAAAGCGAATCCTTGTTAAAAATGTAAAATAACAACAACTGTATTAATTGGAGAAGTTCAATACTCAAATAATATTATATAAATATATTTATATTATTAATATATATACATACTATGTATATTATAGGTATACTGTTGTACATATAGTTAAAAAACCAACTTTTTAGCTGGCAGCCTGTACGACGCGTACATACTCGTACATAATATATATACGTGTATGTAGTAGAGTAACGGTTAACAAATGATTACTTATGTATATGGATATTATGATAAGAATTCAAATCAAAATATAATGTAAAATAAAAATCAAAATGTTATACAGTTATTTACTGTTATTTTGTATTCTGAATATTATTTGTGTTTGTGTGCACGTATATTTGAAAAACTGAACGAAAAATTTTCATTTATTTTATTTATCATTTATTTTTGTAAAATTTTCTTTTTTTTTTATTTTTCGGGAAAATTTCAATTCAGCAAATTGAGTAATATTTAAAATTTTGTAATATTCTCAAGTTCTCTCTTATGCGAAATAATAATAAAAAAAATTATAAAATAAACAATTTTCGTTTTGGAAAAATCAAATTTTCCTCCAAATAAAATTCAATTTCTCTCTTGATGAATTTTTTTTTTTTCCCCGATATTTATTATATTTATTTTTAAAATATATATAATTTATGCACATACATATTACGTATATATATTCTTATTTATCTATATCAGAATAATAAAATATGTACAGAAAATAAATATATATATATATTTACATTTTTTTGCAAAAAAAAAAGAACAACAACAATAAGATTAAAAATTCCAAAATTTTTAAAGAATATTTACAAAAGGAATTAAAAAATAAATTAAATTTTTTTTTGAATACACGACAACCACGATGACGATTTTTTTAATGATAATGATGACAAATGTAAACGGCAACGACGACGTAAACGACAACGACAATTTTAAAGACGAAAACGACAACATTATAACAATGGCACAATGGCACTTTAGAAAAACATTATATATATATATATATATATATATATATTAATATATCTATTTGCTTCTTTAAAGATAATTTTGTATTTTTTTTTTTTAATAATTTATATTATATATTATATATATTATTTTTATATATATATACGAGTACACAAAAATATATGTATGAATGTATGTTTGTAAGTAATAGGTTTGGTTCCTTTCCTTTAAAAGTTGTATCCTTTTATTTTTACGCTCTTTATTACACATACAATTTAATTTTTTTTTTTTGAGCAGAAAATCACAAAAGATGAAACACAAAAATAAAAATTTTTCATTTTGTTTTTTTTTTGTTGTTTTTCTTGTCCAAAAAAAAATTTTCCTTTTTTTTTTCTTGGAAAAGAAAATGTACACTTATTGTTAAAGTTTTTGTTGTATATTATAAAAAAAAAAACAAGTTTGTGTTAAAAGAACTTTTTTGGTTTTTTTTTTTTTAATTTTATTAAAAATCTTATACAAAAGATACTTTGGTAAATTTTTTTTGAATTTGACTTTTTTATTAAATTTAATTTTATTTATTAAATGAAAAATTTTTATATATTTTAAATATTATTAATTTATTAGAGAAAATTTAACTCCATGTATATATATATATTTCATTTTTATTTAGTAATTTTTTTCAACCTTTTTTTAAATCATAATCACTTTATTCTATCTGATATATATACTTGTAAATTTTTTTTTAAATACCTAAATACCATTTTTTTTTTTATTTTTTGTTTATTTTTTTTTTTTATTTTTTTAAATTTTTTTTTTCTACTATTTAAAAATTTTATTGAATTTACAATGATGATTAAAATGAAATTAAATCAATAGATATATTATTTATATTTTGTATTAAATTGAATTTTTAATTAAAATTTTTATTTGTTTTTTTATGAATTTATTTAATATTTATTTTTTTTTTTTAATTCTATATTTATATTTATATTTTTTTCATTTATTTTTACTTTTTTTTTATTTTAAGGACCTTTTAAATTTTATCATGCAATTTTATATTATTTACATTATTTATTTTATATTTTATTTATATTTTATATTTTTAAATATATTAAAATTTTTAATTCAAATAATCATCATTGTTATTTTAATTAGAATGTAGAAAAATTTAAAATTTTAATAAACATACTCCAGAAAAATAAAAAACAAAAGTTGAAAAGTTTCTTTTTACTTTTTTTTTTTGGGAATTTTCAATGATGGAGGAATACCCGAAAAAAAAAATTCGAAACAAAATAACAACAACAAGAAAAAAAAAACCAAGATTTTTTTTTAAAATAAATATAGTACAAAATTTTGTGGTGTGCAAAAAGCGAAAAAAAAAATAAAAAATTTCTATAATTTTTTTTTTTTTAATTCTTTTCGATCACTACAAGAAATTTTTAATATTGACTGAATGATTGCAAAAATATGACTGAATTTATTTTATTTTTTTATTCTTTTTTTATATTATATTCATCATCGTCGTCATTTGATTTCGAACACTTTTGTTGTTGTTGGAATTTTTTTTTTGTTTTTCTTCTAATAAAGAACAGCAGATTTTTAACCGTTAATATTATTTTAGCTTTTTCTCTTTTTAATTTAGCTGAATATGACATGTACTCTACTCTCTTGTTTCAACTGTCATGTTAGTCTCCTATCAACTCTCAACTCTCAACTCTCAACTCAACTCAAGTCTAAGAAAACTCTATAATTAAATTTGAATTTACTTTATCTTGTACACTGATTACTGAGTAAAGGAATTAATACTCAATTTTTGGAATTTATTAATATGTATTGTATTAATTTTATGTAAATAAAATGTATGTCTATATACATATATATATGTGTTAAATTTATATGTAAAAGAAATATTAGTATTTAACGAAATATAAATAACCTTATATTGAAAAATCTAGTCCACAAGAATATCATTGTATATATGCATCCATATACATACATACAAAAATAATATTTTATCCTGATAAGAAATTTTCCCAACGTTTTTTTGTTGTTGTTGTTTTTATGTTTTAATTTTCTGCGCTGAAAAAAGATGAAATGTGGGCGTTAAGTTTTCCTACAAAAAAAACACAATACCTAAAACAAATACATAACGATTTTAACTAGAATAGAAATTATTATACCAAAAAAAACCGGTTTCAATGAAAAAAAATTGCAAACATACTTACAAACATATTTGTATGTACATATATAATATATCTTTTGTGTATATTGCTTTTAACAAGGATTTGAATTTATAGAATAGAAAATTGTATTAAAGGAAATAAGCTTTAATATTTATGTTGATTGTGTGTAAGTGTGTATGTGTGTGTGTTTGTAGGTTGTTGGAGCTTTTTCTTATCAGTTTTATTTAAAATTTTAATATGAAATTTTAGGTTATACATTATTGTCTAATTTTTTATAGATAAAAATTGAAAAAAGTCATTATTTAATTCAGAAAAAGCTTTTAAACCGTTATTTTTAATTTTTTTTTTTGGACATTTAAAATCTATATATTTTGTATATATTATACATATATATGAATTCTTACATTTGTTTTTGTTTATTTAGCAGTTGTAGATTCTTTTGTAGAAATCACTGTAATCGTATATATAGTACTTAGTATTTGAATATTTTTCTGTTTATTTTTATTATGGAGAAATTTTGACGGAAATTAAACGATAAATTTTTTTTATTTTTTATTTAAAGAATAAGAAAAAAACAAAAAAATTAATTGAATCATATTCAACTTGATTTTTGAATTTTGTTTTATTTTAATTAAATTACTAAATTACAGGAAAAAAGGAACTAAAAAGAAAAGTGATACAGGCATAACGTATTTTTGAACAATTTAAAAAAGGATTTGTATTTCATTTTTTGTTATTTTAATGATAACGGCTAGCCGTGCACACCAAAAATGTACAGTTTTTTTTTAAAGGACTACAGAGCCTATGATATAAAGCTAAACAATCTTTCTTGCATAATGCACCCATAAATTGTTAAAAGTTAAAAAGCTTAATTTATTACATAAAAATGCTGGTTTATTTGAAATTAACGAATATCGGTTTTTAAAATACTGTATTGTATTTAAAATACGTTCAGTTGAAAAAAAAATTATTATATTATTTCAATCCCAAATTTCTAGCCGACTATAAAATTCAAATATTTTCAACAGGTTTTAAACAGCAATTAAAATAACACATTTGAAATATGAAACTTAATTTAGGTGCGTTTTGTACACCGAATAGAACAATGACGAAAGAACTTTTTAAAAAAATGTTTATGCAACTAAGAGAAAGGTTCATCATAAGGTGATTTCAACACTGAGAGCGTAGAATGGGGCTTGAACAAATATGAGAAATAAGGTGTGGTCGTAAATGTAAACTTTTTGACGTGCCATATGCCATTTGACATTTATTATGATTTTAAGACCAAACAATTTGCAATCAGTAGACATTCAATTTACAAATAAATTTTTGTGGTCGTAAAAGAAAATTTTTTAGTTTTGCAATGGATATAAAATCAACAGATTGTTTAAGTTTTCAACTTTTGAAATGAGTTTCCATCGCTAATCTTGTACAAATTAGTAGTTTTAAGGTGGATGTGTCCCACAACAAACTTTGTGATTCACTTTCAGTTTCACTCCTGTTAATTTAAATTTAAATTAATTTACAAAAAGAGACATAATATTTTCTTACTTACATTATTAATCATAAAAATAAAACAACGCTGAACGCTCAAAAAACTGTACCTTACTATTTGGTAAACTGATTGTAAATAAAAAATTTAGTTTGCATAGTTCACGTTTACTTTACACATATTTCACATTTACGATCAGGTTCAGTTAGCAATGATTTTTTACATAATTTTTGGTCGTAAATTTAAAATATGCATATTGACAGCAAATTTACATTTACGACCATAAGAATAGGTTGTAATTTTTCACTCAACAGGCAAACCTTCATATTGGCCTCAGATAGACTAAAAATTACTGATTTACCATAGAACATAATCTGGCTATTGAAACAACTGTAAACTAGGTTATTACATTGATTACACATCGATGGTTTAGAACGAAAGAAAGCTAAGTAAGATTTTTTCCAAAATACGTTTTTTTGCACCCATACCAATATCGGAAGATCCTCTTTCACTGTATAAAATCTCTAATTAGTTTGGGTGACATCGTAAATGTCGTAAAAAAACTTCAACCTGATACAATGTGAAAATAACACAATGTAAATATTTTTGAACACATTGTGTCGAAAATACAATGTATTTTGTTTACAATTCTGATTGCGTCAGAATGAAATGTCAAAAAATTTAAATTTTTTCTACAGAAACTTTCTTTGAAAAGTATAAATTAATATTTAGACAAAATGGATATTAATTTCGTTAAAAAATTTTTCTTCAATTATTTATTGGACTGTGGTGAAGAAATAAGATTTTCCATCACCACAAAAATAAAACTCAACTGATAAAAATTCAAATTAAAACTTCAAATTCAAATAACTTTAAATTTTTTTTTTTGTGTATCCAAAAAATTTTCGATACTCAATTTAACAACACGCGTCGTGAAAATGGGTCGCGAACACAATGTAAAATGAATTTACGATCATGAGACAATATGGAATTTTTAAGTTTACATTTACGATCATGCGACAATGTATTCACGACGTCGCAAAGACATTTACGATGTCAGGGTTTCTGAGATCCTTATGCTACAAAAAGGTTAAGTACAAGGACAAAGAATATAAAAATGCTATGTGCTTTCTTAGAATATTTGTAATTAAAATAAATGAATACTGATTAAACGCAAGCATGCTAAGTATGGCACTTAGAACTTTACAAAATTTAGTACCACCACAAATTTTACAGAAAAAACCTAAAAATCAAAAAACCTTTGGCGCAATCTTCTAACTTGCATGGATCCTTTTCTGCGAGTTGTCAAATTTTCAAAATGTTCCTGTGTAAAATTATAAATTTGTTACTTAGCATTTTTGCGTTCTTAACCATCGACATTATTAGAATAGGAACCATTTAAAACTGAAGGTTTTTTGTTTGCATTAAAGCCACTATTTAAAAAATTTAATAATGTGATAAACAGAATTTTGATTCATCAAAGTGTAGAAACCTCCTGAAATTTATAACCAATTTATTTTTTTAAAACCCGAGTCCATTCAATAAAAAAAACTTAGTTAAATTTTTATATCATTTTATTTATTATATAAAACGTAATTTTTTGTTTTATTAATTTCAAAGCATTTTTTTTTTGTTTTTGTTTAAATTTTTATATAAATATTAAAAACTACAAATATCTTATACAAGTAAAAAAAAAAATAATAATAATATTAATAATAATAATATAAGTAATTATAATATACATAAACATTAAAGAATTATAATGATATTCGAAAATCATAAGTATTGTGGTGTTTTAATATTATTTACTAATTTATATTTAATTTATATTTAAAATAACTTTGTTTTTTATTCTTTGTTTTTCTTCCTTTTTTTAATTCACAACAATTCATATTACAATTTTTTTTTTTTAAATATTATATACATATTAAATTTTTAACATGCATTTTTGATTTCACTTTTCAATTATTATTAAAATTTCTGAAGTATCAAATAAATGTTTATCTTTCAAACAAATAAATTAAATAGTAAATAAGTGCAAATGAAAATTACTGCCAAATCAATTATTTTTAACAATTCAAATTAAATAATTGAAAAAAAAATTAATGTATTTAATTAAATATTTTTGCATGTTAAATTTAATATACAATAAAATTAAAAGAAAATGATTTATTTCAATTAATTTGAAATTTTTGGATAGTTTTATACATTCAATATTTAATAATATTTATGAGCAAAAAAATTATACATTCATACTTCATATGTTTTTTAATTATTTTTTCTATTGTTTCCATTTTTCTTTCTTTATTTTTATTTTTTTTTTGACTAGATTTTTTTTATATTTTTTTTTTTATAATTGTAATTAATTTTTTATTTAATTTTCTTTTTTATTTCTTTACTGAAACATTAATTTGTAATTAATTTAACTAAAAATTCAACTTATAACTAAAAATTATTAAAAAAAAATTTTTATAGTTTTAATTTTATATTTTTTGCTTTATATTTTCTATTTATAATAATTTCTCATTTTAAATTTTTTAAATTGGTTTCATCGGTTTGGTTAAAGTTTATGGTAACAGTCATTTTTTTTATTTTTTTTTTTTTGAAAAAAAAATCAAAATTATATTTGCTTTATTTTAATAAAAAAAAATTGTTTTTTTTATTTTATTTTAGTTAAATAATTCATTTTTAAAATTGAAAACAATATACATTCAATATGTACAAATATACACAAAGATAATTTGCAGTTTTAGTAGAAGATAGATAGAAAATTTAATTTTTAAAACAATTATATTATTGCTGAACAAAAAACACAATAATTCATATTTTTAACATAATTAAATTAGTTATTTTAAAATGTAAATGTAATAAAATAAATTGACACAAAAAATATAATCATTTGTTAAAATTAGAAAATAATATATTGAATTTTAAATAATTTCAATGAATATTATATAATAGTTGATAATTATTGAATTTTAGTTCCCGAAAAATTTGAATTTAATTTGATATGAAATAAACAATAATATTTCAAGTTTTTAAGTTAATATTTATTACTTAAAGATTTTTTTAAATAAAATTTATAGCTTCCATTTTTTATTTACTAAAATTTCAAATTAGAAAATTAATTATAAAAATTGAAAAAAAAATTTTTATTATTATTTAAACTATTACCTAATAATTTTTGTATAAATTTTAGCTGTATTTTAATTGTTTTATTTTCCCATATTCATACTAATTTTTGGTGCAAATTTACAAATATTAATATTTTTGACCAAACTCCATTTTTAAATTTGATTGTTAAATTGTTACTTAAGTTTTAAAACTTAGTAATAATTCAAAAGTTATTAAAAACATATATTTTATAAAGACCCATAATAAAAATGAAAATTTATTAATTATGTTAATTTTTTAAGCAATTTTAATATTTGAAAAATGTAAATTAAATAAGTTTAATTTTTCCAGTTTTATAAAAATTTCTATACAAGAATTTCATTCAATTTATTTATTTTAATTTAAAGAAAATATAAATGTAAATTTGAAAAATGTTTAAATTTATATTTGTCAATGGAAAATAAATTAAAAATAAATATTTTACTAAAATTCAGTATAGTTAGAATGTTAAACACAAAAATATTTAGTCAAAGTTATGTATATAGAACGCCAACAAATCTAAAAACTACTTATTTAATTATTTGTCGTGATAATTAATAATTTATATTTATAATATAAATAGTTATTTATATTTATTTACATAAAAAAATTATAGAAATTATATATTTTTATTATTATTATATATTTTATAGAACAAGGTTTTTTTGTTAGTATTTGGCGCATTGAAATTTCTTTACATTTGTTTTAAAAATCCTATTTTCTTTATGGAGTATTTAATTTATTGTAAAAAATATTTGGCAAATCAATTTGCATTTTTTTTCTATAATATTTTTAATAACTATATTAATATTTTAACTAATTGTGTTTGCGATTTCTTGTTTTTGTATATTTTCTTTATTTAACTTTTATTCCTAGTTTTTTTTTTTATTTTGAAACACTAGTTTTAAATTTTGTGAATTGCTTTCGTCAATATTTGTAGATTTATATTAAGAAATTATAATAATATTTATAAAGAAATTATTATAAATGTTAAGTTAATTCATTTTAATACTACATAGATAATATACAGTTCTTATTATATTATTAAGTTAAATTTTCTTTTATAATATTGATGTGATGTAATTCAAATTTTCAGAAACTTTATTTTTTGTTCTTTCTACGACGGTTTTAATTTGATACAAGTAATTTTTTTTATTTAATATTAATTTTTTTTAATAATTATTTAGCACCAGTAATGACCTAAATATTAATTTTAGCAAAGAAAATTAAATTTTATTTTTGTCTTTTTTTGTATTTTTTTTTTTATTCAATATAATAATTTTTTAAAATGTATTTTTACTTATATTTTTTGCATGAAACTCCCATTATATGTTTGATCTAAAGTTTAATAAGTTATATAGATTTGATTTTGTAATTTACGTGTTTTAATAACAACTCTTTTACTTTAGATCAAAAATTATGAAAACACAGGTTTTAAAATATTTTTTTAAATGATATTTAGAATAGATTTTATTATTATAGTCATATTGTTATACTTAATTTAATAAAAAACTGGCTGTATATATATTATACATATATTTTTTTTTTTTTCATAAAATAATTAAGAATTCAATTATTGAATATTTATTGGAATCACAATTGAGTATAGTTTTTTCTTTCTTTTAACGTAAAAGAGAAAAGAAAAAGAAAAAACAAAAATGCCCTCTTGAATATAAAATAATTTGTTTTTATTATCCTAATTATAAAATTATATTAATAATATTAAATACAATATAATTAAAACAATGTTTTTATAATGTTTAATTAATTAAAAAAAAATCTAAATGAAATAATTGTTAAGTTTAAAAAATTAAATTAATTTAAAACTAGAAAAAAAAAATATAAAAAATTATAAAAAAAATAAAAAAACAATATTTTATATTACTATATTTGGTTCAAAAAAGATAATATTCTGCAAATAATAACGACATTACATGCAATTAACGAAAACAAATATCTCTAAAAAAAAAAATTATTAATTTTATACTTATAGTACATAAGTGCATAAAAACCAGCTAATTTTAAAGATGACCAAATTTATTTTTTTGTAATTGCAGTATTAACAAGTAATTAATTAAGTTTTTTTTTATTAGCTTGTTTTTGCACAAATCCTAACTTTTTTTTGTAGTTTTTTTTTTTTTTTGCCATTAAAATATTATTTATTGGAATCTGAATTTTTATTTAAAATTTTATTTAATTGATATTTTATTTGTTCATGTTAAATATTTCTTTAGGTTTTTTATTTTGTATTTAAATTTTATCACGTTGTATAGGTACGTATGACATCTCGTATCATAGCTCTACATAAAGGACACTGTCCTCCACCAACTCCACGCCATTGTTCAATAGCACATTCATAGCACATACACATATGACCACACATATATAAGACGGAATCAATTGGATTTTCATAACAAATTGTACATTCAGCTCCGGCATTTTGATCAGCAGAAATATTTTTATCTTTCCATTGTGTTTGATTTGATGTTTGTTGTTCACTACATTTTCCCGAAGTTGATATTTGCTACAAGTTTTAAAAAATATTTATATTATTAATTTTTAATTTAATAAAAAAAAATTACAAATTAATAATTTTTTTTTTTTTAATGAAACTTACCTCAATGTACTGTGTACTACTGCATCCGTTTATAATACCAGTAGATGAACTTGATGTAGGAACATTTGCTGTAATACCTCCATTTAATCTTGTTTGACTATTACTAGGTGTTATATGAGTTTCAGCTGGTGGTAAATTTACAACTAATACAGTACCCCCGGGTTGTATTTGAATCATATCACCATTTGATGGCAGTGATATCATTCGATTACTAGAAGTTGTATTTGTAACAGTTTGTGTTGAAATTTGTTGTCCTGTTGATTGTACACCCGGTAATACATTTAATGGAGTACCATTAATTGTTGTAGTTACAGTCGCTGATGGTGTTGTTATATGTGCTAATTTTCTACTTTCAGATAATTGAGAATTTATACTGTTTATTGACTCTGAACACGGTAAATTCACTTGTAAATTTCTTGTTGAAGAAACAGGAACTTGTTGTGCTATTTGTGCATTATGTAAATGCTGTAATGATGAATGGGATTGTGATATTTGTTGTTGTAATTGTTGTTGTGATAACATCGTTGTTGTTGGCAATAATTGTGGTTGTGATACGGCAACATTTGTTAATAATGGTTGTCTAAAAACCCGAACACTTTGTGTGGAACCATATACATCTAAAAATGCCCATAATTGTAAACTTTGATCAACATGCATAACAATAACTGGTTGACCATCATTTTTAGTTATAGCTACTTCACCCGTTTGTGATATATAAAAACTAATTTCATCACCACGTTGTGGTTGTGATGCAATATCTTTACTGACAACCCAATATTCTGGTCGATCTAACAAAAAATCTGAATCATCCGGTAAATCAGACGGCTGTAAATTTCCTGGATTGCATGATGTTAAACCTAGTGCTAATGCACCAACGTACATATTTTCAGTTTGTAAAATTTGTACAATAATTTTTTCACCAATACGTAACGGTCTAGCTGTAAATACATATCCTTGACAAAAATCTGCTTGTGTACGTGATGCTATAAAACGATCTTGCGATAAACGTACATTACGTCCTTTTGTATTATGAAATGAAACAGGTATTAAACGTCCGCTAGCATTATATCTTATTGGTGGTATTAAACTATTTACATCATCATTAATATTTAATGATTGCATCGATGGCATTATACGATTCATTTCATTTTCACTTAAATTGGAACGTTGTTGTCTTAAAATTTGATGTCCACCACTACTACTATTACGACTACCAATACTACCAGTTGATTGTTGATACATATATATTCTAGCATCTAAAAATTCTATACCAGTACAATTACCATAAACATCAATAATTGTCCATAGCAGACCACGTGTATCAATACCAGATAATATTACACCTTTTTCATCACCATTTATACCATATATAACATCACCAGACGAATTAACATAATAAAATAATACATTATCTTTTTCACAATATTGTTCGTGTAATGCTTTTGCCCAAAAACCAGGTCGATTTGTTAAATCTGGGCATGCATATTTTGGCAGAGAATTTTCTAATGTGGCAGGATCATTACTAGTAAAACCAAAACGTATTCCACCATTCCAATTATTTGATACATCAGTTAATTTAACGCATACACGTTCATTTAAACGTACTGGTCTAGCACTAAATGTTATTGCACGACAAAAACTTTCATAACGTTTTGCTAACGTTCCATCCCTTGATATTCTAATATTATCTCCATGTACTGTATGAAATTGTAATGGTGGTAAATTATTTGGACCAGGGCATGATGTAGGACTTCTTCGAGCTAAAAGAAAATAAAAAAAACAATATTATTAAATTATTTGCATTTTTTTTTTTGGGAATTATTTAATTTAATTAATTATATTAATGTAATATGTATATAATATGATAAATTTTTTTAATTTGTTTTTTGAGTTACAAAAGAGTGATCCAAATTTAAATTAATAGATTTAAAATCATAAACATATGTTAATTTTCTCTTCATGATTCTTTTAAAATCTACGAAATGATAAAATCTAACGTCTTTTTTTTTTATAACACCCAGAAAATGAACATAATAGGTACGTATTCATTATTCAATACAAAAACACTATTTACATAATTCATTATTCAAAAAGTAACGAATTTAGGTAACAATAGGACATTGAAGCCTTTATTGCACGCATAACCCAAATTTAAGAAACAGTTTTAAATGAAAAATAGCAACAATAACAATTGTCCTATGGTCTTAAATATTTTTTTTATGCAATTTTCATAAATGACGACATATTGAATAGTTACATTTTATACCAAATCTAATTGTCTAACCTATAATCAAATAAAAAATAACAATTTCTAGCAAGTCAAGTAAAAAAAAAAAATACAGGATACAATAAAAGAACGAAAAGGTCAGGATTTAAATAAAGAAAATTTTGTAAGGACATCTTAACCTCATCAATATTTTTTTTACTTACTCCTCTCTGTAAATGTTTCTTAAAATTAATATTTTCAAAATTTTTTCTGTTTTACTTTTTGTTTTTTTTTTTGTTTTTTTATTCTTTTAAAGGATACGCTGGGAAATATAACAATCATTGCCATACTAACCAGAGAAAAACAACAACAACAACAAAAAGAAACAGAACAGCATAAGGGAAAGAAATAAATATAAAACAGAACAATTGAATATGACAGATGTTCGTTTCATTTTCGGTCAAAAACAAAAAAAACACACATACACGTTTACACACATTTGAAAAAGTAATTGTTCAAATACATATATTTTTGATTTCAAAAGGATATAAAACACCAACAACAACAACAACAATCACTTTATGAAAAGTAATCATTATGTTTCCCCTAAGGACAATTCATAAAATCAAAAAGAAATAAAAAATAAAAAATGGGAACATTTGAATTTGAAGTTTTTTTTTTGTGTATAGAATTAAAATACAAAAGAAAAACAATAACAACAACAATAACTGTCAGTTAGTTTCAATTTTTGAATTTTTAAAATGAATTTGAACAAAAAAATAAACAATTTTTGCATTTAATAAATGTCTGTAATAATATACACGAAAATAAATATTTGTTGGCAACTGTGTCAGTGTGAGTGTGTGAGTGTATTTGAATTATATAAAATACCTATAGAAATATATATATAAAATGCAGTTTTTTCATTTATTTCAAGGATATTTAGAAATTGTTGAATTCATTTTTTTTTTTGGATGAATTTTTGATTAAATTTTTTTTTATATATGTGTGTGTAGTTGTTATTTTATTATGTATATTATAAAATGATCCTTATTCTAATACATGAATAACAACTTATACAGTCATGCACAGTATAATGCATTTGAATATTATATATGAAGAATAGAAAGCAGTTGTGTTTTAAAAGTAAAAAAAATATGTGATTTTCAATTAAGTTTGTTTTTGTTTTTTTTTTTTTGTTTCTTGACAGATGTTTGAAATTTTTACTCAACAAATTCTCTTCAGAATTATAAAACCTTAAGACTCAATAAAATATTTATTGATTTACTTAAATTTTTACTGAAATTATTAAATGTTGCAGTTTAATATTTTTTTTAAAAAACTTAAAAGAAATTTCAATTTTGAATTGTAAAAATAAAGTTTAATTTGGAATTGTAATTTTGGCATTCTTTACTTTTAGCTTGAAAACAAAAGTTAAAAAATACATATGTCACTTTATATTTTTAATATTGATAAATCCCGCATATTGATCTCCTTTCAGTTTTTTATATTTAATTACTATTTTTTAATTTTAAAATTATCACAGTTAAAGGTAAATTAAAAACAAAGTAATGAATTATAGACAAATATACAGTGACTTAAAACATCTCAAACATTTGGTCAGGTGATTAATGATTAGGAGTTAAACATATGGATTCATGTTCAGAATAAAATTAAAGAAAGTTAACGGCTAAAAATAATTGAAAATAATTGTCCTGGTTGCAAAACATAAAATATATGTTTTGTTCTATTTTAATGACCCAAGAAATGCAATAATTATGCTATGCTTTATTAAATATATCAATTAGCGATAAAAATGTAAGTTATTGTTTACCATATAATTTCGTTTTATATAGAATTAAAGTAAGTTCTACATTTAGTCAAATTAAGTTAAATATATGAGGATTATTATTATTATTCAAGATTTAAAAGTAAAATGTAGTACTTAATTACCATTAACTTTACACTGGATCGGAA
This sequence comes from Dolichopus griseipennis, assembly GCA_963082915.1. NCBI lineage: Eukaryota > Metazoa > Arthropoda > Insecta > Diptera > Dolichopodidae > Dolichopus > Dolichopus griseipennis. The sequence goes on along the minus strand of OY720442.1, from coordinate 41,032,708 downwards.
TAAAAAATATATAAAAGTCTTGATATATTTGTTGGCAAATATCCCATTAAAATCATTTAACTGAAAACGTACATGTAGCACAAGAAGGAGCTTATTAAAATCATATAACCGCAAACGTGCATGCAGCACAAGAAATAATATACAGTAAAACTAGAAATATGAATCAAAGCATTTACCGTTAGTTTCTTTGCTTTGGTGAAGAAATATTTGTAATTTAAAATAAGTTTTTTAAATTTGTTGTCAAATATTTAAATCACTTTTAGATTCTTTGAGTATATTCGATGGTTCATAATTTGTATAATATTCTTACAATACTTTGAATCCTTTGTAGTTCATTCAATTAATTTATATTAGTTAAATGTATATTGATATTAGTTAATACATATTTTAAAATTAAAAGTTTAATCGATTGTTTATTAAAAATGTATATATATATTACCAATATTACATTACAAATATTCAATTCATTTTACTTAAATTTATTAAACACAAAAGTTTTTAAATTTTGGAATTTTAGAAGCAATTATAATTGACCATTAATTTATGATATACCTAATGTCCTAATATCATACAAAATCTATCTATATAAAAAAATATTTTATGAAATACAAATTATAAACCATCAAAAACTACTTGAAACTAAAACCATCGATAATATAAAAATTTAATTTAAATATTCATCAAAGACATCAAAGATTTAACACATTTAATTAAATTGCATTCAAACCCTCACAAACTTTGATGTATTTTATTTGATGCATTTAGCTTCAAAAGGAATTAAAAAAAAAAAAGAAACAAAAAATTAGTCCTTTATATATTCTTTACAGAATTCTACACACAAATAACCATAAATCTCAGTCAAAAAATGAATATTCTTTACAGTTTAAATATACAAAGAATTAAAAAGAATCAAAAAAAAAAAAGAAAACAACAAAATAATTTTCTCCTTCTACTTCATAAAAAGGACATCCGATTTAAAAAAAAAAAAAAATTGATTTTTTTTTCGGTATTACTTCCGTTTTAAAAAATTTATATTCATATATATAACTATAATATTAATAATTTCAGGTGTACATATCCGGTTTAAAAAAAAAAATTCGATTGTTTTGTATTATCTTTTCGTGATTTGTTTAAATTTTTTCTTAAATTTTCACAGGTTAATGATCCTTTACAATTTCTTATATTTTCATTTATATATATATGTAGGTATGTACTATGTACATAAATCAAAGTAAAGTCTCAAATTTCATTTTTTTTTTCTATCTCAATCTTCCTCTTGTCTCATTCCTTCTTCCGTTTTTTTTTAATTTAGAACAAGTGATCATTGATTGCAGCGAAAAATGTAAAGAATATTTAATTACTATTATAATATCTGAACAATTTATTAAATTGAATCTTAGGTGAAAATATTCAAATAAAATACCAGATTAATTGATACTCTCTTCAGCATATAATTAAAAATTATTATAACTAGTCTTTATCTATCTTATCATTGATTCAAGATACTTTACTATACGTTTATTCTATTCTATCTAGTTCTTATACTTACTATTGAATAACATTAAAAACAACATTCTTCATATTATACCAGAAACATTAATCAACAAGTTTTATTAGATGTGATTCTTATTAAATTGTTACGATTATAATTTCCGTTTCAGCAAATAATTAAAAAAATAAAAAAAAATTTAAAAAAAAATAGAAAGGAAGTTATAATATGTATACTTTTTTAAAATTACACTTATTGATATTTAAATTAAACAATATTTTGCCTTTTTCCTGCTTTTTACAACCAAATTTAAATGATTTATCTTTAGATATTCTAACATATAGCAAAAAAAAATTACTTATGTAATAAATTTTATAACTACTTTCTAAGATACGGTAATATTTAAGAAAAAAGCATAACATAACATTTATAAAGTATCTATAGATGTAATTAAATATCTTCTTGTTGAGAATCTCTAAAAAAATTTTTTTTATTTAAAAGGATACATTACAACTTTCTATAAATACTAATACTTAAATATCTTAAGATACAAATACCTATATCTAAAGATACATATACTTGTATATTTTAGATATAAAAATGAGACTTTCAAAGAAGATACACAAGAAATATTCAAAAAAAATTTTTTTTTAAGTCAAATCAAGTATCTTGCCATGACTGCCAGGCTGCTTTTCTACTTTCAACAAGAATTGAAAAAAAAACCAAGAGAAGAAAAAGAAACAACTCCGGATGTCCTTCCGTTTTTTGGAAATTATTATACGAGTTTTAAAATTTTTTTTCTTTTTTAATTCTCTCTTGTTTCTTTCTAAAATTATTTTAATATAAAACATGATATTTAAGAATTTTGTATATATATAATATTTATGTATATTAAGTATATATGTATAAAATAAAATTGTTATATTAAAAATTAGAATAAGAAATTCAGTATCATCTTCCATCTCTTTATATATATATATATATAGTTATAAATATATATATTTGTATTATTCTATAGTTTATCGAGTAGATAGTTTTTCATGAAAATTTTCAAAAATGAATTTTGAATGCATTTTAAACCGTTGTTTTTTTTTCAAATAATTTTTTGTAAGGGGGAGAAAGAAAATTTTTAAATATCTTAAATCTTTTGTCTTTTCTTTTGTAATAATTTTTAAAAGAAGATCCCGATTTTAATCGTGATTTCCTTTATAGTACGTTTTCATATATCTTATATATAAAAAACACTAAAGAATTGTATAATGTTCTCCCTCAGTTCCGCACAATTCAGAACTTATAATGAATATATAATATAAAAACAAACACTATATGGTTAATGTATTTTATATAAATAGAAATGATATTTTTTTAAGTCTTTTTTTCTTCATTATCACATTACCATTGAGATTCAATATTAGATTCAAGTATATGTACATTGTGTATAAGTAAATGCTGCAATACTTAAGAATCTTAAGATACATTTATACAGAAAAAACAGAAATTTTAAAAATAAAACAGAAAATATTATATATAGAGGTTATGCTCCTCAAGTACTACACTTTTTTAGAACTGTATTTTATGGAAATTTATTTTTAAAACTAAATATAGAATTTTATTTAAGATGTGAAATAAAATATCAATGTAGGGTGGCCTTCTACTTGAGCACGTTAATGCATCATGATACTTAAGGTATAAAAATAAAAATTAGCTAAATATATACTTATAGTAAGTATATTTTTAAAAAAATCCCCCCACAAATTTCTAAAAAAAAATGCATTTAATATGCAATGATTCATTTTTAAAATCTAAAAAAATGCATATGTGCGACAAACAGGCGACAAAATTTTTCATTTATTTATTAATACTGTAATCAATTGATCTCAACTGTAATAAGTGTTTGTGTATTCATTGTTTGAATTCATTGAATAACAAAAGAAAATTTATTAATATGCGACACCACCATCAGCTTCATCAATTTCATTATAATCATGTTCAGCAATTAATCCTAATTATGTTCTTTCGTTTTTATTTTTTGAAATTTTTATAATTTTAATTCACACCAAACACTTTTAATAGAAAGTGAGGGTTATGAGCACGCGTGTTCTTTATTCAATAAACACACTATGAATTACTTATAACCAACATATTTAATATTTTTTGATTATTTATAGTTTTCTATTTTTAAAAACAACTTTAGAAAACAAACACTCAATTGTAATCAAATGGAGTCTTTAGCCCAATTCTATAAACATGGAAACCCAAAAATACTTTAAACTTTTATTGAACCCATCTAAAAATAAAAATAATAAAAATTAATTACAATTCTCAAAAATTCTTTTAAATACAATAAATTTAAATTAAATGCATTTAAAAAAAAAAAATAAATTAATAATTATTCATTGACTGTGCAATTGAAACTTTACATCTGCCAATGGAACCACTTATAAAAATAATAATAATAATATTCAATTGTAGGGATTTTTATCTTCAATTTAAAACAAACTCAATTAATAAAAAAAAAATATTAGAATTTTAAATGAAACTATAATTGAAATACTCTTGAGAATGCATTTAAAGTTTAATATTAATTATAAATTGAAAACAATTAACTTTGTTATAAGATGCAAGAAATTTATACTATAAATTATTGTATTTAATTCAATTTTATTCAAGTTGTTTCAACTTATTTCAATTGGATAAAGTTTTAAAAGTATTTGAAAGTGTGGTAAATTTTTTATGTGTACAAAATTGCATCAATGGATAGAGTATTTATTATGATATGAATATCTTGATTAAATTTCGAAATATTTCGAACTTATTGAATTGAATTAAGGAAAATTATATTTATTAAATATTAATTCGAAATATAAATATAATTGAATTGAAATAAATTAAAGCATTTCAGTAACAAGCCGAATCCACGTACTTCATACTTGGATTAAAAAAGAAGAAGAATCCGGGAATCTCTTACTTGAGAAATAAGTCACATTTCTCTAGAAAGATTGAAATACAAGTCTAAGATAAAACCATTTGAATCCAATAAGTCAAACGCCAAAGATATTTTTGAACTCCGTTGGCTTGTAAAATAAACCAAAGCTGGGTAGTTGTATCATATTTTTCATTTGTCTTTAGGATTAAATTAAGACCCTAAATTTAGCCTTCTGTAAAATAAAATTTTATTTAGAAATTAAGATATCGCAGATGATTGTTATTAAAAGACTGTTTGAAGCCCCCCATTCTTCCTCGTACGCAAATTAAAGAAGAAAAAACCATTAAATTGTGTTGGTGCTAAATTAAGACCCAGAGCCTCTAAGACAAGCTAATCTAAACTAAAACTATATAAATCTGGCAATTCGAAACACTTTATTAAAGTCTACAGTTCTTTAAATAATTCAGGAATCAAGAGAATGTACAGAGTTAATTGAACATTCCATCAGGTGAAATAAACAATAGATTATGGTTGTAACATATATTTTTTTTTAAGCCCAAAACCCTGAGGAGTACCTGAAAAAGTCTCTATTTTAAATTATCCAGGTGTACATATATATATATATATGGTTAAAGAATCATTAAATTATTCTTACCTGTTTGCGTAATTGATTCCATTCTTTATGGGAATCACAAACAGAATTAAAAAAAAACAATCAATTCTCCCATCTCTTAACTACTTTTTTCTTTCAAGATTTTCTAGGATTTTTGTTGTTTTTTTTATTGTTTTTCCGAAGACAGTTAACTGGTCAATAGTTCCAATTCATTTAAAAAATTACCAGCTGATTTTTCTTAAATGTTTTTTTATTATTTTGTTTTTTTTTTTAAAGAAATTCTGGTTTTTAAGAAATAGTCCAGATAATTTTTATATTATATACTTGTATGTATCTATAGATACTTTTTTTTTGTTTTGTTAAAATCACCTGGTTTAATTTTAAAGATACATTCCATATAGGTATATAAATTTGTTTTTTTTTATTATCTGTGTACCTGGATTGGGTACTGGTTAAAGCGAAATTTTTTTTTAAAAAAGAACTAAAAAAAAGAAACAATTTTTATTTTTTTTTTTTGAAAATGAGAGAAAAAGAGAGAGAAAGTGAAAAATGTAGGTATGAATGTAAAACACAATTGTGATAAGAACATAACTTTTCATTATTATTTTATTATATATAGGGGTAGATTTTTGTAATTCTGTCCAGGTGATATCAATGATGATGATTGTATACACATTTTTATATATATATATATATTTAATAACATTTGAAATTTGAATGCTTACAAAAATTTATATATCTATAGGTAACGTATGTATGTTTGAATGTAAGTTAAAAACTGTTATCTTAAGTAACCAAAAAAAAAAGCAAATGGTTTTTCTTTTAATTCTTCACGATTTTTTTTTATTTTTTTTTTTTTTTTTAATTTATTTGTAAAGTATAAAAATGTAAAAATTTAAAAGGGGCAGATGTTAAAACTACAGATGTATTCACAACTTTTGATACCTCGAAAATAAAAAATAAAATTAAATAAAATATTGTTGAGGGGTAAATGAAAATTAGGAGTTTTTTTTTAAATTAAAAACAAAATACGAAAAATTGAATTTAAAAGATGTACGTACGTATTTCATTTGCAAGTAGATTCTTTGGTTGCTTTTTTTCTGGTTTTAAATTAATCGAAATACAATCTACAGGTGAAAATTTGTTATGTTTTAAAGTGGCACTTTAAAACTTCTTTTAATATCATCTCTACATATGTCATAAAAATGTGAATTTATAGAATTGCATTCTTTTAATTAAAGAAATTATAAAAATGAAAAAAAAATTCGAATTATTTTGATAATTTCATAAAAATTCTAAATAATTTGATAATTTGTTTCTTTGAAAAGAAATTGTCAAAACCAAAAATTGTTTGAAATCGCTAAGCAACATTGAATACACAGATTTGAATGGAGGTGTGTTGTAGCAAATGTTATTAAAGTTGTTTAATCAGTTCATCCTTGAATAAATGATTGGACTTTACTCTTTGGGTGAAAATAAAACTTCTGCAAATATCAGGTACCCTTCCTATATTATATTTTAAAGCTTTGTATAGTTGAAAACTAACATTTATTTAAGATTTAACTATAACAATCTTAAGATATTCTATGAAAAGATATAAAAATTTGAAGCAATGTATGTTACAATTATATAATATCATGAATGAATCTTTAGTTATTTTTGTAAATCTTTTTCAAATCTTGGGTGGTTAAGGCGTAAACTCCGCATCGTACGAATCCTTAGATATTTTTAAAAAGTTCTTTTAAAACGATAGGTTGTTAGTGATTATTTATTTTTAGACTAACTCAATTAAGAATATTAATATAATTGTTACCTCGTAAGATATTTTAAGATTAAGATTAAGAACTCTTCCATGGTTTTTAATAGAAAAGTCTCGAGTTCGAACTCTGGGTCGGATCATATCTAATAAAAAGAATAGTGCATATTATAATAGTTTAATAAGAAATCCAAATGCTAGGGCAAAGGACTATTATAAGGTAAAAGACTATTATAGGGCAATATTTACTATTGTTTGGTATTACAAACAAATAAATAGGTAAGCTCTTATATTTTAAATTGTATTTAATTGAAAAAAATACCGTTGTAGTTCTACAACAGAATTGAGATCATTGTTACCATTAATAACTGTTGGATTATATGAGGATAAAAGTATAGTATTTTGGCTAGTTTGGTTAAATGTAAGTTTACCGATTAAATCCTAACGCAAAATATTACTACGTTTTTAATACAATGAAATTTCTTTATTAACTTCTAATTCCGATTCTTGAATTTAACAATGTTCCAATATTCAAATTTTAAATAATTGGTTAAAAAAATTTTTAGTCATATATACTAATTTGAGACAATACTGAGCTCTTTCTTAATGCAATTAAAAATCCAATTAATTATATAAAATATTAATTAAAGTTCTCAAAATTAAAATTTTATACAAAAATACATTTACAATAAAAATTCCATTCCTTAAAATGGTTTTTAAACATTTTTTTCTCATAAATCCTAAACTAGAAACCAAAAATTTTATCAAATAAAAAAAAATTACGATATTGTAAAGAATTACATACATATAATGTAGTAAAGAATTAGGTACATATACCCATACTTTAAAGAATTTTCGGAAAAAAATATTTGTAAAAACTATCTGCAAAAAAAAGATATACCAAAAATTGTTATTTCAGAAGTTTTGCAAAAAAAAAGATCAATTTTCTAGAATTAACATTAGTTAAATACCAACCAAAATTCAAGTCGTATCACACGTATCTGTAGATATTTAGTATTGGTATGTACCCAATAATTATTAAGCAATGGAAATTCATTTGGTTGTTTAATGTAAATGATATTATAATAAGGGTACGTATATATATTTTTCTTAAAAATTTGTTTGAATGCAAATTCAATATAATATTAAAGTATAAATTTAATATAATTTTTTTTTTTCTTTATTGCATTCTTTTAATACATAGTTTTTTTTTAAATATCACGTCTTTTTTGTATTTTTACATATAAAAATCCACCTTAACTAATAAACTAAATAGTTATTATATCGATTATTAATAATCTTATATATATTTTTTTGTTTTATATTTTCAATAAACCACAATAATAATATAATAATAATAAATAACCAATAAGAATCATTATTTCACATATATAGTGGATGTGAATTTTCATATACCACTTTATAAAAAAACAAAAATATGTAGATATATTTACTCATATATATATAAAATATATAAATATACCTATAATAATATGTAATATAATTTTTTTTCCGTTCACATCACATTCTTTTAAAGTACAGCGAAACTAAAGCTTTAATCAATTATCCATAACTACCTATATATCAATATATATATATATCTCAATATATCGATATGTATATATATAATATCTATTAATATACGATACAATATATCAATAGTTAGATGCAAAAATAAAAAAATTGCATCTATATATTAATCATATATTATTCTCTACCTGTATCTACCTCCTATAGTATTTATAGTATATATATATACAAAAGTATGTACATATATATATATTGCAAATTTTTTTTTTTTTTTTTCTTTATGTTTCCAATTACTCATAGTGATGGGAAAATTTTCCCACGACATCCAACTCAATAAGGAATCAAATTGCTAATAAATAGTTAAAGAAAAAAAACAATAAGAAAAAAAAAATAAAAAAAAAATTGTATAAAACCAGACAACGAATTTCATTACGAAACAACATAACCGACTTAAACAACAAACCAACTGGTAGTTTGATTTTGTTTTTGTAGCTTAATATTCGTACATACCTAGTTTTAAACTAATACATACTACAAAATGACTATTGCTATAAGTAGTTATAGATATTTTAAAATAAATAGAAAAAAAAATTGAATCTAATAGATACATATATCTATTATATATATAATATATATATAATAGATACATGGATATCAAATATATAAAAAAAATTATAACCATAGTAGAAAAGATGTTCGCATAAAACAACCTATTAAAAAAAAAAAAATAGAAAAACTTGCAAAAAAAAGAAGTCTACCTCTCAATCTGAAGATATTTTGTTTTGTTTTTTAATGAAATAAAACCAAAAAACACAACAATTATGAATGCAAAAAAAAAAATAGTTAACTGCAATTTGAGTATTTGATATTTTTTTTTTTATTTATTATATTATTATTATTATCATTTATTGTTATTATTATTATTTTTATATATTCAACTTTTTTTTTTATGTGTTTATACTTTTATAGTAAAAAAAAAAAAAAAAAATTGAATATATGTTTCGCATCATATATTGTTAATCTATAAAATGTATATACACAATATTATTGAAGATACAAAACAGCTCTATCACTAACACCACAGCATAACAAAATATCATATTGAGTATATGGTGTAACTATACTGTATCAGGTATCAACTACTAGGTACCCATCACTAAAAAACTACACTATAATCACAGTATGCGATAAATTTTATTTCACCTTCTGAGAAAATTTAATTGAACTGGTTGGTTGATATACTCGTATATATTAACTATAGTTGAATAAAAAAAATAAGTACATAAAAATAAAAAGGTATTATGGAATATATGTATAGTACATGATAATATTTTATAATGCATATAGGTATACTATTATTGTATTAAATATATGGGTAGCAGGAATTTGAAGATATAAATTCTAATAGTTGCTTTTCATTCATATTCGATTAATTGAAAAAGAAAAAGAGGACTTTATTTTTAAGATAAGCCCAAGCGATTTGCGATTTTTTTAGTTATTAACTAGTTTATATTTAATTAATAGTAAACATTGCCTGATAATATTAATCCTTTGCCGATTTGACAATTGGACTTATTATTAAATTATTGTAATATACACCCTAATTTTTTTATTAGATATGATTCGACCAGGATTTGACTGACTTTATTATTTATTTTGAAGTCCCATTATACTCATGTGTCGTTTTAATTTAATTCCTCGAATATATGTATATACGAATAAGATATCAAACGTATAGGTATTTCTAATTAAATTATTTGGGAGTTGGAATAAAAATTTGGGAATTTCCCCATTTGCAAAAAAAAATTAACATTAAAAATGTAATTAATAATACGTCACCTACTCTAGGATTAGGTATTTAAAAATCTGGCAGTATTCTATACGTGCCATCTAATAAAAGTCTTTGAATCAAAAATTATAAAATAATTTTTCGGGTGGGCATTTTTTCTATGTGGGCATTTGTCTATGTGGGCATTATTCCTTGTGGGCATTATTCTGTGTGGGCATTAATCATGTGCGCAATACTATCTGTGGGCAATTTTCGTGTGGGCATTTTTCGTATGGGCAATAATCCAATCACGATCTAGACTATATGTAAAGCAATCTCAAAAATTTAAAAATGTCGAATACTTAGCAATGGCATGGAAATTTTCAGAATTACCATCGTACTTAATAAAAATATTGCATGAACACTATAAGAATTCTGAACATATAAGTTTTATTAAAACATGTACAATATGAACGAATCATTTAAAAAAAAAAAAAAAACGTGACTTTAAAAATAATTTTTTTTTTTAAATCTTAAAACAATTTGAATTTACACAAAAAAAAAAACAGTTAAACAAATTGAAAAAAAAAAATTAAAATTAAGTTTAAATTGGTTGATTATTCTTTCATTTTTACTTAAATTGTAATTTGTTGTTATTTTTTAGCTCAAATTTTAAATTTTTAAATAAGTATGCAAACAAAATTGAAAAAAAAAAGAAGATTGAAAATTTTTTTTAATAAACTTTAATTTTAATATTAGTAAATTTTGAAAAACTTCGATTATTCGATTTTTTTTTGCTTTTATTTAAATTCTTTGATAATAAGTAATTGCAGTAGGTATTGAAAAAACAAAAACATTCCAACTACCAAAATACAATACCTATACCTAATATATGAAATTTTATATTACATATTTTCTATCTCTTTCCAACTTCAATTTGATTCAAATCAAATGCAATGATCAAATTTACAAAAAAAAAAAAAAATGAGAAAACAAATGAAAAAAAAAAAAAAAACAATAAAATAAATAATTGAGGTTTAGAATAACAGTAAAGTGTTTAACCTAAAATTTTGATCAAATTGACATTCGATCTTATTTGAATTTAAATTCTTTTTTATTAAATTTAGTGCTACATTTTATTGAATTGTATTGTGTTGTAATGGAATTATTTGATACAAAATCTGTTTTTTTTTTTTTATTTTAAATTAAATTGTAACGAATTCAATGCACACTTAAGTACAGTTACAAAAAAAAAAAAATAGTATTAAATATCTTAAATTAGAGAATTAACTTATTTTGGTTTTTTTTTTTTTATTTATTTTGCAATAATTTAAATGTCAATTACTTGTCAATTGTACTTTGTAAATATGTATATGTATTGTACACACTGATTAGTTATACCATACCATTCCTTTGAAAAGAATTTTGAACTTCAGCAATTTTTTCTTTAGTTCTTTATTTGCAACCTAATGGAAGAAGTTTTAAATTAATTCTTAGGTCATTGATATTTTGTAATGTGTAGGTAATATTTTAATTTAACTGTTTCATCATCGCCATCAGGTTGATAAATTTTCTATTATATACTATTTCTTTTGGTCATTTTTATATAAATACATCTTTATTACTTTAAATACCAAAATTAAAATAAATTATTTTAATAATTAAGCATAAGAAATAAAAAAAAAAAATAGAAATTCTTTGAAGACGTTAAAGTCACGCAATTTTATAATTAAATCAGAAATTGAAAAATTAACTTAATTATTTATTATGTTTAATATTATATAGTTAAGTATTACTGTATACAATTATGTAAATGTTAGGTAGAGTATAACTAAGTATATAATTATTTTATAATATTTAATATACGATTTTTAGCAAATAAAACAATAATTATTTAAGTTTTAAATAATACAGTGTTGTACAAAAAATAAAATTATAACCTAATTTTATATGTGCATATATATAGGTTATGTTGATATGAGATTATATATAAAAGATGGTAGGTATGGTATTAATAACTAGAACCCAAATTTGAAGCGCCTAACAATTTTATAGATATTTGATTTTTTTTTTAAGCGTTTACTGTTTAACTGTTAGCCTAATAAGGCTGTCGATACCATAGGTACATGTTTGAGCAGGGAGTCATATTATATTCGTGTTATTAGAATTGATCTTAATGAATTCCACATACAATTTAAACATACTATCTCATGTTTAAATTGTACCTACTAGGTCTTATAACATGTAGAAACGTCTTAGATTTTCAATTGATACAATTCAATTTTTGTTTATATTTTAATATTTTATATTTGAGTTATATGGTATTCTATATCTGCGAGTTATATTATTTAATTAAATTATTTGTTTATATTTTGCATCTGTTGATATTATATTAATATATTTTTTATTAAAGATATAAAATTATTAACTATTGGTTAAGCCAAAAATTTGAACCCAATGGCGAATGGTAGCTTAGTCGATTCGAAAACCAGAAAAATTTTCCCACTTTCTCATGAAAGGTCGGCACTCTAACCACTGTGCCAACCAGCTGTTAATATAAATATATGATGATAAAAAAAACTTGAACAACTTTAACGCTTTATAGAATTTGAAAAAAATATTATAAATATTAAAAACTAATTAATTTAAATCAGGGCTGCAAACCGTGCCCGAATCTGAACTCAAAACCCCGCTCTCTGAATCCAACAATCTGACTCACCATTCTTTTAACTAGGTTCAAGTTCAAAATTTATTAAATTTTATGAATGTTATTATATAAATTTGATTAAGTACAAAAAATACCGATCACAAACGGAATATAACCGAATCTAAACTTAAAAACTGACTAATTTTTTAATTCAAACCAAATTCAATATTGATTAAAAACAAAATAAACCGACTAAGCTCTTAATCACAGATGATACAATATTAGTTGATCCCAATTTAAACAAAGTTCAAAAAAAAATTATTAATAAAAGCAATTTGTACAAAAAAAATACTCTTTATTATCACTTTTGTTTAAAAAGAAAACCGCTTAGTTTTTTTTTTAAATCTACATACCTACATTTATACTAACTAGTATTAAACAGACTCAAAAGAAAATAAGTAAATATGAATAAGACTAATAAGGTTTTAACCAAAAGAAAAAATCTTCATATTCACATGACGTAACATTCTTTAGAAACCGGCGTTTAAATTTCATATAATTTTACAAATTAATAAACATATGATGTGTTTATTTAGTTTTCAATTCCTTTCTTTATGTTCGTTCACATAGTTCCCTTTTTTCTCACATATGCTTTATACTTAAATAATAAAAAAAATATCGCAAGATTCTAATTAATTTTGTACATAAAATCTTTATATTGTATAAATATATATATTCATATGGTATTCATATTCAAATTCTTTCATCAGTTTCATTTTAACAAAGAGACACATAACACTTTAATAAAGTTATTTAAAATAGGTACTTAAAATATATATAAATATGTATATATATAATGAACAAAACAGACTGATTCATTCAAATTACTCTAATAATATATCAATTAGCACATCATTCAAAAAAATACGATCCCAAACAAAATGAACAAAACTTATTTATTAATAGTTAATTTATTCTAAATTGGATCGATTCGGATCCCACATAATATGAATAAGAATGAGAGATGCGCGAGAGGCATTTTAAATGAAGTTAAATGAAACAAAATATAAAAGAATTAAAATTACAATACAAAATTCAAACTGACGACAATAATTAGAATTTGAAAATATAATTGTGAAGTTCAAAAATATGTACAGACAATATAGGAGCCATGAAATAAGACCCTGCGAAATAAGATCCCGGGTGTTATTTCTCAGAGTAATTCGAAGATTGAACTGAAAGATAAATAACACCCCCAGGCTTTAATTCTTAAATTTAAATTGAAATAAAATCCTAGGTTCTTATTTCTCTTTAAATTAAATTTTCGACACTTCGACTCCAGGGCTTTATTTCTCCGATGAATTCGAAGACTGAATTAAAAAACTTTATATATTATACCACAAGGCATTAATTCTCAAAGAGTTTTGTAATTTCACAATTAATGAGAAATAACACCCCAATATATTGTTTATCGATGATCAAAGCGACGCTATAATATATATAAACACCTCTATTTAAATCATGTATACATGTATCATGCTACGCTTAGCTCTTATCGACTTATCGCTTATCGCAGCTCCAACATAAACGCACCGTTTAGAATGATTCTAAATCACGAATTATTTTAAAATTGTATTCGGAATCAGGAAATTCCCCTTTTCCAGAATATATGTCTGTAGGTTAGTCTTAATGGATTCAAAATTCTGGAAAATGGGAATATTTACCGTGATTTTTAAATCCCACTCTAAAATCCCCGTCTTATATCTCATATGTAATTGAGAAATAAGATCACAAAATATGGAATTATCACCCAACCAAGGGCTTTATTTCGCAGGGCCTTATTTCATAGCTCCGAATATATTAGAATTTGTTTTTTAATTATATTTCCATACAAAAAAAAAAAGAAAAACTAAAAAATAAAAAAAAACAAATTAAGAAAAAACATAAAACCATAACTATAAAATTTAATTGAAGCTGAACATTATGTTTGTCTAATGCTTTTTCGTGATTCAATCAATAAAACAAAAAAAAAAAAAAAAAACAAAAAATAAAAATAATTTTATTATTATTTTACTTCTTATAAAAAAATCATTATTTTAAAGAAGAGCCCATCTATCGTGTAACAATTGATTAAAACTCAACTTAATTTCAATATTGTATCAACAACATACTTGTATATATACAACATATATACAAAAACCGCATATATTTTAATGAATATTCATTCTCTCATAAAACTTAACAACTATTTTGTCAAATAGTTATCACTTATAAAAAAAAAAAAAAATTAAACTTTTAAATATACAAAATCTTTAAATAGTATCTGGTATACACGATTTATTATTTATTTTTATTATTTTTTAAGTGAAAAAAAAAAAAAACAATCAAACAAATAAAAATAAAGGTAGTGTTAAATTAACATTGTTTTATAAATTAATGTACATACAAACAAACATACATATTAAATATTTTTATTAAGAATTGATTAAAAGTCACCTCCCAAATTAATTTTATATAAGACGGTAAGCCTTTTTTTAATTTTTCAGTTGGATTGGGTAATATGAATAAAAATCTCTTGTATTAGAAAGAGACGGAGAATAAAAGAGAAAAAAAAAACTGAGATGTGAAACAAAAAATTTAGAAAAAAAAATATTAAAAAATTTTCCAACATCATGGGAAAAACTAACTGCGCGAACAAATTCAGTAAAAATAACTGTGTATTTTTTATTTTATCAATTATATTCCAAACCAGCCAGTCAGTCAGCCAGCCACCAAAAAAAACAAGAGCCTGCGGTTAATATTTAAAATATGTATGCATATATAAATAAGAGTAAGTAAGATCGAATGATGAATACTAAGTACCTATATGTATGCAAGTAAAATAAAAAAAACTTGTACTCAGTACTCAATTCTCAGTATGAGAGGAAACTTTTCTGATTTTTTTTGTTTTTTTTTTGTTTTTTTTTTTATTATTTGAAAATATACGAAAAACTAATAAGTTTAAGTTGTGGTAGTACTATATATATATATATATAATATTTATATATATAAAGCTGGTTAATAGTTTGTGTGTTAACTTGATTTATTAGACTTTACTTGAACTTTAAAGTTTCTCACGGTTTTGTACTTGATGTTTTTCCTTTTAAAAGTTTTTTTTTTATTATTTTTTTATTTTTTTTCTTATTGTTTTATTTTGTACCATTATTTTATTATTTTTTTTTTGTTTTTTTTTTTTTTTTTTGAAAAAGTAAGTAAGTAATTTGTTGTTGTTATTGCTAATGTTATTGTTGTTGTGTTGTTGTCATTCTTAATTTTTGTAAATTCTGTTATTTTTTTTTTTATTCGTGTATTGTTTTGTTTTCACAAGAAGTTTAAAGCTTTCTTTCTTATTTTTTGTTGTTTTTTTGAAATAAAGCGATCTTTGACTCATTTTTTGATTTTTTTTTTTGTGTTTCTTGGACTACACACAGGTGAATGTGTACTTTTTGAATTTATTTAATTGTTGTATATATTATGTATAGTTGTTATGTACCAAAAACACCTGAAAAATTAAGTAAAAAAGAGAATTGAGGGGAACTTTAAAATAAAAAACAAAACAAAAACAAAAACCTAAAAATAAAAAAAAAAAGAGTTAAAAATGTTAGATTTGGCAGATTAACATGGAATTTTATGTGAAAATTTGCCCTTGAATTTTTAAATAGTTTCTTTTTTTATTTCAATTGAAGGGAACTATATACTAAGTGGAGCGGGAATATTTTACCTTTTTCAGATTTTTATTTTTTTTTTAATTTTATTAGATTGATCGTTTCATTATTATTTAGGTTTTTTTTTTTTGGTTTTTAACTTTTATCACGATTGTTTTTTTTAATGACTGTTTCCCCTCATACAAGACGTACTATTTTTTTTTTATAACAAATTAGAATTGTTTTGGAATTTGACATAACGTTTGATTAGTGTAACAAATTTTCACAAAAATAATTATTTGGTGTTTTTTTTTTTTTGTTATATTAAAAAAAAAAAAAAACTGTATAACAATGAACCAAGTAATTATTTTGAATGATTTGTTTCTTATTTGTTTATTTGTTTTTAATTTGTATTTTGTGTTGTTTGCGTTTTAGGGGAATGAAACATGGGTGACCCCTGAGGCAGGTATACTTATTTGGAACAATGATTTTAAAAATTTTAAAAGAAAATTCAATAGAAGATATTAACTGATTTTTTTTTAAGACAATCAATTATTAAAATAACTTTAATAGACAGTTTGAATTGAGTTTAGTTTTTTTTAATTGTTTAAATGAAAGGGTTTTGATATTTTATTTATTTATTTATTTATTTGTAGTACCTAACAATAGTAAATATTGCCTGATAACATTAATCCTTTGCCGATTTGACATTTGGACTTATTATTAAATTATTGTAATATAAACTATATTTTTTATTAGATATGATGCGACCAGGATTTGGACCCGA
This sequence comes from Dolichopus griseipennis, assembly GCA_963082915.1. NCBI lineage: Eukaryota > Metazoa > Arthropoda > Insecta > Diptera > Dolichopodidae > Dolichopus > Dolichopus griseipennis. The sequence goes on along the minus strand of OY720442.1, from coordinate 41,015,509 downwards.
GACTTTTCGATTGAAATCCTCCACTTTTCCACTGAGCTATCAATCAAATGGTTTTGATATTGTTTTATAAGAAAGGAGCCTAGACTTTTAAAGTCTTAAATAAACAAGAGATTCAAAATCTTTTAAACTCAACGTTCACTCAGCAAAAGATCACTTACAAACATTTTGGGATTTGCTATATGAATTCGGAAAACTTGCTTGACATTTCTTTTTAAATGCTAACTGTTCAATTGCTAGGCTAATAAGCCTGTCCAAACTATAGGTACATGTTGGAGCAAGAGGAATATATTATATAATCTTATTCATTTTATCTTAATGAATTCCACATAAAATTTAAACACGAGATAGTACTAGGGTTTATAAATGTAGAAACGTCTTAAATTTTTAATAGATACATTATATTTGTTATAATATTGTAATATTTTTATATTGGATTATAAGGTACATATTTCTATATCTGTGAGTTATATTATTAAATTACATTATTTGTTATCAAATAACAATGCTTATTTTATTATGCAGAATCTCTTTGGTTAATAATTATATATCATGTCCGTTACTAATCCAACTAGGTAATAACCTTAAATTGTTTCCTTAAATTTTTATTAAACTTAGTAATTCTTTAACTTATAATATAATATGGGTATCATTCATGCAACTACATAATCTAGTTTAAATTGTTAGTTTATTTGTTTATTTTTTTCAACTAATTAGAATAAATGCAATTCGAGATTTTTATATATTTTTCTTTTCTTTTTAATTTCTCTGTAACTAATTAGTAGCTAATGTTTTTTTATAATCTTGTCGGTATAATCTTTTCATGAATAATTTCTTTTTATTTATTTATGTCCCATATAAAAAAAAATATAGAAAAATTTTCTAACTAATTTAAATATTTTATAAATTGCAATAGAACTAAAAAAAATTAAGATTAAATTTGAAATTAGAAACAAAGAAGATGAATGTGCTTACAAAACATTTCTCATATGAGTAATCCTTACAAAAATAAACTTTGTAATTATAGGTTTTTCCTCAAACGCTTGTATACAATAACAATTTCATAGAATAATTACGAGTTTTTTTTTCTTATTTATTTACAGAAAGTGATTACATGAAACTAGCAATTTATTCATAATTCACATAGGGAAAAGAAAAACCAACCCTTTATTTGTTTATTTAAATTTCAGTGTAATTTTAAAACAATTACTCTGTAATTTAATTACAAAAACTATGAAAACAAAAGTTTAGATCATTTCTTTAATAAATACTAATTAACGAATAAACTTATAAAATAAATTATTAAACTACTTTAAAAACTAATTTGAAATTAAAAAAATAACTATGTAAATTTTACATCCCAAATCAATCTAATCACTACACCATACAATTCTTATAATTTTATGCTCAGATTTCTAATATAAATATATCACTAATTTACAGAATGAAAAATAAACCCAGAGAAACAGGCAAGTTAGTATAAAAGTACATATAAATACATCAAAATTCCATATAATTTTTATATTAAAAAACAATTTAACTCCAGAACATTTCGATATTAAAATAACAACTGATTAATAATCATGTTCAAATAAAATCTAAAACTTAATTTTAAAATTAAAATTTTTTTTTTAAAATGTTTAGAATCGTCACATTAATTAAGAACCTAATAATCTAATCTTAAAACATATTTAGAAACTATACGTAACGTATATTAGAATTTTCATTAAGATAAGATTGTCATCGAGTTTCTTGATTTTTCTTAGCAATAAAATTAACATAAAAACACTTTTATATGTTTATTTCCTTTTATTAATATGAATTTAAAAAAAGAAGGGTTACCTCATCTTTATAACCCCTTTTTGAATTTAAATGATGACGCGATTTATTATATAAAAAATTAAAATGTAGATATCTAAAGATATTCCCATTTATGCTATATCTATATACATATACAATCTATAGAATAAAAAAACAGATCATTTAACAAATTATAAAAAAAAAAACAATTCCATCCATCTTCTAATTAATCTATCTTAAAAACATGTATATAGTAAATTAATACTTAAGATTTAGAATCTAATATACCTTCAGTTTTAAGCTAATTAAAATTTTAATCCCGCCGTGAAATGGTTCCAAAAAGCTGTTATGAATTAATAACATAGGTAGTAAGTATTAACCTTTTATTTTAAAACTTATCGGTCACTACAATCCGTCGTTTTATTATTAAAGAATTTTAATTGACTAAAAAATATGTTCACATATTTTTTTCAATCTTGTAAATATTCATTTTAAAACGGAAATGTTTAAAATTTTTATATACATTAAAGAAAGTCATATTATTCATTCATTCATTAATCAGAAAATTAAAAATAAATTGCCAACGGAACTTAATAAAAACATTGGACTTGATAAAACCAAAATTAAATTAAATAAATAAAGCATAAAATCATAATAATATGTAATTATCTTATCGTACAAAACAATAAGTTATTAATTAAAAAAAAAATTTTTAAAGATAATTAGATATGTAGGTAGTTAACAAACATATATTTGACGTTCTGGGAATTGTCGTCAAAAGATAAGATTAAATTAAATTCATACAAACTTTGGAAAAAAACAATAGCAACAAACAAAATTAATTACGTAATTGAATTTACTTTATATTTTGCAAATTAATTAATTAAAAATTTGTATTTGCTTTTAATTAAGAAAAATTCATTAAATATTTTCGGATATAGTTTGGATTAAAACTATTTGTGTGTTTAATTAAAATTATAGTGAAAAGTGCTTCTTCATTCCGTAGGTAGGACTCTTTCATAATTTTCAACAGATTTCAGTTCCAAAATTTTTCACAGCAAATTTGAAATTAAATTCTAAAATTACAAATTTATTTAATATTTCTTCTTCTAAGAGTTTTTGAATTTCATTAATTGAAAGATGTTATTAATTTCATTTAATTCCATTCAGCATTAATGGATACCTAAAATTAAATGTTAATTAATTTTTTAATAAACTCTTATTACCTATAACTTTTGCCAAATATTAATACCAAACTAATAACTGGAAGATCAATAATGCAAATTCCACATATTATATCAAAATATGCATTTAGGTAAAATAAATAGGTCATTTACAGTCTCGGGCAAAATGGAGCAAATAAAAAAATTTATATTTAATTATTAAAGTTATTAAATTACGAATACAAATGTTTAAAGTCTTAAATTTATAAATGGCTCTTAAAGTCAGAAAAATTTAGGAAAGCAATTTAAACTTCAGATATTATAATAATTATAATACACATATTTAACAATCCAATCTGTTTTCCAGATAAAAAATAACAACAACAATAACAAAATCCGTTAAAAATTTTTAGATAGAAATAAAAGTTCATATTACCGAGAGTTCATTGCAAAAATATGAAAAAAAAAATTGAAAATGTAGGACAAATTAAAAAAAAAAACTATTTTGGCAGCTTCAAGCATTCTTTTTAATAAAACAAAGTGCTCCTTCTGCAGTTTTTTTTAATTATTTGAGAATCTTAAGTTTCTTTAAAATGTATTTTTATATCCTTACACACTTACACACATACAAATAAATAAATAATTTATATTTTAGAATTAGTATATAAATATAACTAACCTAAACCAAAACGTTTTTTAATCCTTTTTAATATATGCATTTTTCTTTTTGTATTATGCAAATTAACTTCAGCTGCAGTACCCAATAATGCTACTGATTGATGATGGCAATTACAAGGCTGTGAACCGCCTATATGATGATGATCATCAGATAAACCCATTAAATGATGAATAAATTAAAAAGGTTTTGAAGAAAAAAAAAATTAAAATGTCGAACGAATTTTATTCCAGATATTTTGTAATCCTTTTACATATATATATATATATATATATATATATACAAATATATATTTTTATAATGTAATATTGTGCAATAATATCCTTTTTTTATTTATTTGAAGGTATCCTTGCTAGTTTTTTTGTTGTTATTTTTATTTATTTAATTTTTTTGGTATATAAGTTTAAATATAGAACATGAGTTTTTTTATTTATTTTTTTATGTATTCACTTAAATTTTTTTTTTTTTTTTTTTTACAGTCGAATCCTTACATATTTTACTTTTATATTATTTTATTTTTTTTTTTATATTTAATAAATCCGTAATATTTAATCGAATCATTTTCTGCTATTATAACTTATTAATTAATTTATTAAAAATTATTATTTAAAAAAATATATTTTTTAAATCTTAAAATAAATTAAACAAATTAAAAAAAAAAAGAAAAATTAAATTATATTATATTTTTTTTTTTAATTCAATTTCTTTTTTGAAATAAACTTTTATTTTATTTTTTTGTATTTTACTTAAGAAATTTTTTAACGCGACAAAGACCTTCCTTTAATGAAAGTCAAAACTAAACTGAAGATTTACGGATGACTTCACTAAAAAAATTGAAAATTGTTGAAATTGAATTGAATGAAGAAAATGTATATAAAAAAAAAAAAACAAAAATAAAAAGCGAATATCGAATAAATACAAAAACAACCAAATGTGTTTGATACGATTTACCGAGTATACAAAAAAAAAACAAAAATTGTAAAGTACGAGACGAGCGATTAACTAACAAATAAATCGTATATATAAAAATTATAAGTATATATATATAAAATGATTATAATCAAAGTTTTAAAAGAGAAGAACATAAACGAACGAAATACGACAAATTCCATCCAAAATATGTATACAAAAATTATGTATTTTATATACATTGTACATACTAGATATATATACATATATACTATATATATCGTGAATTGAAGTAAATACTGAATACATCTGTTTTTTTTTCAGTGTTTCCCCATGAAATAATAGCAATAAAGGAATAAAAACACATAACAGAAATAGGTATTCAATTCAGTGTAATTATATAGGTATATATATACAGTATATAGGTAAGATACATATATACTTTGTATAAAATATAAAAGGAGTAGAAGAAGAAGAAGCTGAAGAATATCAAAATCAAAATTCAAATAAAAGTGAAGATATAACAGTAATAATACCTACACTACATATTTAATATGAAAAATAAAATTCTCACTAAATTAATACATGGACGAATACTAAGAAAAAAAAGAAGATGCATGCATCCAAAATTTTTTTGACTGTTCGTTCGTATTTTGTTAATTCCTTAAATGTGTTGCCGTTCGTTTGCTAAGGTATTTTTATTTATTTACATACATAGTAGAATGGAGATCTTTTATATACAGTCAGCGAAAATATTATAAAACATTTTTTTTTTTTTTTGAAAATATGGGAAAAAAACTACTACCGGGAAGAAGAACAAGTAATATAAATATATAACTAAAAACTTATGGTTTGACTAAACTAAACCTCCTAATCACAATGAGCCCAGCTAACAAAATTGAAAAGTTAAACATATGCAAAATAATACAAACATCTGATCCACAGCTCAGTGGTAAAGTGGCAGTTTTTAAATCGAAAATTCTCGGGTTCAAACCCTGGTCAGATCATATCTAATAAAAAAATATGGTGTATATTACAATAATTTAATGATAACCCCAAATGTCAAATCGGCAAAGGATTAACATTATCACAAACAATACAAATGTGCTCAATGAAAGTAACATCAAAGTTTCAACGAAGTTTGGCGCAAAAGTTGCTCAACTTTTCACTTCTACGCTACTTTGACTTATTTATGTTTTGTCAGCCATATTTACTAATACTTTTAGCTTGAAATTGGAGAGTATAGAATATTAAAAATTAAAAAATTATATTTATCATATAAAATAAAAATGTAAATTTACTGTGCATTTAGTTCACTGATTAAAAAAATTAATTATGTTTATTTACTTAATTTATTTACATTAAATGTCACTTTAACGTTTTTTTCATTGTGCTTGAAAAATTAGAAAGCGACGTTTTTTGACATTTTGCAAATTTGATGCTGCGTCATGGTTGCGCTAATTGTGCTCAAGGCATAAGATAGTTTGAAAATTGTCAGTCTTATTTCATTATATTCAAATTCTTAATTCTTATATTCTTTTTAGTTCGTTATTCTTAAGTTCGTTCAACTGTGTTCAACAATAATTTTAGACAAAGTTATTAGGTAAATATTTTACTAGACTTTATGGAGTCACTTTTATTATTGTTTTGTTATATTCATATTCTTTCTTATTTTCTTAATCCATCTTCTTCATAAAAAATTGTAAGTCCATAGGTACATACCTATACGTTTTTATTTAAATGACTAAAGAAATTACTAGAAATTTATTTATTTCCTCTACAGTGTTACTAAAATAAAGGGTTTTTTTCAGTACTTAACTAACAAATAAGTTTAAAGTTACCTTTTAAAATTTTTTTTCAACTTCATTTTCATTTCATTTCAATTATTAATAAATTTTTTATAAGTTTCACTCTAAATAGTATAATAGAAAAAGATATATCTGAATAGTTTAGTAAGCGCCATTTTTTTACAAGATCCAAAAAAAAAAAACGATAAAAGAATTAAACAAATGATGAAAAATATTACAGCCACTGGCCACAGCATGAAGAGTTAAAAACTAGATATTGCTAAATGGTTTAGGATTAAATTTAAAGAAGATTTAGATTCAATAAATTACAAGTGCAATAAATATAGGCATTCCTATAAGAATTTGTTTAATATTCAAAAATTTTATTAACTTTAAAGTTTTACAAAAACAATAAATAAAATATAAATTCCATTTATTTGCGAAATGCGAATGCATTCAGACATAATTGAATTATATGCCAACAACAGCATTCTATATTTTTTTTTGAATTAAAGTGTTACGTACATCCAACACTATTGGACTCCTCAGTAGGTAATATTAGTGTTAAAAAACCCAGACAACTCCAAATAAATTATGATCTAACAAATGCCTTTATATATAAAAAATTATTAAAATCATCTGTGAGTTGTAACAAAATATCGAAAATTTACATAGAAATAAAAAAAATTTTCAATAATTTGGCATTTAATTTAATTTGACAAAAACTTTTTATGCTAAAAAATTACGCGGTTAACCCAGAGTAATTTTGATTAATGTAATCAACACATACATAAATAAAACAGAAGGAGTATATAGTTGGTATGCATATGTAATAAATAATACAAAAATGGTAAAATTTAGATGAGATGAGATCTTCACTAAGGTACGATTGAAAAATTTATGAATATACGAAATACCATGGCGAACTATCAAAGTTTTTAACAGAATGAAGCATCTAGTAAATAGTAGGTATAACATTTATTTAAATGTGTGTTAGTGTTACAAAGCATAAACAAAGCAATTTTATATTTCCCATTTTCATCATTCCTCAATCAAGCCATCATCATCATATGTAAAATAATTTTTACTCTCTGACTTTGGTTGCTCTTTGAAGATGCAGTATTTCATTAGGGTTCTATTGTTCTCGAGGAAGAGATATTGTGTATTTGTGTTTTCTATATAGAAATTAGAAATGGAATAATGATGGGATGAGATTTTTTTTTGAATAAAAGATGAAAACATCGCATACTATATTCTATGTTTTTTAATTTTATTTGTTTACACCTTTACATTTTGGTTTTTTATTATATAAACGGTATATGGGAACTTTTTGCAAGAGTGTAGGTAGAATTATTATAATTTTTAAAGTTATGTGTAAGTTTCGTTGTATATCTTAAGTTTCGAATTTTGTAGTATTTTTACTATGAATGAATTAATTTTTTTTTATTTATTTTGATTTTACGGTATTTATTGGCTATTTTTTATACTATATTTCTAATTTAAGTTTTTATATTATTTTTTAAAAGCATTTAAGAATTGTGTTAGCAGTAGTCGATTATATTTTTATTATAGTTTTATTTTATATGCATAAATATAATATGTGTACATGTATAATTTTTTTAAGTAGGTGGTAAAGAAATCTGTTATGATTAAATTATTTTTTTTTTTTTATTATTTTAATAACACAGTGTTCTAATGTGGGACTGCAACTAATTTGTATAGATTCATATGCACGCTTATATATTTTATAATTTACAATATCGTACAAAATTCAAAAAGCTAATGACATTGAATAGATTGCATTCAATTGTGATTGAATATTGAAAAATTACTACTTTCGGAACGTTCTAACGGTACTGTTTAATTCTTAGTTAATGTATTTGAAACCTGGAATTAAATGTTCCTTACTGGGATTAATATTATAAATGCTGGAATTATACTGGAAGGTGACAATATTCCAATGGCCCTTTGAAATGTCAAAAACATGATCATAACACCTTTAATATATGAAATAAGGTCCAGTTGTTGCAATCGCGTGCACAGTACCTAATCTTTTTCACCAATTTTCATAGATTTAATAATTGTTTAACATTCCAGGAGAACCTAGAACCTCGTCATCTCCTTCTGTATAAATCTAGGATAACTAAAAAATTTTCATCGATTTATTTGAATGGAACTTAATACATTTACATACATGATATCTACATAGATTTTATATAATTTTTAAATCAGTTTTGTTATAAAACAGTATAAATGAAGTAGTATTAAATTTTGTTAAACAAAATTTTGTCCCATACTGTATTTTTTTTTTTTAATTTAAAGGAGATGCAGAGGAAAAGTTTTGAATTTAAACATTTAATGTGTAGTAAAGTGTAGAACGGAACGCCGCGCACTAATTTTTTTATTATTTTACGTGGGCTTAAAATAATTTTTTTTTTTATTTTTGAATATTTTTTTGGGTGACATTGTCATTCATTTTTATTGATAACGCGTTGATATTGAGTCGATATTTGGCTTCTCTTAATATTTAGTTACATAGATTTTTTTATGAATATGTTTTGAATACCCCAAATTTTTTCGATAACATTTTTATGAATAATAATTTAAAAATGCATTGTATATAACTATACATTCAAATATGGGGACGTTTTATATTAAAATATTACCATAGAAATGTTATATAATTAGAAGCAACATAATGGGGAAGAGAATGAACTGTATACAATAGCCCAATTTAAATACATAATGTAGACCGAAAATTATCTTAAGAATTACAACAGACTCATTATTCATTGATATAGTTTTAAGTATTTTTTAAACCAATAGATTTAACATCAAAGCGTCCAACTGAGTTTTTAACAACATTTTCTAAGTTATATAACAATATGAAAAAACTTATTCTACATACACTAAATAATATTTTTATGAATATGACAAACTTTGGAAGATAATAATAACAAGGTCCCTTACAATAAAGAATATGACTAAAAAATACAATTGATATAGTATTTTTTTTATATTATTCTAGATGAAATTCGAAAAATGTTAAAAAATACAAAAAAAAATTAAAAAAAAAAAACTTATTGAACAAAATATAACTTATTTAACAATATATTGTTAATTTAAACAGTTGCATAACTAAACCCACAAAATTTAACCCACTTGCATTAACAAACCCAAAAAAAAAAAAAAACGAACAAATGTTACAAATATTTATTTTACTGTTTTTAATTCAAAGGACAAAATACATCAAAATAAACCACCCTCACAATTTATAAAAATCATGTAAAGGCTATATGTTTCATAAAATATTTTCCAATATTATATAGGATAAAAGTTTTTTCTAGCCTAGATCCTTCATGATACAATCGAAATAAAATGCCATAAACAGATATGTATATATATATATATATATATATATATATATATATATTGGATATATTGTATGCACGTACATTGTGGTTGAATTTTACAAAATAAATTTATATGACCTTGCCAAATCTTATTCAATATTTAGTATGCATATAATATGTATATACAATATACATATATATATATATTTATATATGGCTTTCTCCCTTTTATCCAAAATTTTCATATTAGTCATAAAAATTGGCTATATGAAGAGGGTTCAAATTAAAAGCATAATAATTTGCCAAATCATATTAAATAATCTTTTTTTTTTGATGATTAAGTTGGGGGAGGATGAGGATAAAAATCTCACAAGGGATTTGTGTTATTTTTTTACAAGCTTATAAAAACAGAATTAAAAGGATTTTTAATTTAAAATATATGTATATATACATACCACTAATAACACAATCACAACAAATATATGGGAGGACTAAAACAGAATGGAACCCTTTTAAAATAAATATTTATTATATAAAGAATTAAAAAATATAGGAAAACTGTATATTTAAAAAAAATGCCTTAAAAATTTTCTTGACAGTAAGTTAAAAATTTTCCTGGCCTTGAATTTTTTTGAAATTTGTCTTTTTTTAATTGTTGATTATTTTTATTTGTACCCAATATACAAAAACAAATGGTATTATATTTGTTTAAATTATTATTAAACATTTGTTTAACTTTAATGAAAATGAAGCTAATGAAAAATTAAATAAAAAGTGCAGTTAAGCAGTTAATTAAAACTTATAATATACAATAATATTAATTAAAATTCTTAAAATAAAATTTAAGACATAAGAAAAAATAATTGATAGTCTCACATACCATTTTACAGACTACGGTAAATTTGAGCCAATTTCGCTTATAATAAGAGAGACTAACTTAAGGTTTGAGCTAACTTTAGGAAAGCCAGAATTTTCGCAAAAATAAGTATAGTTCTCGTAGACTGCATGACCGATCTAGCATTTGTAATTCAACTTGCATGTTTACAATGCTTGACTCAGTTGTGTTCGAATGAGTCGTTTTGTATTTTTTATATAATTTTTAAATTTGTTTGTTTGTATTACTAGTTCAATAATTTTTAGTAATATTTAGTAATAAGTGCACTGAATTAACATGGCATTAATAACATATTTTGATAATTTCTTAATAGTAGCATCATATTACTAACACACTAGCCCTTGTTCACGAAGTGAGTAACATTTACTGATACTTGATTCAAGAAATTGTCTGATCCAAGTACGCCATTAAAGAACTAAACCTCATAATCACAGTGTCCTAAAGAACAAAACTAAAGATAAAATAAGTTAACTTTACATAAAATAAGTTAAGGTTAAATATATTATACAAAATACTTATATGTATACATATATACATTTTCAAAATGCTCAATAAGCAATTGCATAGTACCCTCGACTGATACCAAACTTTGCTCCAAACATTAATCAGGAATTGAAATAGCTTGACCTCTATTCGAGTAATTTACTTCGAATTATATACAAGGGTAGACTTTTAGCAAAGGAACTCGGTTGTTGGATCCTTTAACTCATGCTGAAACCTAAGCTTTTTTAAGAGATATTTCATTCCAAATTGATTTAAAACATTTTGATCAAAATCCTTAAATTTTGTATATGTGTTGCTCTCCTTGAAAGTGAAGTTAAATGTAAAAACAGGCTGAGAATTTTTAAACCCATTAGTATTGGCGAATTATCTATAATTTATAACTTTGGACAGGGCTGCCTTCTTTAGCTTTAGAAAATAAAAAAAAAATTTTCCCTGAATTAAGAACTGTTTGAAAGAACCCAAGATCAAATTTTTAAAATTTAAATCTGAGACTGATTATCTTTACCCAAAAAATAAATTAATAAATTAAAATAAACATTTAGAACTGTTTTATATTTCCCAAATTATCCTTTCAATTCTAATTAAAAATTGTTTACATCCTTTGGGAAATAAACATTATATTGTCGTAATTAACACATAAATTATAATAAACTAAAAATAAACTTCCACTCATAAAATTACAAATGTTTTTATTTTTGGAAAATGCGTGAGAAAAATTTATTTAACAAATCAACGTTTTTCACTCAAAAATTCTTTGTAATTAAAAATTTTCCAAATATGTATATGTGTACAACCATATCTTAAGAATTTTTTTTTAAATTTATAAAAATTTATTTCATTTCAAATCCCATTTAAACAAACTAAATCATTGACATTAATATTAAATTAGGATCGTGTTTATTTAAGTCCTTTAAAACTTCTTATTAACCGTTTTTTTTTTTTTTGTAATTTACTGTTAGGAAATGAAGGAAAAAGAAAAAGCAAAATCAAAAAAAAAAATTATAACACATTTTCAAATAAATATTTAAAAATTGCGTATAAACAAACAAAATAATAAACTAACATACACACTTAGTTATATACATATATGTATAGTTTTAAATTTCTTATCCTTTTCTTTCAATATCCTATATATTCTTTTTCCTTCCTATTTTTTTTGTCATTATTTTAGAGGGGATCAAAATTTTTAATTTAAGCCATTTAATAAAAATGACAACTTCCTATACTTAAATCAAAAATAGTTTTTATTTAGTCCTGTTCGTTCCCGTTATACAATTATTTAATGCATTTTGTGTTTTGTAGTTTTTTTTTTTTTTTTTGTTATTTAGTTGTAAAGAAAAGATCCAAGCACCCATGAGTAGAGTACATTTATATATAAATATAAATGTATATATATAAACATTATATATATTCATTCAAAATTTATTTATATTGTAATATTTTGAAAAGAAGTAAACATTTGTATACGATTGTAATTTAATCCTTATAACTAATACATACATACATACATATACAAAAATCTATAAATATATAAGTATAATAATAATTGGAAAATTATAAGCGTGCTAAAAAATAATAAAAGAAACCCAAAGAAAAAAACAAAATTACACAGGATTTAAATATAAAAAAAAAAAAAAAAAAAAAAAAAAAAAATGAAAAACTGAATCCCCTTAAGAAATGGCTTGTCGTCATCAAAATCGTCAATCTATATACTATCTGCACATAGTATCTGTTAAGATAATAAAACATCTGCCTTAATTCTTTACTTTTCAGTTTGTTTTTTTCTTTTTCTTATACCAAATTTATTACTTATACCTTGAAATTTAAGTTAGATGCATTTTTAAAGGAATACATATACAACCAAACCAATTTTAATTTTCATAAAAAAGGACTCCTTTTCAATGTGATGCACATATGCATGCATGAATACTTGCATTTTAGTAATCGATGCACATCTATTTATATATATTTTATATATATATATGTTTTAAAATAAATAAATGTAAAAATGCATATTGTATCATACGGTGTTCATATATATATATATATATATATATATATTATATATACATAAATTATTATTTAAGTAGGTTGGAATGAAAGTATACGATAGCATGCGGTCTTGAAATAATTTTTTTATACCCGTGCATACATATATGGGTATATTAGATTTGCTCCTCCGTTTGTAACGCATCGATCTAGACGAGCTAGATATAGTGTCAAGGGTACGTATCGGCTCAGAATCGAAAAATTAGTCGATCTAGCTATGTGTGTCTGTCCGTCCGTGTGTCAGCACGATAACTCAAAAACTAAAAGGGCTAGAGTCTTGAAATTCACACAAAGTCATTTTTAGACAATTTCTAGGTTCCCTATTGTTTTTGGTTAAAATCGGACCAAGGCTTCGGGGAGCTGCCATACAACTTTTTTGCACCAATATGAATTTCTTCAAAACTAATTATACTACGGGGATAAAAATTACACACGGTTAGTTTTATAATGACTCCGGCACTTATATGAAGTTTCAAAATGTTAGGGCCCCATTTTCGGGGGGCTGCCATACAACTTCTTTGCACTAATATGCATTTCTTCAAAACTAATTATACTACGCGGATGAAAATTACACATGGTTAGTTATATAATGAATCGAGCACTTATATGAAGTTTCAAAATGTTAGGGCCCCATTTTCGGGGGGCTGCCATACAACTTCTTTGCACCAATATGAATTTCTGCAAAACTAATTATACTACGAGGCTGAAAATTACACACGGTTAGTTATATAATGAATCGAGCACTTATATGAAGTTTCAAAATGTTAGGGCCCCATTTTCGGGGTGCCGCCATACAACTTATTTGCACCAATATGAATTTCTTCAAAACTAATTATAGTACGACGATAAAAATTACACACGGTTATTTATATAATGAATCGAGCACTTATATGAAGTTTCAAAATGTTACGGCCCCATTTTGGGGGGGCTGCCATACAAAGCTTTCGATTCAATAACTGCGAATCTAATGAAGCTACAAGGTTAAAATTAAAATTGGGCAGGTAAAGTAATAGGGCAAGTAAGTTGGCAAAGTCGGACATCACTCGGACCATCGGAATTTTAGGGTGGGCCATTTTTTTTTTTTTTTGTTAATTTTTTTTTTTTTTTTTTTTTTAAGCTAAAGTTATGGGACAATGAATGAAAATTTTGTTTTATGTTTTGTAATTTTTTTTTTTTTGTTTTACGTCAAAATTATGGAGTAATGAGTTAAATGTATAAGGGAAGTATATTACGGTTTATTTTATACACCATAGTGGGTATGCACGGGTATCTAAAAGTTGACAAGGGCAACTATAATCTTCCTCGTTTTTTTATGAAAAAACCCAAAAAAAAAAGACTTGAAATGTAAAATAGTGATGGAACTTCTAATATGAAGATTATTTAATTTTTTTTTTGTATCAACGTAATTTGTATCTAAGATACAAGGAATTAGATAGGCTAACTTCAAAATGCATATATAAGCGGTTTAAATACATTTTGACTACTTTGTACTCAATGTAGATAAAATCACTCTGCTACATTGTAGATCGTTCAAGCTACACATTTTTGTATATATAAAATACCTATTTTATACATTATATCTGCGTAGATAAACAATATTAAATTCTAAACTTTGTATATATTTGTGCATATTAACCTATTCAACGCTTCTCTTTAAAGTCCTAAATACAGTATATAGCTTCAATTTGTAAGTCAGGGATACTTAACAAAAAATCTTTCTTAGATATCCTTAAAATCGCGTTTGACTATCACTGTCCTTTTACAGACCTTTCGATTAATATATAATTTCCTACAGATACTCATCGCAATACCAAAAACATTCCTAAATCTCTATTTAAGTCCCTCATTCATTTCATTCACTCTTATTACATTGAAATTTTGCTACTAAGTATTAACAAATTATTCTAAAGTCCTAACACTGAAATAAATAAGAAAATAATAAATCCACCTTGAAACTATAACAGGATTTCTATTTTTAATTCGTTTCTTTTATATATATGTACATATATCTACTTATAGATATTTAAGGGATAATTTACAATAAAAATTAAAATGCACATCAGATACAAATGTTTAAAAGATAAATGTCTCCGTTTATGTAAACTTTTACTCTTTTAAAAAATCAGGGTAAACTCTGAATACAAACATTTCTTAACAACAAGAAAATTCTTAATGACTTTTCAAAAAAAAAAATTGTTGTGCTGCATAAAATTTTAAGAAAAAATTAAATAAATATTTTTCTTTTATTTCAAAAGTCTATTCTTTAACAGGAACAGAATAGTAAAGGTAAACAATAGTTTCGAACCAAATCAAATTAACCCAAAAAAAAGGGTTAATTCTTAATAGAATTGATTCAAATCAATACCCAAACATTCCTGTTTTTTTTTTACTTAACTTATAAAATTATTTTAAAAATACAAAATATTTTTAATAATTTTGAAAAATAATGTTAAGGTTGTTTAAAATACGCACAGATCTTTTGAAATTAAATTGGGAAGATCAAAATGTTCTTAAAAATTTTATATAAGAGAATCCGTATAAATGGTTCAATTTTTACACCATTTTTTCTTGTTGAACTTTTTTTTTGCGTCTTATGACGTAATTTTTTTGTGTAAAACACTTTTAAAGATTTTAAAGGTTTTTTTAATCGAAGCAATTGTAGAGTCAAATAAATCTTTAATTTGCAATATATATTTGTTAATTTAAACAAATAATAACAGATACACAAGCTTAATATTGAAAAAATTAGTACATATATATATCTCTTGTGCGTTAAAGCGCTTAAGATCAATCGCTCAAAATAATTAAATTCCAAATTAGATTAATCTATTTAAAAATTGTTTTGTGAAGTTATACGATTTGACCCCTGAACAATTATATAATCAAGTACCCAGTACATATACTCTTGTCACATGAACTTGGTCCTTTTTTACAAGAAATTTGTCTTTTTCCAAATGGATTTAATCTTTTTCAAATTAAATTGAATGCAGATTTTCAAATAAAATTGGGTGTTTTTTTTTTAAATCAAATAAGCCCTTTTTTTAAAAAATGTACATGTATCTTGGGTTTCTGCAATCAGAGGACAAACTGACATGATTCGGAAAACCTTATCCGCACAATTTTGAAATAGAAACTAAAAAATGAAATAAAGTTAAGATAAAGTCCCACAAAATTACAAGTGTACCTACCTTAAAAGAACACCCTTTTTCAAATATGTTGATCCGATTAGATCTTAAGAAAACCTTATTGAAAAAAAAAAACCATTTTAATTTGAAAATGTAGGCCTATTTGTATTTGAAAAATGAATAAATTCATTAAAAAAATAGAAAAACTTCCATTTCAAAAAGGTCCAAATTCGTGTGAAATTATCAAAACTATCAAATTACGAGATTTAAAATTATATTTTAAGATTCAATGCCAATTTGGCGAATATTTTTAAAGAATTTTAATTCATTACTATATTAATTTTCTTAAATTATATTATTTGTCATCAAAGTTCAACTATTTTAGTTGCTTCGTAACAAAATCTATAAATTTTTTTTACGGAATTTTAATCTTTAAAAATTTTTTAAAAAATTTATAATTAAAACTAGATACCAAAATAAATGAATAAATATTTGAAAATTACGACCATCAATCGCAAATAAATGAAATAAAAGAAAATTTTTGCAAAAAAAAAAACCAAATGACAGACTTTGATCAATCTAAGAATGAAGGAGAACTCCACTTCTGGTAAAAGTAACCAACAAAAAAATTATTTTAAAGAAAAGGGTATTAAAGCATAAGCAATGCTTCAACATTTTCTCGCTTCAAAAAAATAAAAAAATCATTGAAAAGTACAAAGAACTTTAGTAATTTTTTTTTAAGGTTCTGAAACTAAAGGGTTAATCAACTTACTTATAAAACTAAAGGTACATAGCCCCAACAACATATAGGTACTGAGTATAAAGATAAGTTCAAATTAATTGAACTGTAAGGGAATCTTTCACTACAACAACAGCAACAATGAAAGAACCAAAAAAAAAAAAACTATAGAATTTCTTTTTTTTTAAACTCCCCTATATTTTAGTTTTGTTTGTTCATTTTTTTGGTTATTTGAGAAAGATTAAACCGTATGTAAGTATATGAGTATATTTGAGTACGAAACTTAAAGTAAAGAAACCTTCAAAACGATCAACCTAAAATAAGAATCTGAATTCAGTCTGCGTTTTCTTTTTTTTGTTGTTGTTTTTTTTTTTTTTTTTTCTTATTCGTTTGAGGAAGCAGCTGTCGGTGTATATCACAAGATTATAAATATAAAAAATACAAATTACAAGAAAACGAAGGAGACCATGTTATAGTATCAGATTTTTGAATAAATTTTTAAAATTAATGAAAGTGAAGCTTAAATTTAGGTGGCAATTTGGGTGGCGTTTTTAACTGTTGATAAATATAATTTTGAAATTTTTTTGCTTCCGTTACCCGGAACGGAAAATATCTTTGATATTTAAGTATAACTTCGTATCAGAAGCCTAAATTGTAGAGGAAGTCTTAAAAGAATTTTGAGACCGCTTTCTATCCACAACGAATCTGTTAAAATTATATTTTTAATATCAAAACTGCTTCTTCGGGCTATATATGAGTTAACCCATATTCTTCTGTTATTTGGTTTAAATTTTCAATCATTTTTAATAATAAAATAGCGCAAATACACTTTCTTCATTTCTCGTTCCTTTTTTAAATATAGTGCAACGACAATATTCGAACTAAATCGTTCTCAGACAGTAAATTGACATTTAAAACTAGCGATAGCGACAGCGACAATATTTACACGCTAGAATTGATATTGTCGCTATCGAATAAAATTTTTTTGTCTATAGACTACGCAGTGCACATTATCTTCCTTCTATTCTCTATTCTAATAAGTATGAGCTTATATGATAATAACCAGGTTTATGAATTATTTCCATTTTTTTTTTTGAAAAACCATTGATCCGTTACTTGGGTGTCTGAGTAACAACAATTACAATATCTGATTTTTTTTTTTTTGCAAAACCATTGATCCGTTACCTAGGCGTCTCAAAAAATATAGCTGGTTATATTATTCAATTTTTTAGATATGAACTAACTTAACTAGAAATATATTATTAATTAATCGGCTTATTCAATCGCAATATTGTCGGTCGCGGCTCAATACTCGATTATAATTTGAGTACGAAAATCGCTTGAATTTTGAGCGCTTCATGTCACTTCTCTTCAGTATATTATAAATACTTCACTTTAATCAAATCTTCATTTTACACCTATAAATATGCAATTTACATATTTTAGATATTCTACATCGGAAACTAAAACCAATTTATGGTTATCAAAATATTATTTCAAAAAAAAAACTTTTTTAAATATTTTCGCCACGCGCCAGTATGTTTGAATAGCGATCAATACAAAAATAAAAAAAAAAACACTATGATTATTGTTGTTGTTATTGTTATTGTATTAAAGGTATATTATAATGTAGGCACTTAGGTACCCAATCTTTAGTTTTTTTTTTTTTTTTCTTTACGATATTTATAGAGGCATAGCAGATGTACTATTTTTAATTTTTATCCATACAACTTAACAACAACAAAAATTATCAGAACATTTTTACAACAAACATTGGTTTTTTTGTCATCGATCGGGATCAAAAACATTGTACAAATGAAAGAGATAGAAATACGAAATACAGAAAAAAAACACACATTTTATCAATATTGTAAAAAAGAAAAGAAAAGAAAAATTTTATGCATGCATATGTTAACCATAATTCGTCTTTATCTTGTGTGTTAATATGATTGTCGCTTTTCAATTGGGTTGATTGTGCTCCTGCGCACTTTTTTTTTCATTTTTTTTTTTTGTCAAACCTTTTTCCTCTCCTTTTCTCTTTTCTCTTTGCAATGTCAGACTATTTTTTTTTTTGGTCCATTTTTAGTACTAGGGGTTTTTAAAAAGAGACTCCAAAAGTAAAAAAAAAGTTTGATATTAAATATATGATAAATTATGAATTAAATCAGCTGCGCACAACATTAGATTGAATTGATCTCTGATGATGGTCATTGTGCATTGTTGTTGATCATATATAATAAGTGCTGCTGCTTTTTTGATGCATAAAAGATTCAAATCCAATTCAAAAAAAAAAAAAATTAATGAAGTGGTTTTTTTTTCGGATATTTGAATTATGACCAGACCATTATGCGATTATTATTTTTGATTCATTTTTTTGGTTTTTTTTTTTTTTTGAATATCCGGACACTAGAAACCATCAAAATTATTATTGTGTAAAATGATTATTAAAAGAAACTGCTGACACAAGTTCTAAAAGTTTATTACAAAAAAAAACCAAAAAGATGATGAATATAAAATCGAAATCGATTTTAAAATAAAATTCAGTAACAGTTGTAAAATTAAAATTAAAAATAAAAGGTAGAACTATCATTAATTGGCAATAAAAAATATATATAGGTTCTATAGAATACAGAAGGCAATTAAATTGAATAAACCCAAAATGTGTTACAATCGAAAAACTGTTCCTGTTAATATTAAATAGATCAAATTAAAAGATATATTTTTATGTTAAATTAAACTGTTTGTATAGAGATGATTAGGATCTCAATGTGTATGCGCAAATGTTGTTTATAGATAACAATATAACAATCATTTTAACATAAGTTTTTTTTTTTGAGTAAACGACCGTCTATCTATATCTTCTATCTATTAATAATTATAAATTTTTATATTATAAAGCGAATGTTTGTTTGTTTGTTTTTAAGGTATAAACTCCCAAACTGCTCAACAGATTGTCGCGAAAATTTGCAAATAAAGATTTTTGGGTACGGAAAGTGTTTCTGGAGCTAACTATTTTTCTCTAATGAACCGTCAAGTTGGGACTGTGGTGCAAGTATTTAAACTTTTTGGTTCTAATCGGAGAGTCTTACCGGTTGACTTTAAATTTTGTATACTTGCTGTCCTTTGACAATGGAGTTTACTCTTTTAACAGACTTGAAATTTGTTAACCCATACGGGCATAACGTTTGGTCAAAAATAATTTTGGAAGCGAGTTAAGTCTAATTTTGCGAAATATTGCTTTGGTCAAAAACAAAGTCTCAAAAATTTTTTTGTTAATTTCCGTTAACTTATTTTGGCACAACAACTTTTTTTACAGTACAATTTACCATTTTTAATTGTAAATTGTTAATTTTTTTCAATATAATCAACTTCAATTAAAAACCAGTTGAGAGGAGTAGTAACAAAGCGCACCGGGTATTAGCTAGTAATTTTGTTTACTTATTAATTTGAATTGTAGTTTTTTTTTTGTCAAAGGAATTGATTTTTAAAAATTAAAAGTATGTACTTGATTTACACTGCTATATTAAAAGATTAAATTTTATTTTAATTAAATAAAAATTTACCTTTATAAGATAACTCAAAAATTAATTTAGTTTAACCTTTAATTGTTAATAATTTTAATTCAATATGTATTTGTTATCTCATAAGTTTATTAATAATATATTAAAGAATGTATCTACTTGTATTTTTTGAATCATTTTTCTATTTCAAGATATCTTATTTCTAATTTTATTAAAAGGTAAGGATATTGGAACCTGTTTTCTTAGCAACTTACTTTCTAATACAGCTAGCTTTACAAAGAACTTGAGTCTGTTAATAAAAATATACACTAAAAACTAATAGATTAATAAATGCGAAATTATAGCAATACCACAGTATGAGCATTTATCTGATAATTTTAAATATAGAATCTCTTAGTATATTTTTTTTTGCTTTTGAACCTTCTTTTCCCATCCATCAGAAGCTCTTTTTTAGCTTATTGTCTGGATAGGGTAAACTCAAATTTGTTTTAAAAAAGCAAGGTTACTGTAACTAGTTATATTTGGTGGTATATAATGAGGCATTGTCTGTAGTTTAGAACCTATACTTGCTTGATTTTTGAATGAAAATCTACAATCCAAGAAAATCGAAATAAAACCTTATCCAATGTCAACAATTTGATGATCATCTGTTGATGACATTTGCATTTGATTTGCAATAAATAATTGTTGATGACTTTTCTAGTAGCAATAAAGTACTTGCGGAATTGCGTTGATATTTACAAAATTTTGGCAATTAAACAAATTTTTCGAATTTCTGATTGACGCGTTAAAAAAGTATATGAATTTGTGACATCGTCGTAATTATGACGCTTTAAAAAAGTACCTAAGCACCGGACGCTTTACCATCTTACCGTTCATTTGAATAATTAAAAAAAATAATCACAGATAAATAAAAACCACAGTTGTATCCTATTTAATTATACTATAATGTACTTATACAGACTTTTATACAATTCAATTCAAAACTATCAAGTTCAAAAACTTTTGCATATTATGCATTTAAAAAAAATAAAATAAACTTAACGTCAAACTTGAAATAAATCTTAGCTTACATATTAAATAAATGCTTCATATGGTTTCTTATATATTAAAAATATATTTTTTTAAAAGGTAAATTTTATAATTTCCAACCATAGAGGTTATTCTTTCTTTATTTTTCGGTTTATTAAATGCCAAATAAGATAAGAAGACCTTCAGTTTACACCTATATTTGGATTTAAAAATAAATTTTTATTTTACACAATCACAGAAAGTCTTTGTAATATTTAAATTTATGAATTTAATACCCAAAAACTTAAAAGTTAATAAACGTATATATATACATATTTATTAGAAACATATATATATATATTAAATCCCACGCATTCCGGTAATTTCTTTCTATTACTAGATTTTTTATTTCTTAAAATTTATGTTTTTGTTTTTGGAATTTCATCGCAGCGCGTTTATTGACATTTCTCACATATTCATCCGCACATAAAACCAAAAAAAAATTTGAAAAAAATACTTTTATAAGTCAAATACTCAAAATTTGTTGTTGAAAAAAGTTGAATTGTTCATATTCTTGTCTTTTTCCAAAAAAAATTTCTTTTGTAGTTTTTAGTAACGCCTGTACTAAAAACTCCGGTTAACAAAAAGACGTCCAATAAAAGTAACAAAATAGACAACGCAGTCATAAATGAAGATGACCTAACCATATAAATTGAAATAAACCAAGTCATATATATAATTAAGATTTTGTTGTTGTTGTATTGATATCATTTTTCTTGGGTTTAGAAAAAAAAACTAGACATAACTCTATACAAATGAAACGACGAAGTAACAACAAGACAGATACGAAGGTGATGGCACCAAAAAAGAAGGCGCACATATAAAAAAAAAACCAGAAAAGTAAAAACATCAAAATGATCTCATCATATATCACACAATAAAATATACTGTACCACTTTAAAAAAAAATTGTTTTTAGAAGATCAGGTAAAAGATCATTGTACACGTCTAGAGGTTCACTATTAAAATACAAAATATAAGAATGTATATATACAGTAATGCGCGATAAAATCCGGACAGTTTGAATTCTTTGAAATTTAATTATTATAAGTAAGTATATACGTCAGGTAATTGTTTGGCGACTATAGAAAGAAAATTTTAATGTGAAATTAGTTGATAGTGAGTATTTTAATAAAAAAATGTCAAAATTAAGTGTTTCGGGATAGAGCGTTATCATGGCTTTATGGAAGGCAGGTTTATCTAATATCACCGTCTTATCTTCGTAAGAAGTGTTGGTAAGAAGATAGGACTGTGAAAATCTTCGATAGTAGGGCTTATTAAAGATTTTAAAGCTGCAAAGATTGGAACAAAGTGATCAGAAGAATCTGAAAGAAAAAGAAAGACTACAGACCGAATCGTACTTAAACGTTGGAATTTAATACAACTATGCAGTGGCCACCACGTAGCCTAGATTTAATTTCCATTAAAAATATATGGTCTATTATGAAGGAGAAAATACCCCGCAATAATCCAGAAACCATATAGCAGAACTTGAAGAACAAATTCAGATTGCTTGGGACAATATGATTATCAAATTGAGAATTTAATAAGCTCACTGAATAGAGATGTGAAGTAGATATTAAAATAAGCCCCCAGTCATGCCAAATATTAATTGTCAAATTTCAAATACAGTATTATGTTATTATAACTGTACTTTCAAAAAATAACGAGGAAGAGTATGTTAGAGTAGACTGTGTCAACTCTGGGATACCCGTATGACTGTAATATAAACATTATATCATTCGGTTAATTATTTTTGTAATTATTTATTCAGTAACTTTGGCCAAATCAATTTCTTTGACTACTAACACTTGTTTTTTAACTACTAACATTTTATTGGACAGTACTGTATGTATCTATTTAATTTTAAGAAATCTAGTAACTACCTAAGAAATGTAATTATTAGTAAACATAAAATATAATATAGGTGACATAAATTTTAACATATGGTAAACAGAGATTTTCTTTAATTGGAGGAGTTGAAACAAACACTTGAAAAATCCTTTACCATAAATATGTATCTAGTCCTTTGAGGATTACATTTAAAATTTCTTTGTTGTGTTTAATTTCGAGGATTTTGTTCCTTTCAGATACTATCAAAGAAACAGAAATTCAATTGTTTTAAATAAAAAACAATTTTATTGTTTCCCTTTGTTTACAAATTCTTTACATTCTTTGGTTCCGAAATTTTGAGTCCCAAATATTTTATCTCACAAATAAACAAAAAATGATTTTGAAAAAAAAAACTCACCAAGATAATTTGTTTCCGATATAATTAGGTTTTGGGAAGTTTTGTCATTTAAGTTATGAGAATTTTTATATATGTTTCTTTAAATTTTACGGTCCTAATTGAAAGATTCAATGAATTTGAATCCCAAATTCTGAATAAAACACAAAAATCATACTTATCAATATAATAAATTTGAAATTAACATTTAAGTTAAATAAATTTCCGAGATTTTTTAATGATATCATATGTTACCAATGTGTACAATATAAAAAAAATTGAGAGGTATTTTTTTTAGCACAGGTAAATTGCTGCTGCTAATCAATGGCACCTACAAAACACCTTTTTTATTTCAAACCGTGTTGTACATTGTAAACCATTTTTAATTTTGTGAACCAAATTAATTCTTTTATATTATTAATAAAATATCAAAATATAGCCGAAACAATTATTAGTGACTATCAATGTGGTTTTAGAGTAAACAGATCAACTATGGACCAATGCTTTACTCTGAGTCAGATATTTGAGAAATATAATGAATACGCAAGAGATATACACTGTCTGTTCATAGATTTCCAGAAAGCTTTTGATAGCATAGACAGAACTAAAATTAGTGGTATTCTTAATAGACTTGGCATTCCACAAAAGTTAACAAGATTAGCATGTCTAACCCCGACAAACACATCTGCAAGAGTCAAAATTCAAGGGGTGTTCACTGAATCTTTTAGAATAGAATCGGGAGTTAAGCAGGGTGATGCTCTATCAACATTACTATTTAACCTAGTTCTTCATTATGTCGTAAAAGAGATAGATCCTCAAGGAACTATATTTATAAAATCCATACAAATATGCGCTTTCGCCGATGATATTGTAATAATTGCTAAGAATTTAAGAGAGCTAAAAGAAACATTTACACGTTTGGAAACTGATGCTAGAAAAGTGGGACTGATAATAAATGAACCCAAAACTAAATACTTCGTAAAAAGCAAATCTCATATGCCAACGCAAGATTTGAATATTAATGATTATAAGTTCGAAGGTGTTCATCAGTTTAAGTATCTGGGAGTTGTATACAGTAAAAGTGAAGACACCGCTGTGGCAATACGGGAAAAAATACAAGCTGCAAGTAGATGTTACTATACATACTCCAGACTTATGAAATCCAGGCTGTTGTCGAGAAATACAAAGCTAAAATTATACAAAACATTAATCAGACCGGTTCTAACTTATGGATGTGAAACATGGACGCTTAAAACTGCAGATTGTAGACAACTGGGAATATTTGAGCGTAAAATACTTCGAAAAATATATGGACCGGTTAGAAACGAAGATGGTACCTACAGATCAAGAAATAATTTCGAGCTTGAACAATTGACTGAACATAGAACCATAATAAGATTCATAAAAGCGCAAAGGTTAAGATGGATAGGACATGTTATAAGAATGCCGGATAACAGAACAACAAAAAGAGTGTTTCTCCACCAAATGCAGGGTACTAGAGGTAGAGGGAGACCAAAAAAAAGATGGCTAGACGCTGTTGAAGATGACATAAGGATTTTAGGAATAAGAAATTGGAAGAGAGTTGCACAAGATCGGGATGTATGGAAGAGAATTATAGCGGAAGCTCAGGTTCATCAAGGACTGTAAAGCTATAGAAGAAGAAGAAGAAGAATAAAATATCAAAGATTTAAATCAGTTTGAAAAATTTAATGAATGATTCTATTGTTTCATTCAACAAAATTAGAGTTTCTTAAGAATTTTTATTTTAAAATTTATTGGATATTAATATTCTAGAATATATTCGCATTATTGGAATGATTCAATTTAGCTGATCAGTATAGATAAAGAAGAACTTCCAAGAAAATCCCAAACAGAAGCTTATTTTTTTTTTTGATTTGGTAGAATAGTCCAATATCAAAAGGAGTTGCGTTCATGGTGCGATTATTAAAATTTTTTAAAAAGAAGTTTAAATATTTATACAACGCCTTGATATTCTGTTAGTAAGTATAGCATAAAATTTGTAAATAAATGCATTAAAACTATTAAAAGGATATTTTACCCAAAACCACAACGAATTAGAGGCTTATGAAATTAACACCAGAGCAACCAATAGTAGAAAAAAAAAATAAAAAAGGAAACAAAGGTGGATGGGGCACGCTCTATGAAAACACGAAGAAACTTGGTATGAGAATGGATTTTGAATGGAACCCGTAAATCTCTAGAAGATCTCATCATTTCCGATTGGTCAAAAACCATACTTGCCTTAGACCAATAATAATAGAGCGAAACTCATTAAACATTTTTAGGGAATGTACAAAACCAGAAGCACCTCACATGGTTTAATGGTCACGTGTAAACTCTAACCTTCTGTAAAAGTACGGAAAAAAGTATACTAAAATAAAAGTATTTTATACATAATATGTAGTAGTTTAACCTGACTTCAGCGGTTACGACCACATTTAAATTAATTTTTACACTTTTATAAAATAATTTGTATAGGTAATTTTAAATGCTAATTATTCATTACTGAAATTGTGAATCACTAGTGAAGTTTCGCAAAATGAGGGAAACAACATCATCATAATGTTTCATCATTAGTAATTAAATTTAATTGGAGTAAAAACTTAAATGGCTTTTTTTGAAATTTTGAATAACAAAAAATACCAAATAGGTAAGTGCCTATTTTGTTTAATTTTTCCAATAATTTTTAGCAAATGTTAATGATAAAACTACTTATATTCACTTTAACTGAAAAAGTATTGAAAACTATGATAAAATAAGTACTTCCATTTACCTTTAAATAAGTGCTGAAAAACTACTTCTGTTCACCACTGGAAAAGTGCTGAAAAACTTCCTCTATTCACAACTGAAAAGAGTACTGAAAACCACTTCCATTTACCTTTAAATAAGTGCTGAAAAAGTACTTCCATTTAGCACTGAAAGAGTTCTGAAGAACTACTTCCCTTCACCACTGAAAAAGTACTGAAAAAGTGCTCACAGGTAGTAAAAAAGCTTTCAATGCATTTTAGTACAAAACTGATGAATTTTTTCCCACCATTCATATTAAATTCAGTAGAAAAGAAGTACTTCCATTCAGTACTTCTGCATTACTTCAGGATTATCAAGAATATTAACTTAAAATTAATTTACAATTAAATAAATATTCAACATATGTTTTCAAATCAATTTAATATTATACAATAAAGCAATTCATAAGTGATACCTAATTATAATTTATATTGTTAAATTTAAAATAATTTTAATAATAATAAAATATAAAGCAAAAACAACAAAACTTACATTTACGTTTTGTAGATTTCCTCTTGTGTGGTTTTTTTAAAACCACAAAAGTTTCCGTGATTATAGAACTCATATTATCTTTTCTTTTGGTTTTGTGTCTTTTGAGCACTTTGTATATATATTTCATTAAAATTGTAAGTTAGTATATGGTAAAAAAAAATTGTATATATAATGATTGTATATATAATGATTGTTTATATTAAAATTAATGTTTAATTTTATATTTTCATATTAATATCAACAATAAAATTTAAAAAAATTCTCAAGATTTAATTCTCATTATTCACAAAAAAAAACCAAAATAAAAGAAAAAATTGTTTATAAAATATTCACAATTTCCTTAAGAAACCAATTTTTTTCTTGAATTGTGACTATGTGCCAGTTTTAAAAAATTCGTTAAATTCTCTGTTCCGTTCCAGTGACCAAAACAATTTTTTTTTTTTTTTTTTTTATAGATTTACTATAGAAAAAGAAGAACAGGAAAAAATTGTGAATGAAATGGAAAACTAAAAAATGCAAAATAATTATAAATTTTTTTTAAAGAAACCTTTTTTTTTTTAAACTTTTATTTAATAAATTGTTTGTTCCTCTTTTATTTTTAGTTAAGAATAACGACAAACACTAAAAAGTCATTCACTCTTATAAGTACCAGGTAAATTAATACATTTTTTAAGTATACAAAAGTTTACACCTGAGAAAGCAACTTCCCTTTTTCTTATATTTCATATTATATATATATATATATATATATATAATATATATTGTAATTTTATAATATTTAAAAAGAGTATTTTAAAATTTTTATAAGTAGTTCAGAAAAAAAAAAAAAAGAATTAAATTTTTCTTTAATTTATTAATTTAAATTAAAAGAATTACAATATAAAAATTGTTAACAATTGAAGTCAGTGTTCATGAACTGTGAAGATACTAACTACACATCGTATACATTTCTTTATATATATATACCTACTTAAATATAATATTATTTTTTTATTTTATTAGATTGGTCCACTTAATAAAAATTATTTTTCAAGTACCGGTAATAATTGAAATATTAAGTACTAAAATATTATAATAAAATTTAACGTTATCTTTTTATTTTCAATAAAATTTTAGTACAATTTCTTTATTTTAATCATTAATTTATTTTATTTGAGAAATAGTTTTGATTTTAATGTATATAGTAAAATTTTTAATATTCTGTGAAATGGTTTTTATGTACAGTAAATATAAGGCAAATTAGGGGCAATAGTGCTTGATAGTACCTAAAAAAGAGTACTTGTTGTTATTATTAATTGTAGTGCATATGAAGCTCCTCCTAAGGGGTGTTAATCTCCTGAATTAAAGAAGTATAGCTCCCCATAAAGTATATGAACCACATTTTACCTCAACTAATTAAATTATAAGGTATCGTAATAGGATCTCAGTACAGATCGAAATCTAAAATACGAAGACTGATGTTACAATTTGCCAATTCGATATTTTACCTTTTAGAAAATATCAGCTTAATACCAAAGATTATCATTTATTATCTGAAATTTGCCCCTATCGTAAGTCCTACATCAGAAAAAGAAATTAGAAATGGAATAGCGCGTCGTCTTACATCAGACGAAGAAATAGAATATCGAAGATCATTTTATGAGTCAAAACTTGTCATTTTTGATTCAAATGTCAAAATTATAAGTTTTGACACTTGAATCAGTAGAAAGATAAGTTTTAATGAACCTTTTAACGCCAGTAACGCTGTCACATCGCATTTTTATGACATTTAATGACATGAATTGAAAATTTATTTTGTGGACAAAGTCGTCCATCGAATTACTTTTGAACTTCAGATTCAAAAATTTTAATTAATATATAGGCACAGGTTACGAATATATAGGCACAGGTTAAGTTTTGACAAATGACTCAAGATATTAATAAAATATAAATAACGGACTAAACCTGACTCTAACTACTTTTTATTTACAACAAATTTCAAATTGCCCCATAAGGCTTCTCAACTTCCTAAAGAAAATTTAGAATTTTTATCTTAAATCCCCTAAAATTTAGTTCATAAATTCAATTGTTCAAACTAACTTACATAAAACACTTGCTATAAAAAATAACAAAATTTTAACAATAAAATATGTAATAATAAAAAAATAATTATTATTTATTATAATATTAAAGTAATTTGCAACACTTTAAAAATTTTTTGAAATTTTCAATTCAAAAACAAGTCATGATACTATTGTACATTGTTTGAATGTATAATTTATAAAGAATTTACACCATTCACCATTTAAAATCGTTTTTACTTGAAACGAGTAATTATGCTATGACTCATATGAGTCATTTATATAATAAAAAAAATAAAAAACTATTCACGATTTGAAAAACTAAATTATTATTTCAGTATTTTAGTTTGTCTTTCATTATATTAATCATACATACTCGACTCAACAATCCCTTGAGTCTTGACTTAACATATCTATTAAATTGCATAAGTTTTTTCTATTATTATTTTTATTATTATTATTGTTTTATTTTAATGAATTTTCATTGGACCAATCTAATAAAAATGTATGAAATCACTGATCTGATAAGAAATACACATATATATGTACATGCGGAGAAGAGAAGCAGTCTAGTAAACATCCGGCTAAATATTTTAAACTATCACTATATATCTACTATCACTCACTAAATTTTATATAATATCCACCATCACACACAACAACCACTATACCTACTAACTTTTATTCGTTCAGCTTGATGAACTTCTGCTTCTTCATTTTCTGAAACTATCTTTTGTCTTTTAAGTACAAGAAAAAAAGTATTTTTAAGTATAAAATAAAACAAAAAACAGATTTGCGCCCATTATAAATAAACAATAAATCGCGCGTACAATTCTTTTAACGCAATCAAACTTCTTAACTTGAACCCAATTAAAATTAATTATATATTTTTTTTTAAATAATTGTTTTTATTTTTTTTTTTATTTAAT
This sequence comes from Dolichopus griseipennis, assembly GCA_963082915.1. NCBI lineage: Eukaryota > Metazoa > Arthropoda > Insecta > Diptera > Dolichopodidae > Dolichopus > Dolichopus griseipennis. The sequence goes on along the minus strand of OY720442.1, from coordinate 40,985,405 downwards.
TATTTTAAATTAAAAAAAAAAATATTAAATTTAAATAAATATAAATAATGGTATCAAAGATATTAAATATTATATTTAAAAAAATAAAACCGCGTCTACATTTGAATTCTTCTATTACAAAACTAAGTAGAAGATATTTTAAGCTGAGATTTTTTTATTTTCAAAAATACAAAATAAAAATAATTTTTTTTCAATATAAACAAAAATAATATGAAAAAAACAACAACAAAAATAAAAAATTAAAATCTAGGTGCGCGAGTTCCTTTGTTTTCCTTTAGGCACTCGATCAGAGTTTTTCTTATATACGAATATTTATATTATTATATTTTAATAGTATCAAGTTTTTTTTTTGTTTTTTATTTTTCTTACAATTTTAATGTATACAAAACAAAGGTATCTATGTATCTCTCTATTATTATCTTGTATATATACGCTCATATAGAATGATTTATATATAAAAATATTTTTATATATAAACTCCTCTTATCCACATGAACGTACATACATAACATACATTATGTAATGATTTTACAGGTTGACTCAACCAAGATTATCTAATAAAACCCTAAAAATGTAGCGGATATTAAAAGAGACTACCTATACTACAAAAATCATAGAATTACTAGTTCTAGAATGGCAAAAGGATGTTCCCGACTCTTTTCTTCTAATGTGATTTCCTATCCTGAGGTATTCAGACAAAAAAATACATATGCAATTTCGTATGCGTATACAAATGGTACGGCTACTTCATCTGTCATTGCTTATATTTAAGTAAATGAGAATGTTTATTAGGCAGTTTCTTATTAGTTTTTTTGTTTATATTTTACATAGAAATACATTTGGATTAGGCAGTTTGTATATTGTAAGTTATTTCGAATAAAGATATTTACTATTTTATTTAATTTACTTTTATTTTAAATATTTACTTTTTAATATTAAATATATAATTGAACAAAACATTAAGAAAAAAATTTGAATAATATTTGAACAAATTGCAGTCAATTATTTTTAAAATAATGGAATCTCCAACAAGTATATTTTTAGTTTAATTTTAGTTAACTTACATATCTATTTTGATTTATCTTAAGGTTTATCGTAGGTTTATTTATTCATCGTGGAAATGAAAATAAGTAAATCAAAAACAAATCATAATTTTTTGAACAAAACAAAAAGTATTTATAGTCTTGTGAATATATAAACATTTTTAGCCATTTTTAAATATGAACGAACCTTTTGCAAATATGAAATCTACATTTATGTTAACCGTAAGGAGGGTTTTGATTTCTGTTTCAAATAACTTAACGTTTCCGAATAAAGAATTAAAAGGTTTTTTCTTTACCCTTTTTTTATTCAATAAAAATTTTACTTATTATTTAAAAATTTTAGCATTACAATATGATTTTCAAATTGATTCTATTCAAAAATAGACAATGTTTTGGTAAATTTACAGAACGGTCACTTTATAATAATGAAAAATGGAGAGCAAAAACCAAAAGGAAAATACCTTTAAAATAATTTAAAAAAAATTGGCTGAAATTTGTAAAACCTCAAGAAATAACAAAAATTCTTTAAGCAACACTTTTTTCCCCATCTTAATAATCCTTTATTTAATTTAATGTTTTTTAAAAAACTTCAAAAAGCATAACAACAGACAAATTTTTTGAATATAATATTTTCTAATTTGTTATCATTTACTTTTAACTTTGAAATCTTACTTGAATCGTACTTAAAAGTTTCTTTTATATTTCACTTTCAAAATGAAATGAATCGCGGAGAAACTAGTAAATACATACAAACGGTACACGTACCAAATTTTGAAATTTGTCTGAAAATTTTTTCTCTATTGCCATTCTAGTACTAGTAATTCTATGACAAAAATTCTATACTACAATATTTCGTTTGACATATAATATTTTTAAAAACAAAGACAAACCGGTTTATTTTGATTTTTAATTTATTCTATGGTATAATTTATTGGGGTTTTTTTGTTTTTATTATTATAATATTTAACATCAAAACAAATTTTATTAAAATTCAAACCACAATTAAATCCGACAGGTTAGATAATAATGAATACAGTAATCTTAAAGTAACGCGTGTTTTAAATCGGTCACCCCTAAAATAAGAAATAAAAGATATTTTAGTAGATCCAAAACTGGTAAACTATCTAAAGCTTGAATTAAAATTTTTTATATTGGGATTAAGTACTCGTAGTTCAATGTAATTACTCCATACTTTTGGTTCTGAGGTAACTTTTATTATATTCTTTGTTATTAAAATTAATCTTATTTTATTCAATGTACAATTGCTACTTTAGTTTAGTTTAGTGAGTACATTATTAAATTTGACACTTGTGATAAGGTAATAAGTAATAACGTAGAGGGAGAAACTATCATTTATTTTTTAAATAATCACCAAAATTTTAAATTGTTTATAAAAAAATTAGTAACCATTTTTTTTTAAATAAAGTATAATTTGGAATTTTATCTTTCAGTTGTAAAAGCAAAATATGGACCAATTTTTGATTTTCATTTATAACTTAAGGTTTAATAAAACAAAATTTTCTTTAAAGAAAGCGACCTGAAACAATCTCCGTTAGCATGCTGTTTCATACTAAATAAAAAAAAAAAAACGATACAAATTCCAAAATCCACCAAATCATACTCGACATTCGACGTATAGAATAGATAGAAAATAACAAAATTTGAAAAAGTAAAACAAAAAATGAGTGAAATAAAATGATTCAATACAAAGCAATATCGAACGAAATTTTCGTCAAAATTTGGTGTACGCTATTGCCCGGTAATATAAACATCATGCGGCAATGGTTTAGCGAATTCTCCTCGTAATAATAAAGTAGAATGGTTATTAGTGCCGTGTAAAAAAATTATGTTATATACCTATGCGGAGTATATATACACTATTATCTATATATATATATATAAAAGCGAATATTTGTTTGTTTGAGCGCGTAAACTTCTAAATTGCTCAGTTGATTATCATAAAAATTTGTATTTGTTAATTAACATAAACTTCAATTAAAAGCCCATTGAGAGACGCAGTAACGCGCACCGTGTATTAGCTAGTAATTTATATTTCTATGAATTCCTACTTAATTTCTAATAACTTTTTTACTGTATTTAAACAACCTTTCCCTATGTCTACTTTGAATACCATAATACTGCAAAATTGCTCAAAAATGCTGAGTTACGATATTGCGACAGACTTTCTTAACCTCAAAAATCCATTTCTGAAAATTTAAAACCTAAACTCATCACAATTGAAATTTTCTTTACTATTTTAGAAGTCCCCCTAACCTTAAACATTTTGTACACATTTCATTGAAGTCACAATATTAAATAGATTATGTACAATGCATATACACGTAAGTGTATTATAAAATAATAAAAAAACGTTAAGTTTAAAAAAATAAGAATAACAACAAAAATATGTTGCGTTCTATGAAATTATAATATTCACAATAAAAAAAAAAAAATGTTTATATAAAGATAGAGTACTCCCCCCCTATCATAAAAGAATTATCAAAAAGATATAGAAAAGACAAAAAAGAACTACCACCATAACGTAATTTCAAGTATAGGTATATAAAAATTTTATATACATATATATTATATAGTATATACATAATAGGTAAGTAAATATTCGGACCATGAAGAAAAGAATAGAACTTATTGTTCCCTTAAATACAAAATATAAGAATAAAAACCAACAACAACAAAAAAGAACTCCGACAACAACGTATAGGTTAACATCCTCCAAACCAAAAAAAAAAAACAAAAACAAAATACGTAATACTATTAAATAGTAAAATAAAGGCCTAGAATCATCAACTTTATAATATAGTATAATCCCCACAATATTCACCTCCACATCTTCCCACCTGTCCCTCCTCTAAACACATAACATTAAACGTTAATCTATGATATCAAATATCCAGCTGATTATTTGACATGACTTTGTTTCTATATCTATTTCATTTATAATTCTCTATTTTTTATTTCTATCTCGCTCTCTCTTTCTGTCACATTTTATTATCAATTTTCTTTTCTTCAGCAGCAACATAAAAATTCATTCAACCAAAAATACACTGTACTGTAGTTAAAAAAACGAAAACATATAATTTTGTTGCCTGTTCAATTACTATTTTATGTTGTTTTTTTTTTTATTATAAGTATCTGTTTGTTTGTTGCTCTCGTTGCTGGTTGAATTGTTATGTTTATGAAAATATTTTTTTTTTTTTTTATTTTATTCTTTGTTTTCCCATTAAACAAAAACAAAAAAGTTCAAAAGGAAAATCTCTTTAAAAAAAGACGGTTAAATTGTAACTAACAGTATTTTGATGTTTTTAAGGTAAAACTCCCGTGAAAAATAAACAAATCCGAAAATAAAAAAAAAAATAAACAAATTTTTATAAGATACACTTTAGTGTGTATATTGAAAGTATTTAACCCAGTTAACATTTTTAATAGCTTTAGTTACAATAGGATTCTATAGAGTAATGGAACTCTCTTTTGGATAAACTGAAATTAAATAAAACTCATGGAATTAATTTAGTTCTTGTCTATTCACAATTCAGTAGCGAATTCAAAACGTTTTTTTTTTCAAAAATAATGCCTATTACGGTTCCTGTTATTCTAACCTTGGGTTCTTAATTCAAAATCTTACGTGGTAGTTAGATTACTATACGAAAAACTTATCAAAACTACCTCACATGTCATCAAAATTGACAGTTTCCTTTGTATTATGTACGATCCTGTTTCCTAGCTTACATGTAAACTTTTAATGTTCACAAATAAATAATTGTAATTTCTTATAATCTGGTTTTGATCTCCTTAAAAAAACCTAACCTTAAAAAAATTGCTGTTCTATTGAAGTAAGCCAAATTGATCATACATATAGCCGCTGTATGAAAACCATTTGAAATTAAGTTTTGTTTTACAAACTTTAAAAATACCAATTATACATAATAGCTTTTCAGGTCAAAATTTGGTTATTGAAATAACGGGAATTATTTTAAGTAAATCTTCTAATTAAGAATATCTTCAATTCATTTTGCATTGCAGTTATATCATGTTCTAGAATTAATCTTTCATTTGTCAAAAAAAAAAACCAGTGAAGAAAAATTTTTATTATTCGTTCCCTTCTCCAAAATTTAATTGGGAAAATAAATACTTTTGGTTTTTAATGGGTTAATATTAAATAATTTTTGTGACTAATCTATATATAAAAAAAGCTCAATTGAAGTTGAATTATATAATATATTATTTACAAGTTCAAATATGTTATAAATTAAAAATTAGTGTTACCTGTTTGGACGGATTATAAAAAAAGGATTTTATGAATTATGGGAATGATATGATGAAAGGATTTTTGGGAATTGGATTTACCAAATTTATACCTTGGGTACAAACAACGTTGCCATGACGCAGCATTCATGTTGCAAAATGTCAAAAAACGTAGCTTTCAAATTTTGCAAGCACAATGCAAAACGTTGAAAGCATTAAAATGACATTTAATATAAACAAATTAAGTAAATACTTAATTAATTTTTCAATCAGTGAACTTTCAGTTAAGTAATAAAAATCTAATTAGATTTTAGATTTTATTATTTTATATGATAAATAAATTTAATTTTTATAATTCTATATTTTCCAATTTCAAACAAATAATTAATAATAAATATAAATGACAGACAAAATAGAAACAATCAGCTGTCAAAGTAGCGTAGAAATTAAAAGTTTTTTTAAGTTTTAAAATTTTAGCATGAAAGCTGCTGCGTTGAAGCTTTATTGTTACTTTCGTTGTGTGAATTCGTATTATTTTCTACATGTTTTAATTTTAAAGTAATATTTCAACATGGTTGGCTACGCTCATGGTAATTAGGAGGTTAGGATTATTTTCCTTTTATATTTTCTTGGTTTTTAGATAATTTAACTTTTAGTGTTTAATATTCGCGCATCGCTATGTTGAACTATTTTTGAAAAACAAATATGTTAAAGAAAAACATTTTTTTGAACTTACTAGAGATAAGATAGTATGAACGCCTATCATAGTTAATTTGGATATACGACTTTTTTACTAAGCAATACTAGATTTATTAAGTTATTAAAGCTTACCCATAGATGCGACTTAAAGGTAGATGCGACATATTAGTTATTTGTTTTAAATGAATATGCAACGTGATATGTGATATTTTTTCTTAGTACAAAGTTGTGATACATTTATCTGATGTCAAATATTCCATCATCCCGAAAATTCGCTTTTGGCGCACAGGTAAGATACTATGAGAATTAAGCTCAATAAATCCCTACAATCCCTTTTGAAAAGAACTTCAAACATGGCAACTCTTACTAAAGGATTTAATTTTTGTGGGATATATTAACAATTTTTTTTTATTGTTCCATCTTTTCCAAAAAATTCCATTCAATATTAAAAATTTTTGCAATAATTGGACATCAAAAGAAAATTGAAAATATTTATAGAAAAAAAAACAAAAACAAAACTTTACCACATTACATTGTATAAAAGAATAATTTGTTTCATTATACAAATTAGTTTTCATTCCAGCACGACTTTACAAAAGTATATAATAAAAAAAAAGTGAACACAATTATTATTTTATGGGTATAAACTATAATACACCCCCTTCGACCTTCATTCCACCCCTCCTTCCATCAATAAAATGTAAATAATTCATCAAAATTCTTCAGGAAAAATAAAAAAATTGCTTTTATTTTATTTTTTTGCATATTCAGGAAATTTACATTTTTATCATCATATACCATTACTACAACTTTTCATTTGTTGCTTTTGTTGTTTTGCAAATTTATTTCTGGCAACATAATCATCAATAATAATAATAATATTATGATTGATATTATTTTGTAATATAAAGTTAAAAAAAATATTCAAGTATAGACAAATGATATGGTATAGAAATAAGGAAATTTAGGGCGCCTATAGGCAATATATATATGTAGGTATAGTTGTAATGTGGTTTCAATTTCCATTAAGAAATAAAAATTTGATACATGCAAGAAATTAATACTGAAGTCTTATAAGAATATTTTGAAAATATGTCTACATAAATTATGGTTTGTGTCTAAACTTACATATTTAATATTTGATATATAGGTAAGGTATGCCTATTTATAACTTTATTATTAATGAAAATTAATATTAGTATTGCAATATTTTACAGAATATTATATTTTTTTTTTTTTGAAAAATTAAGAAACTTAAACTTATATGAGTGTTGATCTAATTATGTCATGTTAATTTGATATATTATGACAAATAAGACAGTTAAAGAATTTATAGGATGTTCTGTTAACTTTACTTGTAGACTACTAGATTGCATTAGTATACTTACCAGTTTTTATGAAAATTATTACTATATATTACTATATATGTATATGTAGTTACATTTTTTACATATGTACAATGAGAGCAATAACTTAATTATAAAATATTATTAAAAAGAAGTGTCAAAGTTTCAAAACTTTAAGCTTAAAATTTGTATAACTTCTGATAATACAAGATGCCTGAAATTTTTTAGCTTATTTTTATATAAAAATATTAAAATGAAAAATTTCAGTGCGAAGAAATTACTGAACTAGCGGAGTTTGTGTATTTATCCTTTTATTTCAATTTTAGATGCTTACTATTCAATTGGTTAGCCTGAAATAAGTCTGCCTATATACGATATAGGTACATTTTAAAACAGTGGGAACGTATATATTCTTATTATTAGAATTGATCTTAATGAATTCTACATACAATTAATACATTAGATAGGACAAGGCCTTATAACACGTATAAAAAGCCTTATAACATTGATGAATCAACCGATACAATTCTATTTGTTACATATTGTAATGATTTTATATTTGAATTATAGGTATTTGTATCATAGGTATTGATTTGGTGTCATTATTTTATTCGTTATAAGGTTCTGATAGGCTACATAATCTCTAAATTTCATTCAGAAATACAATTAATTTAGTTTCAAACTAAAATTATATTTTTTTATGACTATTCTCTTAAAATATTTTTAACTTTAGAACTGCAAAACTGGTCATTTTAAATTTTATACAATACATACTAGAAATTCCTTTTATCACGTTAGTTGTTATATTATTCCAAGATTAAAAATTATTCATCTTGTAACTATCAAATTTTAATCCCACAGTTATAAATTCGGTTTAAAAAAAAGTCAGATCAGCAGCATATTTTTCGAATTATTTTTAATCTCACTTTGCCGGTTCGAAAATTTGTAAATTTCGAGTATTATTGGTCAAATTATAATTATTGAATTAACCTAATATGTATATTTTTTTTATTATTCGATCGGTGGCGTAGAGGTTAAGACGTTGCCCTTTCAATCGGAGGGTCTCGGATTCAAACCCTGGTCTGATCATATCTAATAAAAAAATATAATTCAAAATTTATATCTATAATAGTTTATAGGTAGATAATATAAAATATAAACCTGTCACATCTGAAAAGGAAAGGCTAAATCATTCATTTATCATTTTGTATGTGGTGGGGGACTGTACTAAATTTATATATTTATTTATTTGCGGGTATCTGAATCATAAAAGTAGCAGACAGCTTTTATCCCTGCTTCCTAAGTGGCATGTGGGGTGTTTTTAAACTTTATTTACTTATAATTAAAATATTAATTATTTTGTTAATGTTATATATTTTTATATTTTAACTTATATTTGGTCACCAAGAAGAATTGTAAAGAAAAATTATATTGTATATAAATAAATATTGTATGACCTGAACGGGAATCAAATCCACACCCCCTCCCACGATTAGTAAGCGAAATACTTACCAACTGACTTATATACTTTACATCATTTTTTAGTATATGCTATCACATATCTTTCGAACTTATCAGTAATGAAATAATGAACGGGTCATAAAGTATTCTTGTATAGAGATGTAAAATTGGTGATATACATACTGGAGCAGCAGCATGTAACTTGTTTCGAATCGAATTATTCGAAACAAAATCAATTCGAAACAAAATTTTAACGGCAGCACGTAAATTGTTTCGAATTAAAAATGAACGAAACAAAAGTTTTACTTCAAAAAATTCCGTTTCGTTTCAAATTCAAATTATCTTTTTTTACCTCTTTTGAAAATTGAAATGGTTTTTATTTGTTTTTTTTTTATTGTACAAAACTAAATATGGTTTGTACGCAATTTTTATCTTTGTTTAATCGTTTGAAAAATTAAATTTTCTTTTGTTAAAATATATATTAAAAATGTAAGTATTAAAAACAATTGCATTTCATTAATTATACTTTAAAATTAATATTTGATAACTATTTGATTACTGTATACCTAATAACTATGTATAGCTAATGATTTTAATTAAAAATTGCTTTTTAAGGGAATCAGCAGAAAAAGGATTAAGCATTAACCATAGTCAATTGGAAATCATTATAAATTCCAAAATTTTATTTTTATTTTAAATAGGTAGCTAAAATTATATTAATTTTTTAATATTTAATCCAAAAATTTCAAATACATATATTGTTTAAAATTAATTTTTATAAAAATTTACCTTTATTGTACTTTTTTGCGTTAACTATAGATATATTTTTACAAATTATTTTGAAACGACTAAAAAAACTATTCGAAACAAAGCTTACGTGTTGACAAAAACTTTCGAAACAAAATAAAAATTTCGAAACAAATGAAAAGTATTCGAAACAAATTTACGTGCTACCAATTTTTGAAAAATTCGAAACACATTCGAAACAAGTTACGTGCTTCCACTCCTGTTCTATAAAATTTGGGTCTCAACAAAATCGATTTTTTAAGGAAAAAGTAAACATTAAGAAAAAATTGTACTGGAATACAATGATATAACGGTATAATAAATTTGCAATAACGATTATGAAGCTATAAAGGAGAAGGTTTGACTCTAACGTGTACATTGTTCGGATCAGCATCGAAAAATACATCAATCTAGCTATGTGTGTCCTTCCATTCACCTGCTTTTCTGTCCCGCTTTCCTTGTGTCTAGCTGTCTACTTTTCTTTCTGTCTGTCCGTCCGTCTACACGTATGACAGTCGGTCCATCTGTCCGCACGATAACTTAAAAACTAAAGAAGCTCGATCCACAAATGAAAAGGGTCTAGGATTTTCACAAAATCTTTTTATTTATTTTTATACAAGCGAGTCGCCGTTGCTATAGAAATTCAGCTTGTTTACTTAACGGTTTCGAGTACCTTTCATAGCTTCCTTCTTTATATGTTATTTATAAATTATTCTTCTTTGTCTAATTTATTCTCCTTGTGCCCCAAAGAATATTGCGTAAAATGAAACCATCATTCCTCTTAACTTCCGAATCCTAAAAATTTCTTATATAATATATTTAAATTTTAAATTAATATATATATATATATATATATAATTAAACACATCTCTTTCTTTCTCTTTTCTTTTTAAAGCTGCTTTTTTTAATTTTCAAAAAAAAAAAAACAAAAACTCTCACTTTCATCTTCATCGCTTTTTTTTAAATTAAAATTGAATTAAATGAATTGAATTATATCTGCTATACAATCCTTTCTTATTTAACATCTTTTCAAGATAAATAAAATTAATGTCATACCATACATCATATCCATTTATAATTAAAATAACATAATACTACTGGACATACCAAATTCATTATTGTGTTTGTTGTTTTTTTTTTTCTTTGATAAATCATATTAAAATTGATTGCAATATAAACCCGTTGTTATAAATATGGAAGTTGTAGAAGAGAACAATAATATGAAAAAAAAAAACCTTAAATGACCAAAATCAAAAGAAAAAACAAAAAACATAACAGCAGCAACAGCAGCATCACTCATTTTATTTAAGAAGTCTTTAAATTTTCCTCTAGGCATTCTGTATTTTTTTTTTGTACAATTTTTGCACATTGAACTGATCTCAATGAATGCATTAATAACACATCACAAAAAAAAACCATAAAATGTTAAAAATAAAAAAAAAATATATGGAAAGCAGGTGAAGGCACGCGACACGTTTACCTACAATAAGCGTGGATACATACATTAAAACGGAATTAAAAAAAAAAAAAAAACAAAACAAAAAAATGGTAGCAGCAGCAGCAGTACCGGCGGCAGACGGTATCCCTATATACGAGTATATATGTATATTATACATATTTTACATATAATAAAAACTTCGTATCTATATAGATATGCATATATGTAGATACATTTATATATATAAATATATATACATATATACATATATACATATATGTATATATATGTACGTATGAATCTGGGGTAAAATGCGAACATATTTCCTACTCTAAATTCGCATTTACAAAAATATTCAACTCAATTTTATTTTACTCGTATTTCTCCTCTTCTGCTGCATCTTATTTTAATAAAAAAAAAAATAAAAACAAAAAATAAAAACAACAATAATAACAACAACAATAACTTAAAGGAGTTATAAGAGTATGTATAAATGCGAGAAAGGAAGGACTCTTTATACCCGTGCATATATATATGAACATCGGGTATATTAGATTTGCTCCTCCGTTTGTAACGCATCGATCTAGACGAGCTAGATATAGTGTCAAGGGTACGTATCGGCTCAGAATCGAAAAATTAGTCGATCTAGCTATGTGTGTCTGTCCGTCCGTCCGTCCGTCCGTGTGTCAGCACGATAACTCAAAAACTAAAAGGGTTAGAGTCTTGAAATTCACACAAAGTCATTTTTAGACAATTTCTAGGTTCCCTATTGTTTTTGGTTAAAATCGGACCAAGGCTTCGGGGAGCTGCCATACAATTTTTTTGCACCAATATGAATTTCTTCAAAACTATTTATACTACGGGGATGAAAATTACACACGGTTAGTTTCATAATGACTCCGGCACTTATATGAAGTTGCAAAATGTTAGGGCCCCATTTTCGGGGGGCTGCCATACAACTTCCTTGCACCAATATGAATTTCTTCAAAACTAATTATACTACGCGGATGAAAATTACACACGGTTAGTTATATAATGAATCGAGCACTTATATGAAGTTTCAAAATGTTAAGGCCCCATTTACGGGGGGCTGCCATACAACTTCTTTGCACCAATATGAATTTCTTCAAAACTATTTGTACTACGGGGATGAAAATTACACACGGTTAGTTTTATAATGACCCCGGCACTTATATAAAGTTTCAAAATGTTAGGGCCCCATTTTTGGGGGGCTGCCATACAACTTCCTTGCACCAATATGAATTTCTTCAAAACTAATTATACTACGAGGCTGAAAATTACACACGGTTAGTTATATAATAAATCGAGCACTTACATGAAGTTTCAAAATGTTAGGGCCCCATTTTCGGGGGGCTGCCATACAAAGTTTTCGATTCAATAACTTTGAATCTAATGAAGCTACAAGGTTAAAATTAAAATTGGGCAGGTAAATTAATAGGGCAAGCTACTTGGCAAAGTTGGACATCACTCGGACCATCGGATTTTTAGGGTGGGCCAATTTTTTTTTTTTTTTTGTTTTTTTTTTTTTTTTATTTTTTTTTTTTTTGTTTAAGCTAAAGTTATGGGACAATGAATGAAAATTTTTTTTTTTTTTTTGTGATTTTTTTTTTTTTGTTAATTTTTTTTTTTTTTTTTTTAAGCTAAAGTTATGGGACAATGAATGAAAATTTTGTTTTTTGTTTTGTGATTTTTTTTTTTTGTTTGTTAATTTTTTTTTTTTTTTTACGTCAAAATTATGGGGTAATGAGTTAAATGTACAAGGGAAGTAAATTACGGTTTATTTTATACACCATAGTGGGTATGCACGGGTATCTAAAAGTTGACAAGGGCAACTATAATCTTCCTCGTTTTTATACCCGTGCATATATATATGAACATCGGGTATATTAGATTTGCTCCTCCGTTTGTAACGCATCGATCTAGACGAGCTAGATATAGTGTCAAGGGTACGTATCGGCTCAGAATCGAAAAATTAGTCGATCTAGCTATGTGTGTCTGTCCGTCCGTCCGTCCGTCCGTCCGTCCGTCCGTCCGTCCGTCCGTGTGTCAGCACGATAACTCAAAAACTAAAAGGGTTAGAGTCTTGAAATTCACACAAAGTCATTTTTAGACAATTTCTAGGTTCCCTATTGTTTTTGGTTAAAATCGGACCAAGGCTTCGGGGAGCTGCCATACAATTTTTTTGCACCAATATGAATTTCTTCAAAACTATTTATACTACGGGGATGAAAATTACACACGGTTAGTTTCATAATGACTCCGGCACTTATATGAAGTTGCAAAATGTTAGGGCCCCATTTTCGGGGGGCTGCCATACAACTTCCTTGCACCAATATGAATTTCTTCAAAACTAATTATACTACGCGGATGAAAATTACACACGGTTAGTTATATAATGAATCGAGCACTTATATGAAGTTTCAAAATGTTAAGGCCCCATTTACGGGGGGCTGCCATACAACTTCTTTGCACCAATATGAATTTCTTCAAAACTATTTGTACTACGGGGATGAAAATTACACACGGTTAGTTTTATAATGACCCCGGCACTTATATAAAGTTTCAAAATGTTAGGGCCCCATTTTTGGGGGGCTGCCATACAACTTCCTTGCACCAATATGAATTTCTTCAAAACTAATTATACTACGAGGCTGAAAATTACACACGGTTAGTTATATAATAAATCGAGCACTTACATGAAGTTTCAAAATGTTAGGGCCCCATTTTCGGGGGGCTGCCATACAAAGTTTTCGATTCAATAACTTTGAATCTAATGAAGCTACAAGGTTAAAATTAAAATTGGGCAGGTAAATTAATAGGGCAAGCTACTTGGCAAAGTTGGACATCACTCGGACCATCGGATTTTTAGGGTGGGCCAATTTTTTTTTTTTTTTTGTTTTTTTTTTTTTTTATTTTTTTTTTTTTTGTTTAAGCTAAAGTTATGGGACAATGAATGAAAATTTTTTTTTTTTTTTTGTGATTTTTTTTTTTTTGTTAATTTTTTTTTTTTTTTTTTTAAGCTAAAGTTATGGGACAATGAATGAAAATTTTGTTTTTTGTTTTGTGATTTTTTTTTTTTGTTTGTTAATTTTTTTTTTTTTTTTACGTCAAAATTATGGGGTAATGAGTTAAATGTACAAGGGAAGTAAATTACGGTTTATTTTATACACCATAGTGGGTATGCACGGGTATCTAAAAGTTGACAAGGGCAACTATAATCTTCCTCGTTTTAATATAATGTTTATTATAAATAAAAAGATATTACAAAATTAATGTGAGTATAAATGTATGTATTTAAATATATCATTATAAAATATACCTTTATATATATATAAATATAGGAGATTAACAGCTGTTTTATGATCTCCTTTTTGGGCTAATTTTTTCTTTTTTTTTTTTTATTTATTTCGTGGTTACACATGTCGTCGTACACATAATTTTTTTTTTTTTTTTTTTTTTTTTATTATTTTGAAAAATTTAAAAATGCATATGCAGAAAAACTTTTGTATATGCACATATATATATATACATAATATATATTTTGTGCATAAAATTGTAATAAAACGAGGAAGAGTGTAGTAGAGTAGACTGTGTCAACTCTGGGATACCCGTATGACCGTTATATAAACATTATATCATTATTATTATAAACATTAATTACTTTTGGCAAAATTTCAAACATACCAGCTTTATTAGGTGAAATATAATGCTCATATAAAAGAAGGAGTTGTATGGCAGCTACTCGAACCCTCTGCAGTAGACCAACCAAATTTTGCAGTAACTTTGGCCATTACACTAAACTATTTTTGGCAAAATTTCAGACACCCAACTTCAATAGGTATAGAGTAATGCTCATATAAAATAAGAAGTTGTATGGCAGCTACTCGAACCCTTTGCAGTAGACCAACCAAATTTTGCAGTAACTTTGGCCATTACACTAAACTATTTTTGGCAAATTTTCAGACACCCAGCTTTAATAGGTATAGAGTAATGCTCATATAAAAGAAGGAGTTGTATGGCAGCTACTCGAACTCACTGCAACAGACCAACCAAATTTTGCAGAAACTTTGGCCATAGAACTAAACTACTTTTGCCAAAATTTCAGACACGTAGCTGTAATAGGTACAAAGAAATACTCATATAAAAAAAGAAGTTGTATGGCAGCCACCCGAACCCATGGACCAAAATGGCTGGATTTAAATAGCGATGACGGCTATTGCAAAAAAACGAATTTGCGAAAATTTCAAGATCCTAGCTCCTTTAGTTTTTGAGTTATCGTGCGGACGGACGGACGGACGGACGGACGGACAGACGGACGGACGGACGGACGGACGGACATACATAGCTAAATCGATTTTTTTTTCGATTCTGATCCGATCCATACACTTGAGTCTATATCTACCCCCCCTCCTTCTCTGCGTTACAAACGTAATGGCAAATTTATTATACCCTTTGCCTATATAGTCATACGGGTATAAAAATTAGGGAAACAAAATACGAGTCTTTGAATAAAATGATTTGTCATACTATCATATACATAAAACACACAAGATTTGGCGAGGTAAATATTTCGCACCCCGAATTATTATAAACACTAACAAACTAAATAATGATGGCAATACAAGCAAGGTAAGAACCTTTAAATTCAGGATTAAAGAATAGAATAAAAATAGAGCTAAACAAAATCGAAATTCGAAAATAAAGGGAAAGAAATTACATAAATAAAGAAAAAAAAATTAAAACTAATTTAATGCCATATTCATAGGTACGAATTGCGATTTAAGAAACGAACAAAATTTTAGAAATAGAAGAATATAGAACAAAGTGGAATAGAAATTGTTTTCAGTTTTTTTATTAACCGAAATTCGCAATTAAAGATTGCTATGATTTTTTTTATGAATATTTTTTGCATTAAAAAAGTGTACAAATTTATTTACCTACAAACAAAATCTACTACTTAAGAAGACATTTTGAAATTCAGTTTAAAATAGTAAGACCTTTGAAAATTACATTATAAATGTTAGAAGAGATTGAATACTTTAGCAAAAATTCCTAAAAAAGTGTGCAATTGCACAGGAGTTTTACTAGTACCAATATGTTGTCATACTCAAAATTTTTTAATATAGAACTTTTAATGAGACCAAATCAAGTTTTTAAACGAAAATTGTAAAAGGAAGTCTTATGGATCTAAAAGTTGATAATGTTTTATATTCTGAAAATGTAAAAAAATTTAATTGTAATAAAAGTGAATCCTAGCCAAACCCTCTTAAAACAATAGAAGATATAATAGTTTTATTCATTTATAATTTCAACACATGCACTAAACAGGAGATAACTTCCAGATAAAACTTTAAAAAAATCCATCAAAAGGTTGATGCCATAACTTTTAGAGAGAACATTAATTTTACATTTTAATACAAAAAGATATTTTTCAAAAAAAACAAGGACGAACTGTGGTCCTTGTTCTTTTTGAGAACCACAGTTATAGTTAACCTTCACTAATTCTGCTATAGCAGCTGCACTATCAATCTAAATTAAAACTAATTCGATACCAGAAATCGATGGAAGTTGATTAATGAGAAGCCTACAGTATGAAATATGTAAGACAACCCCAATACTATTAAGATCGATTCCACTGAATCAGTCCGTAGAAACCTTTTAAAAGGCGTCATTAAAATGAAATTAAAATGCCTACTTTACTGGAATAAGATTTATCCAACACGTTATATTGACGGCACCTAATTTGGTTTTGTGAACTTTGGTATCGGAAACGTTGGTGTCGTCAAGTTACCCGCTAAAATTCCAGGATAATTAAATTCGATCTTTATTTCTTGTAAATTTAAGGTTAAAATTGAAAAAATTCTTACATTAATCAAAAATTTTACATAAATAAATAATCAAGAGGAACTACCGTTATAATGTTATATTAAATTCTTACACGAACATTTTTGAATTAGGAGTAGTATATTGATTGCAGTACGTAAAAAATAAAGGATAATAATTTACAGCTGGTGATTTGTCTTTTCGTATACAACAGCATCCCTTATAAAAATTTATTAAATGAAGCATCTGAAATTTTTAATTTTAATTTTAATAGCTTTTTTTTGGGGAGTTTTTCATTTTTACCAATTTTTTTTTAGTTTTTTTTTGGTTTTTTTAATTTTGCAATTTTACCTATTGATAAATGCATATTTTCAAAAAAAAAATTAAACAAACAATAAAATTTCGAAATTGAACAATAGTCTGGTGAAGTACACAGACTTCCGTTCAATTTTTGCACAAAATAATAAAAAACTTATGTTTAGACAAACAAATATGTAATTTGTGATTTTCTAACAAAAAAAAAAATTTAGACCATGATAACAATAGGGGGGGAGGAAATCATATATAAGAAAAATATTAAAAAGTTCCGGTTATAGAATTACACATATTCATTTTTGCATTTTAAATTTTTTTTTTTTTTAATAAGTATTCATTAAAAGTGCGATTGTTAAGATTTTTTTTATTGTAATTTACAAATGAAAAAGAAAAAAATTGAATGAATTATTAAAATTATTAATATAAAATAAAAAAAAAGAACAAAATTTTGTCATTCATTGTTCTCTTCTTTAAATTATTAATGGAAAAGAAACACCGGTTTCTGTAATAATACATATTACATGAACCGACATTTGTTCAAAGGAAATTGAAAAATTCCAATTCTAAATGACCAGTGGTTTGGCGTTTTTAAAAAGTATATGTACCTATATATAATATTCTTTTTCTTTCAAAAATTTGCCCTTTAATATTTAACATCTTTTTAAACAAAGGCAATTATCATTTTTCATATTTTAAGTAGCAACGAACGTCATGTGTTTAATGAAATTAAACATATTGAAAGAGAAGACAAAACCGAGTAAGCTGACATAAAAGCATTTATCAATCTTTTAATGAGTTGAATATATTTCAAAAAAAAAAACTTAAAGAGACCAATTAAACTGACATAGGATACGTCCTTTTCCGATTTGGTCAATTAAATTCAATAATAAATTTAAATCGAGCTTTGTCGAGATTTTGTATAATTTTTGTATATTCTGTTTCTTCCTGCAACATGGCTCTTACCTTGATGCCTTCAAATCTTAAGTCTACGACGATCAAACTACCATATACTTAGTGAACTAGTAAAAATTTTGAAAAAAATTAAACAATTCAATCTACTATCAAGTTTTTCAATATAATTGTTAATTTATGACTTCAATTTTGTAAAAAGTTAGTTAGCAGGTCATTGTCAGAGTTTACAGAACTGTAAGTTCTAAAAGTACTTTAAGTTCTGTAACTGAAAGATAAAAATAAAATCGAAAATTTCAAACTACAAAAAAGAAAGTAGTTTAAATTTTTAAAATTTGATTTGATATTAGAACAACAAGTGGTTTATTTATAGGAATAACATACTAATTATTAAACAAATATTGAACGATATTTAAAATTATATAAATAATCAATTCAAGAAATAAGCTAAAATGCTCGTTAGTACAACAAAAGAAACGTCTATTAAGAAGATTAGAGTACAACAACCTTTGGTAAATATATTAAAGATTACTGATTACATGATAAAATTTGAAGAATGTTAAAATTTAGATTTTAATAATTTTATTGCAATTATTTAGTTAAAAAAAAAATTAAGCTTAATTGTTTTAGTCAATAATCCAATGAAAATTTAAAATAAAAAATAAAATTAATTTAACATTTTTATTATTATTATTAGCTAAGACTAATTACTCAATTTGTGTTAACTAAGACTCTTTGGGCAATTTCTTAAAGATGAAGAGTAAATAGCTTGCTTAGCTTAAATATAAAAAATGTTACTTTTATTATATTCATTTTATTTTCAATTGATTAATTGAAATTTTCTATTAAAAATAAACTAACAATACTCCTAAAAGTATGCAAAGGTAGATAATTATATTTTCAATATTTTAAAAATATTATAAAATTAATTTCTAAGACGGCGGGGTACGATCCCTGCGGAGGTCGTAAGTTTTTTTTCAAGGAATACTACCGAAAAAAAGTAATTTTAATAATTTAAATATAAAAGAAGAGTATAGATTAATAGTAACCGATGGTTTTAAAATATTGCAGTATCATTTATTATATGTAATATTAATTATTAAATAAATAAAATAAAATTTTTAAAGTCTATAAACTATATAAAATCATGAGCTTGAATTAAATTTTGTTAATATCGACAAATTCATACTTTATTTTAATCTTATTGGTCAAGTAAATTCTTATAACTTCCATCATGATGACCAACAACAATTTTTTTTTTCAAATTCGTAAAAAGTTTTTGCTTAAGCATGTGTTTTTAATTTATTTACCATTTGTTTAAATAATTTTTTATATTTAAAGTTTCTTAGGAAAGTTAAAAGTTTTAGTGCCAACAGAAAATCTTTTTATTCTTGTTTTACCAGCTTCATCTTGTACTTAGTAAAGTAGTATTAAAAATTACATGAAAGGTATATTATTGTTATTAATAAATATAAAGAGGCAAAATAAGGATATGACCTAAATTATAAACAAACAAATCCCTCATATTTTTTTCAAATCCCTCACTTCGTTTCTCTTAAATATTAATTACTTAAGTATATGTAATCATTATTTGTAAATACATGTCATTATATGAAACACCAAATTTAGATTAAAAATTTAAAAATTTTGAATTCTGTACGTGAATATTATATTACATAGATATATTAATTCACATTAAATCTCTTTAGATTATAAAATTTTTTAAAAATATACGTATTTGTTTTCTTCATAGGTATTATAGTATAAGATTTAACATAAGCAAAATTTTTTTTTAACAACTTTTTATACATCTTTAATTTTCCCATGAGAAATAAACAGAAAAAAAATTAAACGTATTTTTCTTTCTCATTTACTATTTTGTTTCTTCTTGTCTTTTAATAATATAAAAAAAAAAAAATGATAAGTACAAAAACACAAAATCCTAATATCAAATCAATTGTAATTTATGTAACATGTTTATGCGTTTTAAGTAGCGATGATGATCATCTTAGGCGCCGCATAATAATATTTCGCATTCTTTTCTCATCCATAACAAAAAGTTAAAGTCAACAATAATATAAAAAAAAAAAAAAAAAGATTTATTGCGGCAAGGAAAACACTTTTGATTTAGAAAAATAATATACTATAAAGTTAAAAATGACAGGGCAAAGAAGAAGAGACCAGCAAAAACAAAGATTATATTTATTTACTTTCAAATTTTTATAAATGGATGTCAAAGAAATATGCTTAATCAATTGTAACACTTTAAACACAAGTATAAAAAACTGGAAAAAAATATTGTAAAATCACTACATACATACGTTTAAAAATATTAGTTGTTAATCAGGAGAAAGAAAACAAAAAAAAAACGGGTGTGAAAAACTATTAACTCTCATTTAAATGAAAATACAAAGATAATTTGTAAGAACGGAACTTTTAATTCATTTCATTTTCTTAACTATAATCTTAAAAAACATTTTTGCTTCTAAAAACAAAAAATTGTTGAATGAATCAATTTTAAAGGAAATTATAAACGGAAATATAATTGAAGAATTCAAAGAAGACTATTAAAATACATGTTTAAATGTTTTCTGTTAACTATAATTAAGCCAGGAAATTGTACAAATAGTTTAGTAGATACTACAAATCATGATATGCGGTAAATCAAAAGCTTTAAACAATATAAGTCTTTTAGTATAAGTTTATAATATATGTATGAAAGAAAAATTGTAAAGCAATTCATTAAAATTTTAAATAATTTGTCTGTAAAGTGTTAATTATAAAATGTTCAAATAAATACCAAAAGGAGAAAAGGAAACTATTTAATTGGGGGTCATCAACTTTTAGTATATGTTTATTGAAAGTGTTAATTAATTCTAAGTATATATATTATATTATTGAAAGTATGCAGAGATTATCAGTCAAAAATAAAAATATAAAAATGATCCTTAATATCCTAAATTTTAAAATAACCTTAATTTAATTTAAGAATTAAAAAAAAATATATATGTATTTTTGGAAACTATTTCGTCAATCAAAAGTAATTAAATGTTTATTATTTAATTTCTTATAAGGATATACAAACATATGTTCTTGCGTGTTGCCAAAATCAACTGATTCATATGTGCACTTATATTAAATGATACTTTTATTTATACATAAAAGAGTTTAGTTATAAAAAAAAAAATTTTAAAAGTATTGTAGGTGTACTATGTATAAACTACATATGTGCATTCAGAAAATACTGCATTATTAACTTATTTAAATGTTTTATATTCTGCAAATGAATTCAAGGTTGTATTCATATATAAATTATATTTTATGTATTAATGATTCGATACATACATAATTATTTTTATTATTTCTTTTATGAAACATATAGACAATTTACATAAAAGTGTATATGTTATGTTTTAAATTGGTTTTAAATATTATTTAATACAATTTCTAATTTTTATTGATATACATATACGTAAATATAAACCAGCTGTATTTAACTAGTTTAATCTACCTTTGAATAATCATTTATAAAACAATTTATTTACAATTGAAATATAATTTTAAAAGATACTATTATGTATTTTATGTTAACGAACTTAATATCATTAAGTAAATAATACCTATATTATACATATATTTTATAAAGAACAATTTTAAACATGTCTTTTATTTCATAAAAAAAAAAATACACAAAGGTCATCAATCGTTCAAACACAAAATCTTATAAGATTTTTCACTTTACCTCATTCAAAATCTTAACCCCAATTAGACTTTATGTACAATATAAATATGTACATGTTTTAAAAAAAAAAAATAAACCTGTATAGAAATTTGTTAAGAATATTTTATAATAATAAAATAATGTTTTTGTATTAATTTTTGAACTTTTAAAGAACAATTTTTATATCATCTGAGATAATAAACAGGTCAATAAATACGCATAATAGTAATTAATTGCATTGTATGTAAATATAAATGTTGTACGGATAGATACACATATCATATTTTGTATATTTGATACTTACCGATTATTTTTCCGGTAGTTTGTCCCATTTTTTACAATGTTTTATTGCCAAATCACTCCTATTTTTAATAATTGAGCAATTAATACCACCAATTTCCTTTCTAGTATCATTAAATATCAATTATATTTAATAAATTTTTCACTACCATTCTATTAAAATTAATTATTATTACTTTCTTTTTTTTTTTTTTGTTAATGTATAAAAGAAAAATAAATCTTATCTAATAAAAAAAAAATTGGGTTCGGCTGTCAAATTTGACATTTAAAAGAAATGTCATAAAAAACATAGAAAACACTGGGCGCGTTTTTATACTTTAATTTCATTATTTTTACCAATTCAAAATTTTCAATGTGAATTTTGTTGAACATTTTCAGTACGTGTTAAATAAATAATTTAAATCAACTTGTGATTAATATAAAACCAATATCTGAAGTAATTAATATAAAAATGTAAAAATACAAAATTAATATGAAAATATTTTGATGAAGATCTTGTACAAAATTAGCTAAATATCGTTCATAAATATTTACAAACACTTTTTTTTTAATTTTCTAATGGATAAACTTAAGAGTTCAAATCAATTTTCACATTGTTAGGTTTCTTTTCATTACATTAAAATTATACTAATATTAAATAATTCATGTTTAAACTTTAAATAAATTAAAACGTAAAAAAAAATTTAAATAATACAACAAAAATTAAATTTAATTCTCCCTATTTTAACTAATTTGATATAATATTCTTATGACTCCCAAAAACTGGTTAAATTTATTTAATAAAGTAATTAATTCCCAACCACTATGTACTATTTGATTTAATTTGAATTGAACTTGGGCTTTCAATTATTTCCTACTAAATACATAATATTCCTACAATTCTACAATTCAAAACAATTGACAGCTACAAATCAACAAAAAAAACAATTTTTGAGTATTGTTGTCATTTTTGTAGTGCGACAGTTGCACTAAAATAAAAGTTATAATTGAAAATATAATTTTTTTTTATTTCCTTTATAAATATATAATTTAAAGACAATTTTACAAAAATGGCAGATCCTTTAAGTTTATTGAGACAATATAATATTAATAAAAAAGAAATTATTGAAAGAGAAAATCAAATAATATTTGGTGAATTTTCTTGGCCAAAAAATGTGAAAACAAATTATCTCAAATATGGGTAAGTTTTCAAAATTACTTTAACCTAGCATATAAAATATTAAATATTTATATTACAAAATTTATTATTTTAGTTCTGGAAAAAAAGGAGCTCCAAGAGAATATTATACTTTAGAATGTTTGCTGTATCTATTAAAAAATATTCATTTGCAACATTCAGTATATGTTAGACAATGTGCTGCTGAAGATATTCCAGCTGTAAATCGTCCTGATCGTAAAGAATTATTAGCATATTTAAATGGTGAAACATCAACATGTGCAAGTATAGATAAGAGTGCTCCATTTGAAATACCAACACAAGTTAAACGACCAATTGAAAGTGATGGGTCTGCAATGGATTCAATGGCAAAAAAAGCCCGATTTGAAAATACACAAGTACAAAAGGTTCGTGAACAATTGGCTGCACGTTTAGATGTAAATAAAAAAGAAGCATCTGTTAATATTGATAATATTAAATCATTATCGGAAACTATGTCTGTTGAAAAAATTGCTGCCATTAAAGCCAAAAGATTGGCAAATAAAAGAACAACGATTAAAAGACATGATAATGATGATGCAATTGGTACAGATTTACGAGTTATACTTGATTTTGATGTTGATTTAACTAAGGATATTATTAGTAGGGAACGACAATGGCGTACAAGAACTACAATACTTCAAAGTTCTGGAAAAGTTGGAATTAATTCCCAATTTATTTATTTTTGTTTTTTAATGTTAAATTTCTTTTAGTTATTTGCGAAAAATATTCTAGCTATTTTGCAAGGTATCAAAGCTAGAGAAGAAGGTCGTCTTAAACCTCAACCTCAACCAATAAGATTACCTGAACCGCCAAGAATGAATAAACCTCAACCCCAACTAGCACAATATAATCGTTACGATCAGGAAAGATTTAACAGGCAAAAAGAAGGTACAGAATATTTATTAATAATTTTTTTATCGAAACTATTATTTATTTTTTATTGTAGAAACTGAGGGCTTCAAAATTGATACTATGGGTACATATCATGGCATGACATTAAAATCTGTGACTGAAGGATCAATGCAGAAAAAACAAATAGCGAATATGCCTCCAGGTAACATCTTATTAAAATCTTACATATTATATACATAGAAGCAAACTTTCGAAATTGTTAAAATAATATTTTAGGTCGTCCAAAAGAATTATTACCATCAGCTCAAGCTAGAATTGTATCACAAAATGTACCTAAAAGAACATCACGTACACCAATTATTATAATACCATCTGCAACCACTAGTCTAATAACAATGTATAATGCAAAAGATGTTCTTCAAGAATTGAAATATGTCTCAACAGAAGAGAAAAAAAAACAAGGCTGTCCAAGGGATAATGAGGTTTTATTACAAGTACGAAATAACATATTTGTATCTTTTCCTATCAATTAATTAAAAAAATATTTATTTTAGCGGAGAAAAGAAAATAGTGTTACTGTACCATATAGAGTAATTGATAATCCACAAAAGTTATCGGCTCAAGATTGGACAAGAGTAGTAGCAGTTTTTGTTATGGGACCTGCATGGCAATTTAAAGGTTGGCCATGGGATGGAAATCCAGTAGAAATTTTCTCAAAAAGTAAATTATTTTTAACCTTTTTTTAAAGTAAATTTTTTAAAGAATATAAATTTTTTTATTTAATTAATCGCAGTTAGTGCTTTCCATATACGATTTAGTGAACAAAAATTAGATCAAAATGTTGCAAAATGGTCTGTCAACATTTTAAATCTATCACAGACTAAACGACATTTAGATAGAGCTATTTTAATGACATTTTGGGAAAAATTAGACAAGTAAGAGTTAAAATTTAATTTGATTTTATTTTAATTTATGTTCATTTTTATTTTAGATATATGTTGAAAAATAAACCTGAATTGCGATTTTAAAACAAGAATTGACCATTAATATAAATTTTAAGATAATAATTACATATTCTAAACAAGAATTTGAGTTTTTTTTTTAATTTTTCGAAATAGTTTACTACTTTTTTTGTTTAATTTAAGTTTATTAAAGCAAATTAAAAACTATTAAAAATTAAATGATGCAAAATATAAAAAGTCAAATTTTAGAAAAATCTAAAATTTGAAAAAAAAAACTTATTTTCTAATATACTAGAAATCAAGTAATAAATCGTTTTAAGATGCTTACAATTATCTAAAAAAAAAAAACAAAAATAACAAAAAAAAAATTTTTTTATAGCAATTCAAAACTATTGTTAATCCAAGAACATTGATTCAATAAATAAAACAAAAATGAGCAAATTGAAAAACTTCGTTTTTTTTGTAAAGAACTAATGAACATTTATTTATAATTGAATCTGATTAGATTAATATAATACTTTTTGCTTTGCAGTCCATAAGTTCATTTTTGGATTCCTGAACAAAATAAAACAGCTTGTGCCCAACCAGCATATTCACCATATGTATCTCTATACATTTTTGCTACCAATTCGTATTGTTTTGGGCTTAATTTAACTTTTTTTAATTCAGGCATATAATGATCTTGAGCTATTTTAAAAATATGACGATCTATTGGCACTGATTCTAATTTTCCCAAAGACATTAAACAAATACAATCAGCTACTTTCGGTCCAATTCCTGATACAGTTAAAAGTTCCTCTTTAGCTGTGTTGTAATCCATTAACTGATAAATAAAACAATTCAATTATTAATTACAAATTCAGCTGAAAACAAAACTTACTTTTAATTTTTCAAACCAAACGATTCCACCTTTATTTAATATTTGTTTAACAGCATTTGAAATCATTTTTGCACGATAACCGAACTTCTCTTTACGTAAAATATCCTCTAAATTATCAATTGAAGCTAATTTTTCAACTGATGGAAATGTACAATACTCTTGATCTTCATATGTACATATTTTATCGCCATACATTTTACATAAAGTTTCAACCATTGATGAAATTCTGAAAT
This sequence comes from Dolichopus griseipennis, assembly GCA_963082915.1. Lineage (NCBI taxonomy): Eukaryota > Metazoa > Arthropoda > Insecta > Diptera > Dolichopodidae > Dolichopus > Dolichopus griseipennis. Next base: position 40,959,155 of record OY720442.1, on the reverse strand, counting down.
AAAAAAAAATTAATAATATAAAAATTAAATAAATTTAGTTTTCTATAAATAAACCTTGTAATATTATTGTTTTGACTACATATAAATGATATTATATTTTCAAATGGTTCTTGATCTAATACTCTAACTGCTTTTATTTGTTTAGATGTTTCATTAAAATGTTTATGATTTTCTTTCCACTTCTTGTAATATTCATTCAAATCAAAATTTAAACGAAAATAATTTTTAACAAGTGAATTTAAATGTTCTTCATTCTCTTCCTTTGTTAATTTACTTAAATTCGAACCAAATACTTCATATTCTAATGAATTAGTTTTAGAAACTATTTTTACTTTCCAAAATTTTTGATTAAAAACTCCAATAAATATTTCATTTTGATCTGATTCTTTCCAGCGAAAACTTTGTCCGCCCAATAATGTTAATCTAAAATATTATTAGTTCATATATTATATTTTATTTTTTTAATAACTTTATTCAAATGTGTTTAAAATAACGAATATTAGTTTGATTTACCTTAAATTTAGATCAGTTGGTTTACAAGGAATTGAACCACAAATGCTTTTTATTACTTTCATATTTTATTTAAAAAATAATTGAAATTTAATTAGTTATAATTTGTTTATTAAATATTTAATAGATAAAACATAAATAAAGTTTTTATTTGTAAACAAAACAATATACAATTCACAAAACATAAACTCTTTAGTAGCATGGAAGAAAACATGAAATTGAATTCTAAAATAAATTTAAATTTATGACAGCTAAAACTACAAAATAAATGAAAAAAATGTATTTGAAATACAACAGAGACATCTAGCAATGAAAAGATTAAACTTCAATGAGTAATTATAGTTTTGAGTTTAATTTTAAATATTTTAAATTAAAATACTTTATTATGAACAAATTAAATTTAAATAAATAATAAGCTGATCATTTTTTTGATTTTTTGGCAAAATAATAATAAAATAATCTTTCTGTAATATTTATATATAGTATTTTCTTTTTCACTCACATGTCATTTTCATATACCCTATTAATATTCGAATAACAACGATATGTCTGTGTTTTAAATCAGTGATTATCCTTTTTTTTATTAATATTTAGCACATATCTGTTTAATGGAAAATATTTCTGATTTAGTGAGATATTATTTAGAAGCATTTCGATCTTTTTTAGAAGACCGCTTAAATATTATCAATTATATTTTTCTTTTCATTATAAAAACTTTATTTTGTCATCATGTTTTAAAAATTACGTGACGATTCTCTACTAAATTTAATATGTATCTTTTAATTGTTTGAAAGAGACAAATTTTAAAACAAAATGATTAATCTGTAATAATTTCGAAAATTTTTAATTTAATGCCAATATATTTAATTTGTTAGTATTGATAATATTATTTTATATTTCTATGAATAAATGTAATTTTCGAACTAATCTGAATATTTTTTGTAAATTATTAAAAATAATTTCTACTTTTCAATTTTATTTTTCAATAATTAATTTCAATACTAAAACATGCCCAAAAAATTTTGTAAACGCGTAAAATCAAAATGGATTCATTTCACATATGCATCATATGGCATTCTTGGTATTCAAGCGTCAAATACTTTCCTTTAAAGAAATGTCAATTTACGATTATAATTAAACGTCAATCATTAAAAAAAAATTTATTTGGCCTGGATAATGATAATTTTGGTTAAATTAAGTATATAGATTTAATTAAAGTTTTTGTTACAAATAAAATATTAAAAATGGATAACCTAGGATCTGAAGTTGGCCAAAAGATGAGAGTGAGTTTTTATACTATAATATAATTTTAACTTTTTATAATTGAATAAAAAAATCTTAGTGTGCAGTGAAAGCAAAACTTATCGAATTAGGCAGTGGCGGAGGATATATTGATGATGAATTACCAGATTATGTGATGATTATGGTAGCAAATAAACGTTCAAAACAACAAATGATTTCAGATTTAAGTTTATTTTTGGGTGAAAATACTGAATTATTTGTAACATGGTTACATGAAGTATTGCAAAAACTTCAAGAGGTTACACTACCATCGAATGGTAAGTTTTATTAATTATTAGTAATTATATTAATACTTCATTTTTATTTGTATTTACGTTATAAACGTTTTTTAATTCACTATAATTGTATTAAAATATAATATAATTCGTTAATATAAAAATATCTATAGATTATATATGTATTTTTTATATAGATTTTTCATAAAAATTTTTATTAATATTAAATATTTATTAAAAAATATTATTTTAGCTGCAGTACCTAAAGAAGGAAAGAGAAAAAACGTAAATGAAGATAAGATAAATTCAAAACGTGAGAAAAAGGATCATAAAAAAGATAAAAAAACCAAAAAAACAATTGATAGAAATGAGGAAATAACTACTCCACCTCCAACAATAACTGATGTGTTTGCTGATCACTTATTAGAAAAAGCTAAGAGTACTTTACCAATTGATACGTCAGTTGTTAAGAAAAAAGAAAAAATTGTTTTGCAATCGAATAAATCTCATTCATCAAATTCAGAAAATAATACCCCAAATGAATTTGATATACCAACAATTACCGAAATGCAAGAAAATAGTAATTCTAGTAATAATGCTAACAATAAAAATAAAAGAGAAAAAGATTTAGCAGAACTAGCAGAAATACAAAAGAAAATTTTCCAAGCAAAACGTCAGTTGAAAAATTTCGATGAACTTGATGAAAGTGAAGATGAAGATTTTCTTAATTTAAAGGAAGACGGTGATGAATTAGATGATTTCGAAAGTAAAGATACTCAACCGGTTATCACAACCAATATAAACAAAAACAAAAGAATTAAAAGTCCGGTAATTTTTGACAAAAATACTATGCAAAATGTTCAAAGTGATATAAAAAATAAGACTGGTAGCAATAAAGATAACAAAAGACGTGAACCAATGATTTATATGCCGCCACAAAGAAGAAACGAACGAAATGATATGGATTATTCTTTAAATAGAAAGAATATTGATAACAAAAATAATCAAAAATCGAATGAAAAAGACAATAACAATCGTGAAGATATTTTGAAAAGAAAATCCGTTCATGAACGGTTAGGCTTAAAATTGTCTAAAATATCTGATCCTCCTGTTAGAGCAGCATCTAACCAGGATACTGAAAATTCAATGAATAAACTTAAAAAAAGCAAAGAGAAAGAAATTGAAAATAATTCACCCAATAAAGCAGGAAATTCAATTGATAAAAGTAGGTTAGTATCAAGAGTAATTGTAGCTGCCACAAAACCAAATATCTCAGATTCAGAGAACGAAGATGATAGATCAGTAAATTCGATTATTAAAATTAAGCCAAGACCAAATGTTTCTCCAAGAAGGCAGGCATGTAAAAATTTATTATTACGCGCTGTAGCAGAAGCTCAACGTTCTACAATTTTACGTTCAGAACCCTCAAAAACTGGTCAAAAATTATCTCCTGATAATAAAAGAAATCATAAGTTATATAGTAAATCATTTCGTGATCGAAATCGAAATGAAGTTGTTAAACGTAATAAAAGTAACATAGTTATTGAAGTTAATTCTAAATTTGTATCAAATGAAAAAAACAGATATCAAAATCAGAATAGAGGAGATGGCGATGAATATGTACCGGAACCTATTTCTGATCGTGGTGATTCTGATAATCAAGATTATGTCTATGTGCCAAGGTCTATAAATAATGATTTTGATGAGGAACATGATGAAAATTTTTATAATGAATATCAAAATGATGATACTGAATTAAACAAAACTCAATTTGTTGTTACTCTAAACGGTAATTATTTATAGCTTTTTTTTATAAATCTTTTTTTAACAATATTTTTATATTTTAATTCTAGATAAAAATGATAAGTATGGAAAAAAGTATTCCAATAAATTAAATGAACAAAAAATGCAACAAAATTCTAAAAACAAAGAAACCAAATCTAAACTTGGCCCTGAAAAAAGCACTAATACTGATAAACCAGACAGATTACAAATTTTAGCTAAAAAAATTAAGGATAAAAAATTAGCCGAAAGAAATAATACAGAAAAAATGATAACCATTACCAAAACCACTAAAGAAATAAAACGTAAACATGAAGAAACTAGAGAACAAGAAACAGAAGAAGAATTTGAAAAATCAATGACACCACCACTTGAAGATTTTATTGAAGAAGCAAATAATATAGAAAGTAAAAGAACACCACCAAAACGAAAAAGAATTTCTTTAACACCAACACATAAAATGAATGATTTAACCATAAATAGTCATGAAAAATCATCAAAATCAACAGAAGAAAGTAGGAAGGTGTCTATTAAGAAAATAGAAATTGTTAAAAAATATGATAAAATACCAGAACGTTAGTATTAATTCTTTTTTATCTAAAAAAATTACATAAAAATATAATTTATTTTTTATTTTAGTTTCAGCTGTTCCGATTAAGTCAAATTTAAAACCTAAACCAAAAGAAAGATGTAAATTTTTTCCATTATGTAGCAACGGTGAATGTGAATTTTTTCATCCTTCAGCACCATGTAAATCATTTCCTAATTGCAAATACTTTGCCGATAAATGCCTTTATATACATCCAAAATGTAAATTTGATTTAGCATGTCAACGCAACGATTGCAATTATATGCATAGCGTTGTTTTATCAGCACCTCAAATAGCACCGCCATTATGTAAGTACCTCAATTGTTTTATTTTAACAATTTTTGATACATAAAGTACAAATAAATATATAAATTTTTTTTAGCATCTCATGTTGTACCAGTACAAAATTATAAAACAATCACAGCTACACCACTTCCAACCATGTGCAAATATTATCCAAATTGTTCAAACACCAATTGTACATTTTATCATCCAAAGTTATGTAGATTTGGTAAAAATTGTTTGAATAAAATTGAATGTAATTTTTATCATCATGATATACCAAATCTTAAAGATAAATTTAAATGGGTTGCATCGAATGCATAATTTAATTCAATTATACATGTTATGTATATGTAAAGTTTATTGAATTACAAATATTTAATAATAGTATTAGGAATATAAAATAAAATTGAAAATTCTAATTGGCGATTCAGCGAAATAATAGAACAAAATAATAGTTTTTTTTTTTTTTAATTTTAGATATTAATTTTATAAAACTACTATTTATTTAAATAATTTAACAAAGTTGTAAAAACAAATTAAATAATAAAGTAAAAAAAAAAATGTATCAGAATAAAAAAATAATGAATTTAGTTCTAAACAAAAATTAGAAATAAAATTGCAATGAAAAATAAATGAATTTAATTAAAAAATTTTTAAAATTTAGATAAAAATTATTTAAAAAATCTAAAAAAATATTATATAAAGTAATGCAATTTAAATATCTTTTCAAAATGATTTCAAATTCAAAAAAAAAAAATTTTAAAAATAAATAAAAACTTAATAGAGAAAAAAGCAAAATATTTAAAATATTTAATAGAATAAAAGGAAATTGTTTAAAAATAACACAAAAAAAAAAATTAACTTACCGTTCTTAAACTAAAACACTATGCATTGTTTATTTTTTCTTTTTCTATTGTACATTTAAAATCAATTTCAAAGAAAATACAATTAAAAACTTTTTGAAAATGAAATTTGGTTAATCATTATTTATTGATTTTCTTCTTTCCAATTTTCAATTAAACACTTCTAATTTAATCTATTTTAATTCTGATTTGTTGATTTTTTTGGAATTTCACCTAAATAATTTAACTATGATTGTTTTAAAAAATAAGTATGTAAAAAAAATTAAACCAAGATTTTAGCTATTTAGAAACATATATGAGAAAATGATCAAATTCCTATTTCAAAGTTGACTTTGACCATTGACAAACAATTTATCAGTTTTGTTTACCTTAGCTTTAATTATTTTAAGCTAGTAGAAATTCTCTTAAATTTTATTCTTGTAAAACAAGGGTAAAAGAGCTTTTAATTAACTTTAAACTGGATCTATAAGAAATTTTACTTAATATTTTAAATAGAGTTTAATTTTAGTATTTTAAATCGGGATGTAGTCAATTAAAAGTATACTGCATTAGCACTGAATGGGTAATTTTCATGAAAAATATTTAACCAAACCTTATTAATGAATCGTCCTTCTACCAATCAAGTTTTAGTTACTTTTTAAATCTTATTTGGACATGAATCAATTTATATAAATAAATAAGCAATCACTTTCTTTATTTTTTCATTCTTAAACATTTATTATTTTTTTCCGATTAGGCATATGCTTATTTTAATTCAAGCCTCATCAATTTTAAAGAACGAAGAATTAAACTCGTAAATAATTTGTCATTATTTATTTAGCATATTAAGTTTTAATGGCCATGTAATAAATAGAATTTTAAAATAAAAGTAGTGTTTTTCTTTTTTTTTTAATTTTTTATTATTTTTATTTTTTTTTTTTATTAAATTATTTGTTTTTGTTTTTAGAGTTAAATTTAAGTACTTTGATTACTTAAATTTTTTAAATTATTTACAAAAATCAATTTCTTTAAATTTATTCAATTTAATTTTGCTTAGTTGGACGGTTTTTTTTTTTTTTTTAATTATAAATAAGGCAAAAATGGTATGTATTTAATTGTTTTTCTCTAATGTTTTATATTTAATAAAAATAATTATACCACAATGAGCTACAAATTATTTTTTGTTTTATTAAATTGAAATAATGTAAAATAGAAGTTAAAAGTGACTTCAATCCATATTGTTATCATAACAAAGGGCAGTGAGTAACATTAAATGTATAAAAAGATGAAAAAAATTAAAATAAATTAGGTGATCTGAACGGGAATATCCTAACTTATAAAATATAATAAATAAACCATTAGAAACTATGTAAAATATTTTAGAAAATTTATAAACCAAACTTTAGTTCGAAGAATTAATGAAATGGCTAACAATTGCTTTAGAAAAGGGTCTTAGTAGAAGAAATTAACTTTTTGTACAAGTATTTCTAACGAATTATAAAATAATTTGGAAAATAATAATGTGGTCTATGGAGTACACACTTATCATATTAAAGATTTAAAAATTTTTTTAAATGGAATTGAAACCAAGTTAAATTATTCCAAAGTTTAAATTTTAAGATTTTTATTTTTAAATCTGAATAAATTCGGTGCATTACTTGCTTCTATTTATATTGGATCTAATATTTGTAAGATTAAGGTCAACAAATTATCTATTAACTTAACTTTAAATTAATTTTTACATTATCTGATAATGGAAGTTTGAAGATAAGTTATGAAGTTGCAATAATTACAATAATACTTTAAAAGATAAAAGATCATTATTTTGCAGTACTAGCTATAAAATTACGAGAACAACTGTTTAAACTTACAAAATAACTTTAAAAGTAATTTTAATTTCTGAATTTAAAGATAATTATTCGAAAAATGGTTGTATCTTTTAAAGAAATATTAAAAGTTAAAAGGCCAAAATGAGAATTGCTTTTATATGAATGTTCCATTAGATCATTGTCATCTTAAAAATTTTATTTTACATTATTAAATTTTAAAATTTGTAAATAATTTTGTATTTTATAATAATGATATATATATATGTATTTAATATATATAAAAATTTTTCTATAACAATTTATATTGCTTTGGCATGCTTATATATGTTTTTCGAAAAATTTTTAAACTCCAGTTGTTTTTTTTTAATTACAATTATTTAAATAATTTATTTTAATTATTATAATTTTATTTTTTTTTTAATTTTTTATTTTTAATTATTTTAATTTTATTTTATATTTATAATTTATCACATTATATTCTAAAATAATTAAATTAAAAAATAATAATTAAATGTTGATTTATTTTTTTTAATGTTTAAATTTATAATGAAAATACAGATTTTAGGGAGCTTTTGTTTTAGTTATTAAATTTTTTTTTTTAAAATGTCTAATAAAAATTTTAATTTTTTATCTAAAAACTTTTTTAATTTTTATAATATATATATATATATATAAAAACAACAATTTGTCTAAATTTGTTTTTGAGGCACACATTATTAGATCCACTGCATAAAATAACTAAAATTAAGGTAATTGGAGTTAAGTGAATTCTAAATAGGAAAAGATAAGTGACAGAAGTTCATCTTAAATATTTAGGGATATTTTAAGTATTGCAAAGCCAATACATTTATTAAAATAAGGGATATTTTTTAATTCATTTAATCAAACTAATTTTAGTAGTAAATTTGCAATGGATCTTAAGGAATTTTGTTTTAATTACGTGAAATTTTTTCAGTCATTTTTAATTGTATGATTTAAATTTTTATTAATTCCTAACGAGTATAATTTAATTTAATTTTTTTATAAGTTTGTAAATGATAATTTAATCATACAAAAAGTGCAAAAATTTTAATATTTTTTTTTCAAAATAATTAATTATTTTCTAATTAAGTAGAGTTAGGTAAGTACACTTAGGATGAATTTACGTCTTATTATATGTTATTATTTGCTAATTTCGAGTCCTTTTTAAAATTATTACTTTTCATTTTATTTTATAGAACTTATTTTTTGAAAATTATAAATAAATAGTTCTAATAAATAAATTAAAAACTTATAAATTGAAATTATTAACTTAATTATAAAAATATTTTAATAATTGTTGTGCATCAAGCACTTCTAAATTAATTAAAAAGACGTGAATTCAAAAAAAAAAATTAAAATAAATTAACTAAAATTTAGTAGAAAATAATAATAATACAACTTATAATAGTTAACATAATTATTTTTGTATTTTTTTTTTTGAGTAGTTAAATGGAATGTAATTTTTTTTCTTATTTAAATTTTTTTTTTTATTTTTAATTTTTTTCAAATTTTTTAAATTATTTTGTAAATTCTATCATCTTTTTTTTCATTCTAATATAACTTATTTAATTTTTAACTTACGTATAAAATACTAACGACTATTACTAAAAAAAAAAAACTTTATTTAATAAATTTATCATATTAAACGTTCTTCTGGTGGTGGTTTAAGTACATTATCCATTTCTAATCTAGGATTACAATATTCCTGAGCACTTGGACTGTATGTCCCTCTTGTAGCACGCTTATTACGGGCCATTACAATAAAAGCACTTAATAATGCTATTCCAGCTATTAATAGTATTACAACTATTGGAACAACAATTAAAGCAACATCTGCTGTTGATGGTCCTTCCTGTTCCAATACAATCTAAAACGGAACATAAAAATTTATTATTATTGTAGTATATATTTAAAAAAATCGAGAAAATAATTAACTTACTGGTTCAGAACAATTTTTTCCTGTAAAACCTTCACTGCAATTACAATAAAAATCTGAATATTCTTTACAATTTTCAATACAAATTCCGTTATTTGAGCAAATATTTGGTTCCATAACACATAAATCTTTTGAATTACATTTTGATCCGCAGAGACCTCTTTCACATTGACATTTATATGAACCTCTGGTATTTATACAGATACCTTTGCCACCACAATCAATTGATTTTGTCATACATTCATCAATGTCTGTTTCACAAACTGGTCCCTCAAAACCGGTACCATTACAATGACATTCAAATTTTCCAATAAGATTTTCGCAATAACCATCATTTTGACATGGTTGTGAAGCACATTCATCAATATCAGTTTCACAGAATTTACCTTCATAACCAATACTACATTGACATATTGGAGGTTGCTAAAAATAAATAAAATATTTATTAATAAATTGCATTTAAGATTGTTTTCTCATTGAAGTACTTACAGATATTTCACTGAATAAACAAAAACCTCCATTTCGACATGGTTCTACAGTACAAAATGCTGTATCACATAAGAATCCAACCATTCCGGGCATACATTCACAAGTAAAGTTATTTCCAGTTGTTGCATCTAAGAATTAAAAAGCAAAAAATTTGAAATTTAGATATAACAGAAACCATTTTTGACTTACTAAATCCATCGACACAAGTTGATCCATTTTTACATGGATTATTTTCACATGTCACTAATTTTAAAACATCACATTGTGGTCCAGCATATTCTTCGGGACATTGACAATGGAATTCAGCAATCATATCGGTACATGTTCCACCATTGTGACATGGCATTGAAGCACATTCATCAATTTCATGTTCACAAAGATCACCTTCATAACCAGGCATACATTCACAAGTGTACAAGGCAATACCATCAATACAAGTTGAATTATTTTGACAATCAGCATTTAAACATTCATTTATATTTTGCGAACAATCTTCACCTTCATAACCGGCTATACATGTACATGCATATTGTTCAGATGGATTTTTACAATACCCGTTATTTTTACAATCGTTTTGGAAACATAATGTACAACCTTCATCTGGTTTTGTAGAATTCAATCTAAAGTGATCTCTTGGTTGTACATTATTATCTTTATACATTTCATGATATTCAAAATATGGTAATAAAAAGTTTCCAACTCTTGCTTCTCCTAAACAACCCTTAAATATTGCACCAGCTTCTGTTTCTTTCTGTACAGTATTTTCTTGTTGAGGTGGCATACCACCCAAATAAATAAAATATTTACCAGAAAATAATTCTTTTAGACTACTTTGATCAACTTTAGCTGAAAAAGCTGGTGATCCATCTTCAACTTCCCAACCTTTCCAACCACCTTCTAATACACCATCACGTGCACGTATAAATATTCTATTCCAACCCATATATGAGTTATCTGATTTAAATCTTCGAATTTCTGGTAAATCATATGATAAACGCCATTGCACAGCAACTTGTTCTTTATAAACAGCTATTGTAAAATATCTTTCTCCATCTTGTACGTAAAACAATGTACCACCAGTTTTGGTTCTATATGCTATATCAATTATTGGTTTAACTATTTCATCATCGATTTCATTTCCATTCCCATAATCTTTAGCAAAGAAAGCAAATGATAATGGATTTTTTTCATTTCCTTGAAATGTTGTATTTGTAATGCACTCAAAACCTGAATCTAAATTTTTACATGTTGAATTTCCTGGACAATCGCTTATTTCACAAAATTGTATATCCTGACAATATTTTCCTTTATAGCCTTTTGGACATTCACATTCAAAATCATTCCAAGTGTTACGACATTGAGCATTATGTTGGCATGGCAGTTTACGACATAAATCATCTGAAACTTCACCTTTTAATACAGAACTGTCATTAAAAGCAACCAATCCAAAGGGTGGTGGAACATCTAAATTATCTTTATCTTCATCAAGTGGAAACAATTGAACAGCCATTTTATATGATCCATTACTGATTTCAACATCTTGTATTATACCTTTAAAATATAAATTAATATCTCTTTCTTCTCTTGCTTCACCATCATCATGTCTTGGTGGTGGACCACCTAAATATAACATTTGAGCATCTAACGAACCAGTTGATGATAACGTTTTACGGAAGTATTCAGTCCCATTGATTTTTACTTGAACTAATGTTTGATTTCTTATCACTTGTATCAAATGATTATAACCGTTATCTAAAACACTGCCACCAACAGTATAAGATTCAGGAGTTGGAGTTCCGTTAAATTGCATTTTCACTAAAAGTTCTCCTGACAAAAGTTTTGCTGATACAAATGAACTACCATAATCACTACCAAATGTTAATTTTGTTGGATCACTACCTAAATAAAAGACTTGTCCGTTACCTTGTCTTGTCTTAATAAACATCGATATATCTAAAATAGATTTAATAGCTTTTCGGGAATTATCAGCGGCTAGAACAGTTACAACAGATCTGGTAGTGTTTTCATGACCAAATGTGGCAGCAGTAAAATTATATTTGCAAGTATGACCCAAGTGTGGACGTTGACAAGTACATTCAAATTTATACCATAAATCTTTACACTGTCCATTCGAATAACATGGATTTGGATTACATTGTTCTGTTCTTGGGCAACCACTATTTATATTTGTCAAATAGGTTTCATTAATATGTTCTTTTGGAAATATCCATTTACCATTAATAATAACATCTTGCATACAACCAACAAAACTTGTTGGATGATGTGTTAAATGACGTAAATATGAATGTAAATTTGGTATTGTCCCACCCAAATAAGTAACTGGAAATGTTGGTGTACTTTCATATGATATAATTGGATAAATTGTTTGTTCTTGATTTGCTGATAAAACTAAGTGTGATGAATTTATTTGAACGAAAACTTTTTGCCATTTACTATCATTCAAATCCGAACCAATGAAAACTCCTTCCCATTTATTTAGCAATGATGAATGTAAATTTAATCTACCTTCAACTAATTCCAAGATATAACTGTGATTATCAGCTTTACCAAAAGCTAATATACCATTTGGTAATGTTGTTTTAAATTCTAATGTAATATCATATCCTTCATCACGTGATGTATTAACAGTTATTAAACTATTTTTAACTAATGACATTGTTGTAATTTTTTCGCAAGTTTCACCTTGAAAACCGTGGGGGCATGAACAATTATATGCATGAATTTCTTCTTTTTTTAAATATGGTCTACATGAACCACCATTTTTACATGGTGAATCCATACAACCAGACAATGGGACTGAACAATTTTTTCCACCAAACATGTCATCACAATCACAAAAATAATCATTAATGTGATCAACGCATGTACCATGCAAACATGGTGTATATCTAAAAAATTTAATTATTATATTTATAAAAAATTCGTTACACTTGTAAAGAACATACCTTTCACACTCATTTATATCAGTTTCACAATGAACACCATCATAACCTGGTTCACATTCGCAAGTGTAGTTTCCAATCTTAAAAATTAAATAATAACTGTAAAATAATTTTTTTTTAAGAAATATATTAGTTAGGTACTTACTCCATCTATACAAGTACCCCATTTTGTACATGGATTACTTTCGCATTCATTAATATTAATTTCGCAATTTTTTCCCATTATTCCAGTGACACAAATACACTCATATCTTAAAAGTACAAATAAATAAATTAATTAAAAGTCAAATAGAATAATTTTTCAAATTCTCTTTTTACCCGCTAGCATTTTCATAAGAAAATTGTTCACTGAATATAATTGGTAGATTACTTTTATCAGATTGATCATACAAGGTTAAATTTGATCTTTCAAGACAAGTTCCATTAAATTGACATGGGCTACTTTCACATTCGTTAATATCAATTTGACAATTTTTCCCTGTATATCCAGTATAACAATTACATTGATAATCATTAACTTTATCAATACATGTGGCGCCATTTAAACATGGATTCGATAAACATTCATTAATATTTTGTTCACATAATGTTCCATTATAACCTGTTGCAGTACAATCACATGTAAAACCATTTAAATTATCAACACAACGTCCGTTATTCTGACATGGAGACGATTCACAATCATCGATATCAGTTTCACAAAATCTTCCAGTCATACCTAAAATTGAAGTATGTTTTAAAATAATTTTTATTAAATGTTAATCGAGTTCTAAAATAACATCGACTTAAAAGTGCAACTTACCAGCAATGCATGAGCATGAGAAGTTCCCAACAACATTATGACATGTAGATAATGAATGACATGGATTACTTTTGCATTCATCAATATCAACTCCGCAATCTTTTCCTTCAAAACCAGGTGGGCACATACATTCAAAATCATTTACCTATAAGATGGATGAATACATTAATTTTAGGATTAATTGAGTTTTTTTGATTACTTTACTGCAAGCAATTACTAAAATTATTACGAGTACATAGGATTTTATTCTACGTCTATATAGAATTATATAGAAAGTCTATATAGAATTAGGTTTTAAGTTTTTGAAAGGCTGTAATGATACTATAATATGAGCTTATATTTTAAAAATAGGGAGTACACATTAGAACTAGCTTTTATACTAAGCAAAAATCTTCTATAATTAAGCTCAAAACTGTTTTATTAAACCATTTAAAATGATTACGAAATTTTACTTACTTCCTTTAAAATTTTTCTAAACTTTCCAATTTTGTAAAAGAATATCTGATATTCGAAAAATATTTGAAATATTCACATTTATTACTAAATTATAAACAAATTTATTTAAATCTCGGTTTGAGTCATTTGAACCAATTTGGTTTATTTAACATTTAAAATACAGACATAGTGTCAACTCCACTGTTCTGTACAGATCTGCCCTTTTAAGCATTTTTAAAATTTTCAACGACCTTTCGACGTAAATAAACTCAAATCGAGGTTTCAATGTAAAATTTGCGTATATGTATTCTTTTAAACTTACCCTGTTCATACATGTTGCACCATTTTTGCATGGTTGACTTAAACATTCATCAACATCTGAATCACATCTTAATCCAGTAAAGCCCGGTTCACAATAACATTTAAATGTTCCCATTTGATTGACACAAATTCCATTCCCACAAACAGTTTTATCGGCACATTCATCAATATCAATTTCACAATTTGTACCATTCCATCCTTCAGGACAAATACATTCATAACTTACGCCATTTGGTTTACAACTTCCATTATTCAAACATGGATTACTTTTGCATGGTAAACAATTTCTACCTTGAAGACAAATACATTTTCCATTTGAACAAGTCATTGGTTCACGACAATTATTTGGACTACAAGGTTCCAACCGTTCACATCTTGATCCTTCAAAACCATTTGGGCAATAGCAAGTTCCATTTGGTGAACATGTACCACCATTCATACACATACAACCACCACGTTGTGGTATATCAGCCATTGCAGATAGTGCATTTTCGCAATAAGGTCCTACGAAGTACAAGAGAGTGTTTTAAAATTAGTATAGTAAAAACAGTTATTTTAAAAAAATAATTACCAGTAGTTCCACTTTTACAAATACATCTTCCACCAATACAATCTGCATCTGGTGGACATTGTGGGCATGTAGGTCCTAATTCACAAAATTTTCCCGTATAACCAGATGGACATAAACATTTCAATTCACCGTTTGTTGATTGGCATACACCACCATTTTTACATGGTTGATATTTACATTGATTAATCAGTTGTTCGCAATTAACACCACCAAAACCTAATGGACAAATGCATGTATATGATCCATAATTATTATAACATGTTCCACCATTTTGACACTGGTTCTTAACATTACATTCATCTTCATCATATTCACATTTTTCACCATGAAATCCTGTATTTGTACAATTGCATTTATAACCATTAACTTGATCAATACAAACTCCATTGTTGTGACACGGTTTCGATTCACAATCATTTATATTCGTTTCACAATATTGTCCACTGAAACCTTTCAAGCAATAACATTCTGTTTTGCCATTTTGTAAAACACGACAAGTTCCATTATTTTGACAATATTGATTATCACATTGACCTCCGTGTGAATTTAATTCGACTTCACAAAAATCTCCAGCAAAATTTTGTAAACATTGGCACTGATAGTTACCATATTTGTCTTCATTACATGTACCACCATTTTTACATGGATATGATAAACATGGATCACCATTATCTAGTTGACAATTTTTTCCCGAGAATCTTGGATTACAATGACATTCATAACGATCTTGACGGGAAAAACATTCACCATGTTGAAAACATGGATCATTAGCACAATAATCAATTGTATTTTCAATTAATATATCATGATCACCACATTCTCCCGGTGCTAATGGGCATGATGTAAATAATACATTTTGTGCATGCATTGCACTTGTATTAAATAAAAGGCCAGGACCATGTAATAAACAACCTTGATATGTTTGTCCTAATATTAATATAGCTGCTTCATTACGTACTTCTTCGTTTGTTAAAAATGGTGTATTAAAAGTTGAATTAGCTGAAAAAAATTAATAGATAATTTTTTAAGTTGCTAATCAATCTTGCTTGAATAATAATTTTAGATATTAAGAAGGCTTAGGAAGGATTAAAGGATACAAGGTTAAATTGCTTGGTAAAAATTGTTAGGAACTATGTAAATAGCAATACCAATAAACTTTCCGCTGAAAGGAAATGTACTTATCTGTAAGTAAAAACTACTTATCTGATATAAAATAATAGTAGACAGGTTCTTTTATCACTAAAAGGTTCTCAAAGTTAATAAATGCTAATACAGTTCTTACCTATAATTGTATTTTCTCTATCTATAATCAAATATAAATTTCCATATTGATAAAGAAATTCAACATTATGCCATTTATTGTCCAGCAATTGTGTATCAACTCTTGCTTCGTATTTTGAACTTGGTGGTACCGACAATATTACGCTAATATAATGATTATGTACACTCATTGATAATGAATGTTTATTATATTGTTGAGTAAAAATTTCTCCACCTAAAAACATTAATTTAAAATTTAATAATTAATTTTTTTTTAAATTATAAAAAATATTTTTAATAATTATCAAAATAATTATATAAATTTTTAATAAAAATATCTATTCAAATGCTTTCACCAAATAATCAAATTTATATAAGCTATTAGCATTAATTACATGCTAATAGCTTTATGTATTATTTTAATATTTGCTAAAATATTATAAATTAATTAATAATTAATAAAAAAAAATAAAAAAATTTGAATATACCTCGACATGTTCGAAAACTGATCGCTGAATGACTCCATACTGGCATTGGAGTTTGTAATCTAATGTATGCTGATCCATTGAAATAGGCTTCTTTTGGTTCAATACTCATTCCATTAGAATATTTATTAGCTGTAAAATAATTTTTAATATAAATAATTTGTTATTAAAATCTTTAGTATTTAAATTAATATATGTAATTTGCTATCATTTTAATTTAAAAATATATTATATATAACTATGTGATTTAAAAAAAAAATTTTCAAAATTCATGTAATCATGAAATTCTTTTTTTTCATAATATGTGTTAATTGATGCAGAAACATGTTGCTGGTTTGTTGATTCGGTTTGTCTGCAGTTATTCTGTATTTTTTTTTATTTTTTTTTTAAATGAGGGGGTGAATAAATTCCAATGCATTTAAAAAAAAAAATAAAAATAACAAAATTTTGATTGTTGCACCTGATATTAGTAGCATATATGTATGTATAATGTATGTATGTACATATATTATTTCATTATTTCAGATACGGCTCAATTACTTAATTTTAATGTTTCAGAAGTCATCATCACGTGATGTCTTCAATATTTGTCTGTAGGTGAGTGAATTTTTCACTTTAAATTAATTTAAGTTGGTATTATGTAAAAAATTATGAAAAAATAAATTAAAATTATACAAAGATAAACTGAATACAATTACCACGTAAATAGTAACCTTTAAACGATATTATAATCGTAAAATTTGTATTGTATTTTCGTTATATAATTATTTAACATAGTACTTGTAATATAAATAAAAAAATTTAGTTTTATTATTTAAAAAAATTAAAAGGCACGTTTTCTTATTTTTATTAATAATTATGTTTAATTTTAAAATTAACTCATAAATTGAGATTTTTTCAAGATCAATTTATTTATTTAGTAACATTATTTGAAATAATCATTATTCTTATACTAATTAAGTTCAAAAGTTTGTTTAAAAAAAATTATAAAAGTTTGAATTTACAATGTCAACTATTGTAGGTCCTTATCGCAAGTCTCTAGCACATCTGAATGGGCTTCATTTTTTATATACATCAGTGAATGAGTCTTACTTGTAATTCTTGTAATTCAAAATAACAATTCCATTTTCAATATGTGCTTGCATTGTAAGAGTTCACATGGTTGGTACTAATAATTATATTTCTGATGTAAATCATAGAGAAATTAAGACTCGCCAAGGCTATCTTAATTAAGTCCCACATGTTGACATACATAACTTTTATAAATTGGGACTATGCCCAAAAAGAGGACCTGAAGCATGAATGGTACCCAAAATGATTATTAATACACTAACTTTTATAATTCCGTGTTCAAAAATCCCCAGAACGCCGAAATAGTGGAGACTTGAATTATGACCCCCAAAAAAAAGTTATAGAGCTCACCAAGACCAATATGATATCCCAAATTAGGCATTCAAGGATATTAAAGAATAGGCCTTAATAATTCAACACATCATGGCCTAGGATATTAAAGAAAAGGCCTAAAATAAATATTTGGAACCCACAAAATTCCAATTCTAGGACATCTGGAAGCGCTCTATCTTTTTCATTTACAAAAAGGGCTAAAAGTGCTAAAAGGGATACTCGGGATTCGAAAAGTTTCAAAGTCAGATTTTTCTAATTAGAATCTCTATCAAATAGCTCTATCAAATGACTTTCATCGCAAAACTCTAGCACATCTGAAAGTGTTTCATCTTTTATATAAGTCAGTGAACCTTTGTATACTAAAATTCTTATTTTAGTTTTTCTCTTACAAAGAAGATCCATCATATTTAACAAATAAATATTAAAAAATTTTAAAGGGCCTTCACTAATTTAAATGTTCACAAGTTTCAATTTTACTTTAGTGGATTTTTGCGAAAGTAATTTTTAATTAGAATTCCATTTCCGAAACTAATACCGATTTATTGAAACAATACAGTTGATACATAGTCACAAATTAATATATATACAAATATTATTCTGTAGCTCCATTTACAAATATAATTCAACAACTGGTAAAACATTTAATTTTTATATTAAAAAATAATTCAATGGGAAATTTATAGTTGGGTACAACCACTCTGTGAAAAAGTCGACGGCCCGTTGAAGTAATTCTGCTCAGATTAACAGTAAAACGGCGCCGTGAAATAAAGCCATACGAAATAAAGCCAGTTTTTTCGCGTATGGCTTTAATTCGCATTCAATTGCGAAATAAAGCCATATGGCTTTATTTCGCATTTAAAAATGTAATTTTATTTGTGAAAATAGAAGCATTTTAATTTTCCAAACTTTTTTATTTAAATAGTTAGGAAGGAGTTTTAGAGTTGGTTTCAAAAGCAGGGTTTTACGCTTTTTCCAGAATATTTATATATGTGTATATGTGGGATTCTCAATTAGGAGGGATTTTAGAGTTGGATTCAAAAGCAGGATTGCCGCTTTTTCCAGAATATTTATATATGTGTATATGTGGGATTGTTAGTTGGATTCAAAAGCAGGGCTTTACGCTTTTTCCAGAATATTTATATATATGTGTATATGTGGGATTCTCAATTAGGAGGGATTTTGGAGTTGGATTCAAAAGCAGGATTGCCCCATTTTCCAGCATATTTATATTTATTAATTAGGGTTGATTATTTTTTGTATGAAATAGCTATGCCGAATTCTCATACCATTCTTTTCATTATAGTGTTGGATTCAAAATCTAGTTTCAATAATTGAGTTAGCGGGGGTTCGGGGGCGGCAGCCCCCGTAATGAAAATATAATATTATTTAACATATTGTATTAAAAAAATTAGAAACTTATTAATTTTTTTAATGAATTAGGTATCCGAATTCTTATACCATTCTTTTCATTTTAGTGTTGGATTCAAAATCTAGCTTCAATAATTGAGTTAGCGGGGGTTCGGGGGCGGCAGCCCCCTTAATGAAAATATAATATTATTTAACATGTTTTATTACAGTGTATTAAAAAAATTAGAAACTAATTAATTTTTTTAATGAATTAGGTATCCGAATTCTTATACCATTCTTTTCATTTTAGTGTTGGATTCAAAATCTAGCTTCAATAATTCAGTTAGCGGGGGTTCGGGGGCGGCAGCCCCGTAATGAAAATATAATATTATTTAACATGTTTTATTACAGTGTATTAAAAAAAAATTAGGAACTTATTAATATTACTATTAAACTAGAATTTGTATCAATTTTACTATATGGCTTTATTTCGTAAAATTTTAGAAAATGATACAGCTTTATTTTGCTTTCAAATGTGAAATAAAGCCATACGCAAAAAAATCCTCGATATGGCTTTATTTCGCATTTGAATGCGAAATGAAGCCATTATGTCATTTTATGGCTTTATTTCGTATGGCTTTATTTCGCGCCACCCAGAAAAACTCCATTAATAGGGTTTAAAAAAAAGGATAGCATATAAGAACTGTTATGAGTTTCACGATAAGCTACAACCCTTTTAAAGTAACAGTTAAATAAATTGATTCTTACTGAGGACCAAAAATACCCGGTCCATTAAAAAAGTAAAAAAAACAACATCTTAAAAAACTTAAACATCTGATGAAGGATCTAGGAAAGCTTGGTTAAATTATCCACCTTTGTTTCCAAAAACATCTTGCATTTTTATTAATTTCTTTAATTGTTCTACGAAAAAAGAGTAACTCCGGAATAGATTTCGAGATCGCTACAAAAATTTTAAAAACATATTTAATATCTTTTTATTTTACTTTTAAATATTCGCATTAATCATTCGCTTAAAAAAAAAAAACAAAAAAAAAACAAATACTGCATCCGTAATGAAGAAAGTAAAACAAAGGAAATAAACTAAATAAAAACACACACTTAATAATGGAAATTAAAAGAAAATTTATAAAAAACAAAAATCAACTATCAATTTAATTAAATATAATTATTCTCACTTTAAAATTAATAACCATCTCATAATCTACAAATAAGTTGTTATTTTAAGATTAAATCATAAAAAAAAAGTACCGGCATAATTTTTTTTTTTTTTTTTTTTAAACATAAACTTCCTAAACTATAAATTGTAAATACTAAGTTTAAATATAATTAATGTTATTATATTTGAAAATTAGAAATTTCTTCTTATTATTGCTTTTGTGTTTTTTTTTTTTTGTTTTCTTCTAAGTTTTTCCCAAACTTTTCCCCATTCATATTTCAAAAAAAAATTTTATTACCAATTACAACAACAATTGATATTTAAAAAAAAAAAAAAAACTAATCATTACTATCATAACTAACCATAAATTTCAACGTCTATTAACGTCAATAGTAAAATTTTTCCTTTCTCCGAATCAGAATAAAAAAAAAACAACTCTACGAAATCACTTTAAAAAGTACCACTGACAGTGTAATTTTCTTCACCCAATAAATTTCATTATTTTTTCATATAATTTTACAATATTATATTAATATAAGTACTAAGCTTTTGTATTAGGCATTAGATATTAATTTTAATTTGAAATTAAATTGAAAAATTTCTATAATGATTTTGAAAACTTAACGATAATTGTTTTGTTGCTTAGAAAAGAAAATCGTTAAAAGAAAATAAAAAAACAAGTTATGAAAAAAAACCAAGGAGTTACATACTGAATTTAACTTTGGAAATATTTACTTGGAAATAGTTACTGCTTACTTATAAAATTTACTGCTAACAATAGTTTTTATTTTAAAGTTGTTATAGCTCTTCAATGGGGAAGGGTCCAAGTTTCTCAAGGATCTAACTTTATCTAACTCCCCCCCTCCGCCCCCTCTATTTTTTAGGTTCTAGGAATTAAATTGTGAATTCCACAAAAATTTGGAATTTTACTTAGAATTATACAATCTAAGCAAAAATGGGTAAAACTGAGAGACTGAGATTTAAGGAACCGCTTTTAAATTTAAGAAAAACCTTTAACATATGGTAAAATATAATGTTGGGCTTTTAAATTTTGTATATTAATAAAAAAAAATTTGGACAGGTATTCAAGTTAACCTGTAACTTGAATACCTGTCCAAATTTTTTAAAAATAGCAAAATTTAAATTTTCGAGCCCTTATAGCTCCTAAACAAAGGGCTTGACAAAAAAATGTTGTTAACCGACTCCTACTAATATTTAACTTATCTAACTTCTCCCAAAATTTCAAGACCCTAGCTTGAACCGTTCAGAAGATATGTGTGGCCAAAAATTTTGCAAAAATTGAGTTTTGTGTAATGTTAAATTTTAGTACCGCATGGCAACCCTAAACATTTGTCTTTTAAATATTTATAAAGTTTATGAAACCAGCTATCGTTTGCCGTTTTCAGATTGAAAATATATCTAACAGAACTCAATAAAGCTTTGGAAATTATGTCATATGTAAACTTAATTAATACTATGACAACGTTTTGTTGAACAATGTATTTTTTTGTAGTTTTTACTTGTGTTTTTCGTCCTTTAATATTATTGTTATCATCAGTAGGCTTGTAGTATTACATTGCTTAGACAAACTTCTGAATAAATTGTGATTGATTTTTATTATTTATAGAAAATTTATTTTTTAATTAATTAAAATTTTTTTTCAAGTACAACATCCTTTTAATTAGAAGTATGTATTTTAGAAATTTAAAAAATATAAACGTAGGTATAATTTTAATTAATTGGAAAAAAAACATTTTTCGTTTTTAAGAATTTTTACAACAAAAAGATAAAATGTTTTTCGAAATTTCGAAATTTCTTAATTTATATTGTAGCTTCAACGCTAGTGACTTAAAACGATGAAATCTTGATATTTTAGTATGTATTTGTAAAAACACTGAAATAAACTCACTTATAAAATTTTCAAAAATGATTGAAAATGACATGATAGACATAACAGAAAATAGACTTGACAAGTAAAGACAGATTACTGAATTACTAGATAACGGTAACATGTCAAATTAAGTAATGTCAAATTAAATTCAATATTTTTAATTTTTAACACTTAAGTTTTTATTTTTTTATTTGTAGTACTAGACAATAATAACTATTGCAAGATAATATTAATCCTTTGCCAATTTGACATTTCGATTTATTATTAATTTATTGTAATATACACTATATTTTTTATATGATCCGACAAGATTTTTCATTTTTTTCAACTTTTTTTTTGATTTAATATATAAAAAAAATAATTAATAAAATTAAATTTAAGAATAAGTAATAATTTTTTTGATAACAATGGTATGAGAGCGATCTCGATCAAGATAACTAAATATCAATATCTGCAATTGGAATTAATTATTAGCTGTATTGTACTTAATGTACTTCTTTGTAGATTTTAACAAATGTACTCTCAACCTATAGACTATTTTTAAATTTTTATTTAAAGGCTGTCGTGAGACAACTTTTGAAAATTTTTTGGATTAAATGTTTAGTTATTTTCACTTAAGAGTCCTACAAACTAAACAAAGGAGGAAAAACTTTATAATTTTTAGTTTTTAAAATAAATAAATTTTAAAAATAAATTTGTTTTATATAAAATTATTTATGTATCTAAAAATTTTTTCAATATTTTAAATAAACCAAAGTAAAGAATTTATCAAAATTTAACAAAAAAGTGTTTTTTGATATATTTCATATGTTGGATGTTGATTATTAAAATTAAGCAAAATACCATGACATATTAATTTTGTTTTAAAACAATTAATGTAACAAAAATTCACCTTATTCCCATTAATTATCTTTTGAATTAAATATTTTAAGACCTGTATGAGAATCCAACAATTAATTTACTCATTACGAAAACTACGCAATATTGGTAAAGCCCTCGGCTGGCAGAGCCATTGTGGACTGATTCTAATTAATCTTTAAATTTTTATATTTTATTTAACTTTGAATCTTAAAACTATTTTTATAATTATCTTAATTAATCAATATGCTTATTTAAAGTTATACTACCTTTTTCTAATTTACAATTTTGAAAATATTTTTTTGATTTCTTAACTAATCCTTATGTATAATTTAATTTAAATATTTTGAATCTTGTAATTCATGTTTTTATATAATGTGCAATAATATTGATATTACTTTTTTATGTTAGTTTAGATTGTTTTAAATATAACTTTTAAGAATTTACTTTTTTCTCCTCTTTTTCTATTATATCTAAATTTTATTCCAAATATTAAAATCCCTAGCTATCTTTTGTATTAGATCTATTCTATTGCGATTAGGTTGAAAAAAATGTTCAGTGTTAAGATTATTGTTTGTCAAAATATTTAATGTGAAAGTATATTCGGTAAAAATGAGTTTCACAGAGAGTGTGTGTCCACATTTTGGACAAGAAGGAGGGTCTGTTTAATCAATATTTGATTAAAACAATTACAGTTAATATTGCTTGATTGCATACTTTTAGGATCTCCATCAGATTTCTATAACCTACATTTAAATCCTTTACAATTAAATATTTTCTTAATATCTCATTATTTATTTTCAAAAACTTTTCTTTTACATTTTAAATTATCTTTTTTATTATTTTATTGATTTAAAACAAACTATAATTATAATTTATTATAAGCATAAATATATGTTTTGTATAAACATTGAATAATATTAATTGAAAACGTTTATGATTGTCTTTTTTTTTAACAATGTTTAACTAGTTTTCACTTTTCTTTTTGTATACATATCCATATTTAGTACAATAAATGCTGTGATATATGTATATACATATATGGAAAATGCATATTTATGTATAATTTATTGTATATATATACAAAATGTTTATTGCATTTCTTTTTGTTAAAAAGTAAAGAGTTTTCATGTGAATCGCAAGCAAGTAATATGCATACAATATATGTACATATTATGAATATATTTTGACCTAGAAATTTAAGTATTAAATAACAAAAGTAAAGAAAAATATACATATATAAGTAAATTTAATAAATAAAAATTTGTATTGGAAAATTTGTATGTACATATATAAACAGTATTGGGAAAAATTAAATAAAAACTCAAAAAAGAAAATTTAAAAAGTACCTTAACCAATCGTTCTTAATACGCTCTAGGGTACAAGTACGGAAAATATTTATGTAAATATATATATATGTACTTTTAGAATATATTTTATACACAAATCAATTGATTCCGTCATTTTAAAATATAATGTATATATATTTATTATGACAATGTATGGCTTTGCAGTTGTGGCAAATATATTTAAAATTACTAAAACATGTGAATGAAACAACTTTGTACATTATTAGGAGTAATTGCTAATTAAATAATGCAGCATTTACTATCACTTATTTTAAATACTTTAATCCTAACTCTTTAATCATTATCATACCCAAAAAGTTTAAATATATTTATTCTATCGTTTAGGCTATATGGATTGGCTATAACATTTGGTTTGCTCTACTACAATAAAGGATGGAGGTGATTTTGATGAGTAAAAGTCTAAAATTACTCAGAAAGTTTAGGATTTCTTGATGTCTCCAAAAAGTCTCCACTTCCCTTGGAAAAAAAACCTATTCTTATTACCGAGTTATACATGATATTTGGATTTGGTTGAAGAAGAACTCTTGTATGATAAAAAGTCCTTACGATAAGAGGTTGAGAAAAGACTTTCTAATTTTTGAAGAATTTTTATATTACAGAAAAATCTAACCAAATATAATTAAGAAATGTATTTCAGAGTATACTTGTCTATGTCAATCTGATCTCAAGTTAAAAGAATGAATTACTACTCAATTATTCTTAGTGTCCATTTTTGCAAAATTGGCCACATTATTTTTAGATTTAAAATATACTTTTAAAAAAAAAAAAACCGTTCTAAAAGTCTGTTTGTTTGCTTTAATTTCACTTTCTTATTTTTGTATTCTTACTTCAAGTTGCACTATATGTACACTTTGTAATTAATTGTAATAACTCCATAAGAGCGGTTTCACTCCTGGGAAATAAAACTGAATAAATAAATAAAAATAAAAAAATAAAAAGGATCGTAAAAGTTAAATCTGTTCTATAATACGTATTAAATTTATTTAATTTGCACCTTTCATAAGAATAAAAACAAATGTGTTCTAAATGAAATGAAATGTCAAAAGAAAATTGCATTAAAATATAACAGAAGGCAAGTTAAAAAACTTATGATATCTTATATCAAATATATACATATTTATATCAATCATTTGTTTGTATATACAGATATATATACTCTGCAATCAATCATTTGTATATAAAGACATATATACATATATAACATTCAGTTAAATATAATAAACAAAAGCCTTTTAAAAGTGTTTAGAAAAAAAAAGACAGCAGACTTCTTTACTTGCTTACCTTTTAACCTCATAAATAAATATATAAACGTAAAAGTACAAATTACTTCTTATTATACCGTTAATGAATGAAACCTATTGTATATAATTGTATATTCAATTTATATACGTATATGAACTTCATCCAAATACAAAATATACATGCATTACATATACTTGCATAATAAAAATATTTAAAAGAAGAATAAATAGAGAAAAATAACAAATAAACGTGCGACATTTTTCTAGCATGACAGATTAAAAATTACGATGAAAAAGTAGAAAAAAAAAAAAAAAAAATACCTGACAGAGAATATCTTCCGCAAATCAGAACAAGTCTTTTTTTTTATTTTTTTTATTTTCCATTTTTATTATCGTTAGGTATTTGAAAAAATAAAAAAAAAAACAATAATAAATAAAAAACGTTCAATTCAATTTCATCGAAATCATAGTTATTTAACGCACATAACTTTTATGTCATTTTGTTAAGATTATTGTGTATACAGTTTGTTTGTGTATAGGGTGTATATTTAAAAAAAATGTGTCAAATAATAAATACATATTGTAAGGTATAAAGATAGAAATAACAAATAAATAAAACATTTAAAAATTTAAATATTAGTATAAATATTAAGATAATAAGTTGGAGGCCTTTTTAATCTTTCTATATACATATATATATATATTATAAATATATATAATGTGGTAATCTATGACCCAAAGAAATTATAGGGATTCGACATATATATTTTTCATATTGTTCTATATTTTACACTTATAAATTCATAAATGCAATTTAGTGTCATCGATCTTGAGAGAAAAATTTAACTGTAGTTATATATAGCTATACAAGATATATAATAAATATAAAATAAGTTTTTAATTTTTGATAAGTAAAAATTAAAAAATAATAAGGATAAACAGAACAATTAGAGTACTTTTATTATGTATAAGATTAAAAAGATTTATATAATAGACCCATTTTCGCACTAAAATTATTATTTATACATAAATATATGATCAGTGACCAGCAATCATATAATGTCATATGAACTTTCGATAAATATTCGATAGGTATAATTACATATTATGATATACAAGATCATAACCCTAACTATAATAGTCATAATCAATCATACACAAAAAATGTCAAACATAAAGATTTAATTATTAAAAATTTATGTATTTGCCTTTTTAGTTTGATTCTGAAATTTGTTCAATTCTTTTTAATTTTAGTTTAAGTTATTTTTAGTATCTTTTCAATTTAATTTGCTTGTATGTATGATATCATATGAATCATATGATATGTACGCTTCGTTTCGTATGCCTATGACTTGACGAATGATTTCTTAATGATAACAAATTATGGTTATGACTTTTAAAGTTATTTATATGAATTGTCACACTATCGTATAAAATCATATGATATCATATGACATCATATGACTATTATAGTTAGCGGTAATAAGCCGATTAATATTATATCGTTATGCTAAACTCAATTTTTGCAAAATTTTTGACCCTCATATCTTCTAAACAGCTTAAGCTAGACTCTAGAGAATTACTTCTAAATTAGCTTAGTATAAATTTCGAAACCTTCCCCATTAAAGGGCGATTTTAAAAATTAAAAGTCACTATATTGTATATATTTCCAAATTTGTTTTTTTTTTTTTTTTTTCTTTTGTTTTTCTTATTACTCCTCTTGGGAGCATAGGATATCTACTATGAGGTTAGTTCTTCCGATATCGTTCGCCTCCAGGTGTTATTAGGGCGGCCTCGTCTTCGGGTTCCTTGTGGGTTCCATTCTAGTGCTTTCCTTGCTATACTACCTTGCGGCTTTCTAAGTGTGTGCCCTATCCATTTCCACTTCTTCCTTTTGATCTCTTGCCCAATTGGTTCTACTTTGGCAAGTTTCCATAGATCCTGGTTACTTACCAAAATCTTACCAAAATTAGACGTTAACATTGAAGCCTCAACATTATATTTTTACACTTGTTAACAAGTTTTCTTGTTTATATTTAGATTATATTCTAAGTATGGATTTCATTATTATTCATAATTAATAATGAATTAATGGAATAACTATAAATTATAATATTATCAATTTATTTATATATGCTTTTTTAAAAATCCTTCGGTTTTTTATCACTTGCTTTTTTATAAAATGGTAATATGATGGAATCCTTCTTTATGATTTTTATTTTTTAAAAATCTGAAAAATCTTAAGGCATATAGCTAATCTATTGTCAAATTTAGTTTAGAATTGCCAGGATCAAACAAATTTAAATAAATAATGAATATATAGTTAGAGCTGCAGTATTTAATATAAGTAGTCGATAACGCCCGCTACTGAGTAATTAATAAAAATCAAAATTAATATTAAATTTTTCAGATTTAAGATTAAAATTTAATTGAATACCGCTAATTTGTTTTCTTCAAAATTATATGGAATCAATCAATTGAGTAATCAATCATTATTAAACTTCTGAAATTTATATTAAATAATCCAGCTTATAAATGTGTACAAATACACTACAATTATATGAAGTTTACATTCATAAAACAAAAAAACATTTCTACAATTAAATTTAAGTCAATATTTTGCGCAATCTTTTATATAAAATTTACAATTTCGAGCTCATATTTAAAAATTTTCGGGTCGTTTATAAAATGACAAGTGATGATAAATTTCACTGGTAAAACAATATTTATTAATTTTTTTTTAATAGTTTTGCACTTTTTTTTTTTTTTATTTAAGAAGCCATAAATTTTAAATTGTATATACGTATATATTTATTTATTTATGTATAAACATACATACATTATTTATTGAATTCAAGTTTCCACTTAAGTGGGAGCAATCACTTTTTTTCAATATTTTTTTCTGAAAAACAATTATTGTAAAAAATTATAGACTTTTATTTTATTGAATTTATAAGTATGTAATTGCTATTGTAATTTTTACTTTTGTTTTTTGAATAAGGGTGACATCGTAAATGTCGTGAAAAAACTTCAACCTGATACAATGTGAAAATAACACAATGTAAAAATTTTTGAACACATTGTGTCGAAAATACAATGTATTTTGTTTACGTCTGAATTCGTCAAAATGAAATGTCAAAAAATTTAAATTTTTTCTACAGAAACTTTCTTTGAAAAGTATAAATTAATATTTAGACAAAATGGATATTAATTTCGTTAAAAAATTTTTCTTCAATTATTTATTGGACTGTGGTGAAGTAATAAGAGTTTCCATGACCACAAAAATAAAACTTAACTGACAAAAATTCAAATTAAAACTTCAAAATTCAAATAACTTTAAATTTTTTTTTTGTATATCCAAAAAATTTTCGATACTCAATTTAACAACACGCGTCGTGAAAATGGGTCGCGAACACAATGTAAAATGAATTTACGATCATGAGACAATGTGAAATTTTTAAGTTTACATTTACGATCATGCGACAATGTATTCACGACGTCGCAAAGACATTTACGATGTCAGGGTAATTAAAATTTTTTTTTAAATAATATGCGCTTATATTTTTTTGCTCCTTCCATAAGTGAAACTTCCTGTCAAATGAAAAATTGTTAGAAAGTGACACTTTTTTGTTTGTTTTTATTTTCATTCAAATGCAACTTTCTTAATAAAACTTTTTATATATATATTTCTGTGTCAAAATGAATTTTACTGGCAATATTGTAGCTTAAAGGCATAAAATTTATATTAATATTATTTTAGTTTTTTTTTTTTAAATAAAGCGTTTAACTTTTTGTTGTTGTAATGTAATGTAAATTTAAAGTAACAACACTGCATTAAAAATGTTACAAGAGATATACTAAGATTAAAGAGTCATCTTTTGTAAGAATTTAATAAAAACTTATATGTATGTTTGCTTAAAAGTAATATACATATATTCAGTTACTTGTAATTGCAAAGTTTCCAAGGGAGAAATTTGATCTCAGAAATAATGAGAAATTATCGAAATTAAAAAGTTTTGACATGAATGCGTTCACACGTGGATGCCATTTTTCATTTGTATAATTGAGGCGTCAAAAATGAGTTAATAAACGTCAATCAGTAAAAAATTTATTTTGTAGGATTTTGTGAGGAAACTAATTATGAATTTGGTTGAATTTTCAAATTAATTAACTATCGGTTGAACTTTGACTTGTCATAAGTTTAGACATATTTTTGATTAAAATAAACTGCTTGATAATAGCAACATATAAATGTAAAACTGTTAAATAATTTCATCAAATAAAACGATCATGTCAAAACATTTACTTTTAGAAGAAAATGGTATAAGTTCCCCGGTGGAAAAAAATAGAGTTTCTCCTGTCCTAACAAAAGTTGTTCGATTTTGTTGGAAACGGGTAAATCCGAAAATTTCGTGTGTGTGTCTATGAGCACTCGCGTAAATTTTAAACATATTTTAATGAAATTTGGTATGAATCCTTTCTTCGTCAATAGTAAAGTTAAGTTCGTAGATGGGCTTAATCGAACCACTGCATCGAGAGACTCCCAAAAAGACTCCAAAAAAACACCAAATTTTATCGTCGGAATGAGTCCAAATTTGGTACATAGACTATTGGTGGAAGTCTATATACCAAATCTATTCACCCATGAAGATGAACTTTCATAAATTGATTGTAGTATCATGGGTTCTAGAAATTGTAGGAGTTCATAAGAAATATTAACAGACTTTACAATATAAGTAAACCACATTATGTAAGTCGAAAAGCTTATACAATCTATCTTGGATTTATTTCTTCCTTTTTTCAATCATTCAAAGTATGCTCCATGTGTAATAACTTTTTACAACTTTAAACTATTTGCAAATATTTATGTGGCATAAAAATATTTTTTTTTAATTAAACTGATAATTAAAGGTCTAGACTTTCAAAACAAAGAGTAAAAAATATAAAGAGAATAAAATGATTTTTTTGTTTTCACTATGAATCATCGAAATTAATACAATGAATTAATTCGCAGATGCGTTTCGTAAACGTCAGTTTAAAACAGATTTTTAATTATTTCAAATATTTTATTTATTCAAAAATCTTTAACTGTTTTAAATAAAAATTGATATTTAATTCATTTTGAGAGTAAAATTAATTTTCCTAGGGATGGAAATAATTTAATTTAATTAAAATAACCTCGCGCTGATGTTAAAAAGTGAAGAACACGTTCACTAAGTTGGAGGAAGTTATGTTTACGAAACCGAACCGCCTTGTCGAATTAACGAACAACTTTTCCAAAACAATAAAACGACTATAATTATATTCACCACTTCTCTAGGTGGGCGTCATAGTCTTGTAGTTTGAATAACGGTTTAATAATTTTTGATTGATGACGTCTGTCAAAACTGTAGCGCTTCTAAACTCAATTTTGCCAACTCTAGTTAAAAAATTTAATATAATTAATAGATAAATAGATACGAAATATAAACATATATATATATATATATATTAATGTCAATATTTAAAATATGTATATATCTATATTTAATTCTGATTATATATAAAATTTTTACCTACTTTACATTATTCCTTAAAATTTAGGTTAAATTCATAACAAATAACAATAAATGTCATTCTTTATTACTTTTGTAACAGTTTTTATTGTATTATATTAAAATGTATAATTGGTTTATTAAGAATTTGCCAGTCAAAAAGAATTTTGTCTTTTATATTTTAAAATACTTATTATAAGTTAAATTGTTTAAAATGACTGAATTCAGAAAAAAAGAAAACATTATAACTATACAATGAAATATGAAAAAGAACTTAAGTGTAAAGTACTTAAGATTCTCTAAATTTTAAAGTTCAGTGAAAGTCAGATATTACTTCTATACATGTTGTTAAATACTATACTCTTTTCAATATTTTTTTTTTTAACTTAAAGTTATTATTAAATAACAAGTAATATAATAAAATAATACCTTTAAGGCTAAATGAATACTTAAAAAAAATATTAACAAGTATTTCCGATATTATTTAAGTTTTTAAAAAATATGTCTTTCTAATTTTTAAAGAATTTGTTTATGACTTAGTATTTATAAATTATAATACATTATATACATTTTATATTTTGTATATTATTTTATTATTTAATACTTTTGTTTTGTTACTGGCAGCTTTACGTGCTAATTGTTCACTGTTACATTGGCTAAACAGTCTTACAATATATGTAAGGGAACAGGGGGAAATATTATATTCTTATTTGAACTGATCAAATAATTTCCACATACAATTTACATGAGTTATTGCAACGCCTTATAACATGTAGAAATGTCTAAGATTTTCAATAGATACAGTTTTATTTTGTTTATATTGCAATAATTTTGTATTTGAGTTGTATGGAATTTTATATATTTGAGTTTTATTATTTGTTGTTGTTGTTGTTTAGACCGGGGGGGAAAGCAAGTCTCCCTTACACCTAGGCCTCGCGGCCCGTTGTGCACCCCTCATTAAATACTTTCTATTTATTTATAACTACTATATTATTTATTTTGTTTATATTATATATTTGTATATTTATATTATATTTGGTCACCATGGGGATTCGTAAAGAAAAATTATTTTTCAATAATTTTTTTTTTTTAATTAAATATTGTATGACCTGACCGGGAATCGAACCCGGACCCCCTCGGTTAATAAGCCAAATGCTTACCCACTGCACCACCGAGGCCCCTAGTTTTATTATTTAATTGAATTATTTGTTAATATTGTTATATTAATGTATTTTTTATTAAAGATTTAATTTATTGCTTAAGTCGTTAATTTGAACTCAATGACGAATTGTAACTGAGTCGAGTTGAAAACTAGTTAAAGTTGTACACTTTGACTGTGGTTCGAACTTGGGCCTTTAAACTAGTCTTCAGTTCCTTTAATCGTTATATTCATTAATTTGTTGATTACTCGGATACTGGCTATTAAATAAGATTATGAATACACAAATGTTTGTGGGCCATCTCTTACCTTATTATTACGATACAAACTATTACAATATAATTATACAATTTTACGATATTTTTTTTATTAAATAAGATGGGGTTTAAACCCAATATCTTCCACTTGAAAGGTCGGCGTCTTAACCACTCCAACATTGATCCGATGGATAAAATTCTTGATTCCTTATAATTTTTTTTAAATAGATTTCGATTTATACTTATTGGCAATTAATTTGTAAACGTTAGATTAAGAATTTGGAACTGGATGAATGATTACGGATGTTAGTGAGTTTCTTTCATGTTCAAAATTTTTACCATTTGTGAAACAGTCAAGTATCTTTTAATAGGTCAAATTATCGGCAATAGTCGTATTATTAGGACGGAATATACTAAACATTTATATAAGATGTTTTTCCATCGCCTGAAAATGGCAGACCTTAAATCTTCCCGGTTGGTATTGTTATCTTTAATATTGTGAAAAAAGCTCTAAAAAGTCTATTTTCAAAGTATGGGTTTAAGCATGTATAAATGTTTTAAAATATTTTTAATTTCGAAAGTTGGAAAAATATTTAATTTTATTATGCATTTCAGAACATTTGTAAGAAAAACTTATCTAAATTAATTTGCTAATAAGGTTATCATTTTAAAAGTTCAAGTTTAATTTTTAAATTAAATTTTTATTATACAACAAATAAATGAATAGCTTCTGTTATGCTACAGTAATTTCTATTTAAAAACAAAATATCTAGAGTTTATTTAAAAAAATTCAAGAAAAATTAGTAAGATTAAGGCTACCGACTTTTTGAAAATAAAAGGAGCACTTTTTAATATACACACTATATAAATTATTGTTTTATTGTCTTATTTTTTTTGGACAATTATTTGTAAATATAATTAAATAAATAAATTTTTAAATAATTATTATATTAATTTGCCTAAAAATTATTTAAATATAAAATAATCCCCAAATAATCAGTTTTACAAAATATTAGAGTCAAATAGCATCAGAGTATGATCAGAGTGTGTTGGGTAAACTCTATGGTTCTCAGTATCTCTAATATGTTAAGCATAAGTATACCAATTTTTAAAAGCGAATTTTGTAGTATTCTTCAATTGTTTAAAAAATATGATATATGTTATATTTAAGTTCTCAAAATGGTTTAAAATCAATGGTTTCAAAATTATGATATCAAAAATATAACATACTGCAACATACAATATCGGTAATCTGGATTTTATTCAGTTTGAAAGTAAATTTAATGTTGAAGATGCACTAAATATAGTACAGAAACATTTTATTTTATCTAATTACTTATTACATCCATCTGTTTTGTGATATTTGATACGGCTTTCCAGCTATGCAGGGAGTTACGCAGCTTTCTAGATATTATTATTCCAACACCGTTTGTTCCACGTATTTCTTTACCGCTATACAACAGAGTATTTCCATTAGCTGTGATGATTTCGCCATTCCCGTTCCATCTAATTTCACTTAAACCCATAATTTGAACTCTATAATCTGCCATTTGTTTTTCTATTTGGGCAAGCCTTGATGTTTTTCGCATTGTTCGGACATTCCATTGTGCAATTCTAGTCATTGTTCGAGCGCCGAAGGTTGTTGCCGTGTTATCTTGCCTATTGTATCTGATTTGTCTAATTTCAGTTTCTTTAATCCGTATAGTCTTTTTAAGCAGGAGATTAACTTACTGTAGAAGTTATCCTACATAACGCCTAAAAGGGGGACGATGTCATTTGTTCTTATCTCTGACATTAAAGATTCCACGCATTTGCAAATGTCAATGGTGTCATCATAGGTTATTTCAGGAACACGGTTATTGGTAATATTAATATAATATTGATATATTTTTTTTATTTGTTATTAATTATTATTTTCTATTTAATATATTAGCTATTTAATTATAATTTATAAGTTATTTATTATACTAATTATTGAGTTTACCCAGCCAGAGATCGAACCCGGGACCCTTCGCATGAAAGGCGGCGCCTCAACCACTGCGCCATCGGCTGGAATGTAGTGGGTTTATCTACTTTGTATGAAATTATTTAGACTTACAGAATCTTTTGACTCATGCTAAGTGAATATTACTAATTTTGCAAAAAAATTTATTATACCGTTCCTCTGAAAAAATAATAAAATGAAAAAAAAGCACTGAAACTATAATAAATCATTTTAATTTAAATATAATTGGTTACCCTGTTCCACATAGATAGCGAAAGCTAATTAAATGTGTCAACAATTATTCGCTCTAATTTTACTTTTATTAACACTTTCATAATAAAAAAAAGAAAAGATAATTTGCTTTATTTTTTGTAGAATAGCCTTTACAAAAACAAAAAAAAAACGCTAAACTCGTTCCTAGATAATTACATATAAAGTTAGTTTAGTAAGTAAACATTTAATTTTAATTTACTTTTTACTTAAACTAGTTATACCCAGTAAACAAGTAAATTAAATTTTTCCAAATAAAAACAAAAACAGATCGTGTATAAAAAATCATTAAAAAAAAAAAATTATCTTAAGATAATTTCTATATAAAAAAAAAAAAAAAATTAAAAGTTAATTAATATCAAAAAAATGAATTTAACATGATTTTATTTAACAAAATATTTTACATATAACTATGTACATTTCTTTAAATTAAAATATTAATAAAATAATTAAATAAAATAACAAACCCCGCAACAATTTATTAAAATTAGTTTAAACATGCCAATAACGATGTTCAATGACTTAAGAAAGTTTTGAATATTTAAACTTTGAAATTAAAAGTTAAATTTTACTTCAATTTTTAATTGAACACAACAAGATGATTATTAGTTTATAAATCGTTTTGGAATTTTTTAAATTTATTTTTACTTTTATTGGAATTTTCATGAAAATTTATGCTAATATTCAAAAATTTCATTTTTTTTATAAAAATGTAATGCCAACAATAATTACATTAGTGGATCAGTGGTTTATTTTTGAATTTATGTAAAGTTGTACTATGATAAAAAAAGAATGTTATATATGGGAAGACCACTCGCTGAAAAGCTTTGATTCTTTCATCCAAATCAGAAGTCCCAAAACTTCCAAGTATCGAGTTGGATTTTTTCAACCACGTCCATCTAGATTCTAGAATGAGAACTTTGATACCATTGTGCATTTTGGTTTTGAGGGTAGAACTAGGAATGGTACCTTGGGGAATTGGCACATTGATAATATGTAGCTCAATTCAAATTCTCATAATAATTTTGGAATAATGTTAGAAATAGTCTTATTAAAAGAAAGAAGCAATATATATATTATATGAGTTACGTTGCGGGTTCCTACTTTCGTTATAGGTTTTTGGAAATGTTAATTAGGTCCGTTAGATATTTACAAACGAAGCTTCTTTGTTCATAAAATGTGCATAAAACGCAGTATGCATGTTCAAAAATAAGCACCTATAGGTAGTATCAAAGGTTTTATAATGAATGATCTTTATGTAAAATGTTAGCACCTCAAACGCCTTGTTGAAGCTCTTAGAAATTTTTTTTTATCACACATATATAACTGTTTAGATGCTGAAGCGCAGCTTCTGACCTATGTGCACATCCCTGCATAAAAAACATGTTAACTATAATAGAAACTATTACAATCCTAAACTTTTCCATCTTACCAGTCCTTAACCCTCAATCTCAATTCTAAAATTTGTATTTCCTAATCCCTATCTCTAAATTAAAATTATACATATTTGGTAGTGTTCAACTATACTAAGCCATGTCTTTAATGCTTTTAGTTGAACATCATTTATTCTGTATGACTTTAATGTTATTCCAATCCCCCCTCATATTAAAAAATAAATTTAAAACTGTGGCAAAAAGCTCAAACATATTTGACATACTGAATAAACGATAAGCGTGCGAAAAATTATATGGGCATTTGTTCGCGAAAAAATCGGCCGCCCACATTATGCGTGCTTGAAGCCTCAGACAATAATAATAAAATATAAACAAGCTAAAGAAGTAAAGAAGTCGAACAATGATCTGAAATTAATAATTCGTATACTGGAAAGTAGAGAATGAAGAAAGTTTAGAAAGCTGATTAGTTGAAAGTTTAGATAGTCGGCAATGTAAGTAGGGATGGCATCCCTTTAATACCATATAAGTAACGTACTTCGCTGCACGTAATTTACAATTTTTATAAATGTTAGGAAAAGGGGCTATAATTTTGGTTTAAAAAGATGACAATATAATTAGACAAAAGTAAGATTTTTGCTTTAGTTGGATTATACCCCTAGAATTTTAAGTTTTGAATAACATACTGTAATAATTTTAATTTCAGTTATTAGATATTATCAATATCAATATCAGATATTAACATATAACATAAGTAAAAAAAATGAATTAAGTTTTAATATCAATTTCAACTATAATAAAATGCAATTAAAAGCAATGCGTTTTCAAATCAGAAAAACTATAGAAATGTTAAAAGGTTAATTTAGGAAAAAAATTGTTAAAATCATTGGCCATAACAATTTGTTTTAATGCGTGATACTAAAATTAATGATTTTTTTTTATAGTAAATATAAACTAAAGAAATTACAAATAATAATAAAGCAAAATACAATAGCAATCTAATATTAATATTCTAAAGAATTCATTTACTTGAAAAAAAGAGGGTTGAAATAGTTAAAAATATTAATGAATAACTACAAGTATACACTAATTTGCATTCTGTGGGAACGTACGAGTATATAAGGAAGTTAATTTTATTTAGAAAAAAAACATTTAATGCAAATCTCTATGGTGAATAAAATTCTGACAAAAAAAACAATAAAAAAATTCAACAGTTTTTTTTAATACGTCAAAACTTAGGTATAGTTATAAATAATGATTAGATGTAGGGGAAAATTTATTTAAAAATTCTTATATTCGTCACCAAGTTATTTTTACTACAATATTCTTTGTAAAAATCATTGTTAAGAAAAGATTCAAGTGAATTTTTTAATATTAAAATATCACGTAACAATTTTTATTTCAATTGAAAACATGTGCTCGTGTATATAACGTTAATGTTAAATGTTTACATCATATAGACTATTGTACGTAATACAGGAGTTGGAAAACAGTAGCATGGAAAATTAAATAACATGGTGACAAATACTATATATTAAATACTTGAAACTTAAGTCTAAAACACCATATAAGTTAAGTACTCTAGTTGCACGCAGTTTACAATTTTTATAAATGTTAGTTAGTTAAAGAATTTGCTTGGGACGTTTACAAGATAAAATTGGAAATATATAAACCAAAATATAATTTTCAAAGTTCAACTATTGCCCACCATGTTTCAACTCAACTCAACTCTTTATTGCTATTATATGAAAAGCGATCAGTGATCTTATCACAAAGAATAGTCATGATAGACAATGAATTAAAGAAATAGTAGTTAGGTTTACCTATATAAGCAAGTTATAAGGAAAGAATTGTCTTTTATTAGCAACAGTTCTCATTAGATCGGAATGTGGTGATCTTTGGGCAGGGCCGACAAAAATAATGGATTCATAAAATGTATGTGATAGAAAGAAACTGCTCACTCAATTGCATATAATTAAGTAAAGTCGGGCTGGTTGAGGAAAGTAACATCGGACAGTTAATTATTACTTAAAAATCAATGGTAGTCATGGTTACCAGAAGAATGAGAAACCATTAGTGAATCGTCACTTCATATATCATACTGTAGAAATGTGAAAAAGAAGAGATGTAAAATAATTTATGCAGTTTTCTATTTAATTATAGGCTATACTTAGAGGATTTATAATGAAAGTGACATGATTAAATCTATCTAAGCTTAAATGCACCAATATTCCATAGAAGCATTTCCATACTATAGGAACTTCTTAGACCAGGGTGGAAAAAGTACTGGATGTATTATATTCTTATTATTAGTATTGATCTTAATGAATTTTACATTTATTTATTTATTTTTTTTTTTTTATGCGCTAACTGTTCAACTGTTAGGCTAATAAGCCTGTCTATACCATAGGTTTTCATTTTCATTAGAATTCGAACCCGGGCCTTTCCACATGAAAGGTCGGCTCTCAACCGCTGTGCCACCCAGCTGTTTAATACATAAGATAATTTTAGGCCTTTTAGAAATATGTAGAAATGTATAAGGTATTTTTGTATCTGTGAGTTAAATTATTAAATTAAATTATTTGTTTATATTTTGTATTTGTTTGTATTATTACGCATATAGAACTATAAAGTATTGGTTATTTTATTAATTTGAACCCAATGGTGATTAGCTGAGTAGAGTCGAAAACTTAATAAAAGCGCTTTCACTCTAATTGAGATCTGAACCTAGGATTCTTATTTAATCAAATTATGTTAATGTAATTAAATCAAATTAACTTTTAAAATTAATTAATTTTAATTCGCTTAAACTTCACATTTATTAAAATCAATAGAATTTATTTAAAATTATTTAAAAAAAAAATAAAAATTGTAAAATATTATTAATAAAGCCTTACTTTATACAGTTTTAATTATTATGAATTCCTTCATAAATTCTAAAACCACATTAAGTTGTAAAATTGTGTGGCGTCTTTAAAATTAATTTGTTTTTTTTTTTTTTTTATTTAAATTAATTGAAAATAAATAAACAAACAAACAAATATTTATATAATTATTTATTTGTAAAACGTAGATAGTAATTTACAAATTAATAACCTTCAAATTGTAATTAAATGTGGTTAAATTATTACCAATGTAGTACGGAAATAAAAATTGAATATACTTTTAGATATTGAAATGCTTTTAAACTGTCAACATTTTATTGAAACTTGTGGAAAAAATTTTTCAGGAAAATTGTCTTATTGTTACCGCAAGTTTTTCAATTCATTGAATTGATACAACTCTGTAATATAAGTAAGATTAAGTGTCTATAATGGAAGACATAGTAGTATACCTACATTATAATTGTTTAATTAAATTTAAATTATATAACTGAGATTAATATAAATTAGTTAAACAGGTTCTATAATATATAGCTTCGTATTTAATATACAAATCAATCAATTTGATTGCAATTGAAATTGTTTTAACTTCAATAAGAAGCTATTAAAGTTTTTTAATCAATATAAATAAATAACTTCCTATTATAGTTATCTAATTCATGGTACAATACAATTACATTTGCGCCAATTAAGGTAAAACTTGACATTATTTGATATCAAAAAAACAATTTTAATAATAAAAAAGGAATTTACGGAAATAAGTATTCTAAATATTTTCAAATTAGAAATTATTTACAAATCTTACAGATACTTGCATTTATACCTAAAAAGAGGCATTTTTTCAACTAAGGAATGCAATTTTTAAAACATAGTCAGAGAATGTACTATGTATTATTGGATATGGTTAATAACTTAATAAAGAAATGTCTAATTTATTCATTTCAGCTCGACACTAAGATTTATGAAGGGTATTAAGGATTACCTAAGATAATTTAATCCTACAACAAAGTTTTAGGACATTAGAAAAGACTTGTAATTTCTTTAAATATAACTAGGGAACGACCACTCGTTCTAAAGATATTTGCTCTAAAGAACAATTAATGCCTCCACTTAAAGTTTTCGAACGTATGTGCGATAGATACTTTAGATGCCTCACGCTATTGAATTGTCGATATGGCATAATATATGGCAAATGGAAATTCGTTCCTAAGGTGCCCATTACGATTATGAAATCAAAATTCATTCCATTTCTGTATTAACCTATGGTAACTCTTATGTGTATGACTTTCTTAAGTTCAAAAAGAACATTAACATCTTTCTCCTTAATATCTCACCAAATTTTCCGCTTTTTTCTATATGATTATTATAGACCATTATTCCAACTCCAATTCCACAAATTTTCTTTCTTAATTCCTATTCCCGAAATAAAACTGTAGAGTTGTATCAAAAGCACAATCTACCTAAAGTTTGGCTTAAAAAAATGCTATATAATAGCATAGTGTGTTGAATCCTAACAATACCAAAAGGAACAGCGTACAATTTAAATGGGTAGACCTTCGACGCTTTTTACTCCTTTTTGATTAAATATTCCCGAATAAATCACTATATACAACCTGGCAACGCTCCTACAAAGTAACCTCTTATTAAATAAACAAATCTTTTGACTGACGACTGTTTGGTTTTTTTTACTTTATTATAACAAAATTCTTAATATGGCTTTAATTAAAAAATTATTTAATTATACAAATTTTAATATATCATTCGTTAGAGATTTAAGATATTCGTGAGTTACAAATTATTTTTACACAAAATAAAAATTTCGTTTTTATTTATTCTTATGTCAAATGCTGTAAAATGTTATTATATAATGTAATTAGCTTGTCAATATCAAATTGATTAATTACCTATTGTTACCTGTTTTATAATAAGAAGTCAATCGCAGATTACAAAATTTAAATAAAATAAAAACATTACCAGATATGGAAATTTTCAATTTAAAATTAAAAAAAAAATTAAGAAAAAAGATTGTAAAGAAAGTAAAAGTGATAAAAATAAAATTTAAAATCAAAATAAAAATTGAATACAATTATAATAAAAATGTTATAAAAACAATATGTGACTTGTGGTTTTTATTTGTGTTTTCTTTATAAATTTAACAATTTTTACTAGATCGTTCGTTCATTACATAATTGTTGGTTTATTTCGAATAAATCAGAATTTTGATAAATTACGGTTTTTTTTAATTAATTTTTTTTGTTGGTAATTTGTTTTTTTTTTTTTGAGTTGGTGGTGTTATGTATGGTAATAATGGGATAATAATTGTGTGATTAAAATATGTTCTATTAAAAATGTGTATGGTATAATTGATCATGTAAGTTAGGCTTAATTAGTTTTGGTTTATAATTTGATTAGAGTCCTTAACGGATTGCAATAAAATTTATTATAACGGTACTTTAGTGACTTCTAGTGACTAACATTTCATGAAAGACAATTTTGAGTGACAATGTCATTTGAAGGTTAAATTGATTAATCAAAGTTTTTCTAATATATTTTTATATTCTCCTAATATTTTTGAATTGCGATTTGCGACAGTACCTATATCAGAAATAATTTCTACAAATACTCTCTTTAATTTAAATTTTATTTCATATCACTCGGAGCTCTTGTTTTTTACATACATATTTTAATAATAAAACTTTTAAGATTGTAGGGATACTCTCCAATCGCTCTAAAAAATCAATTATTTTGATTAAAGTAAACTTTAACTTTTGAAAAGGACAAAATCTCTTCCAATTTTTGTTCGTTTCTATGTAAAACAGGGAAGAAAGTAGAGTAGTCTGGATGTGCCAACTCTGGGATACTCGTACATTATAAAAATAAAATAATTTGCGGTATTCGGATACACCTTCGAACTTGTTTACTAGGCATAATCTGTTCCATTAAACTTTAACGTGTTTTATAAAATTTCGGAAGTCTAAAACACGAATTTTGCATGTTTTATAACATAACAGCTCTGCGCACCCAGTCAGGCAAGATTAAATAAATTTTTCAGAACTCAAGAACTTGGGCTAAGACTTAACTTTTTTTGACAAATTTTCAGATTCCTATTTTTGTAAGATCCAGAAATATACATATATTAAGAAGAAGGATTATTTGGCAGCTATTCGAACTGCTGGCGTTGAACACACCAATTTTTGTGCAAACATTTTTCAAAATTTAAGGTTTAGCCAACCTTATTAGTTATATATATATAACGAAGTATTTTCATGAAAAAAGGAAGCTATATGACAGCTACTAAACCCGCTAACAAATGGATTTGTATAACAGTTTTATAATTGTAACTCTTAAAGTATTGAAATATCGGTCCATATCGCACCTACGGTTCGTAGAATGTACAAAATAATTGAATGGACTCAAATTTCAATTCTAATCCTTTCTATGGCTACCCATTTCGCCTCCATTGCAGTGACACAAAGATTAAAGGAAATTAAGAACTCTAGAACCCTCATAATGATAAAAATAGCGATATCTCGATTTTTAAAATCTTGTAAAACAAAATCTCGAAATTCAAGTTCTTGTTTTT
This sequence comes from Dolichopus griseipennis, assembly GCA_963082915.1. NCBI lineage: Eukaryota > Metazoa > Arthropoda > Insecta > Diptera > Dolichopodidae > Dolichopus > Dolichopus griseipennis. Next base: position 40,916,170 of record OY720442.1, on the reverse strand, counting down.
AATCTCTAAATGTGAGATATGTATAATTGGTCTAATGTACCCGACCCAGTCAAAGATAATTATTTACATTCCGCGCGCATGGCGCAGAAGTTATACTTTTTGAGCAATAAATGATATTTCACTATTTTTAGTAAAATTAGTATGTAAAATGTATATAAAATATTTCCGACACATTGTAATTTGCAAAATAATTCCCGTTTACCTTAAAACCAAAGATTTAACCAGTTTTTAAGTAAAATGAAAAATTAAAAACAGAACTGGTTCAATTAATCGAACAAATTACTTCGTTTTATATAAATTTCTTGTGGCACGCGGTTAAATATCAACAATCAACAATGTACAACATATTACAATTAAACTCTGTACAAGTACAATAACAATATACTGATGTATATATATATATATATATATATATATATATATATATATATATATTGCTAGATACATACATTACAAAGTTACATATAAATTTATAAAAGAATATCATATTAGTAGGTAATCAGAGATACATATATTTGTTTATCTATTCTATAAGATAAAATTTAACATCATATATGATTGTATGAAATTGATAAAGGGTTACATACACTACTAAATAAATTATTTAATTTCCTCTTTATTTTATTATTCTTTTATTTTATTTCATTTAAATTGGTGTTTTTTGTTTTCTTATTTTTGGTTTTGCCGGCACGTTCTTCGTGCTGAAATAATTAAATGCAAAGTACCATATGTTATATATTAATATTATGTATATATATATGTATATATTTAGTTTATTTAACATTAACGTATTGAATACAAGTCAGTTTTAACTGAACAAAATGATTTTTAAAATTTTAGCACGTTTTTTTATACTTTAAATTAGTATTTTCAGTTTTTTAATTGAAAATAGTTAACATTATTAGCGGAAATATGAAAAAAAAAATAAGAAGCAAAAATAAAGAAAGTATAAATTTAAAATGATAAGTAACGCAAATTAAACGCATCATAACGCAAGTCACAAAAATCGGTACAAAACAAAATGAGTAAATACAAAGTTAAATACAAAACCTAAATAGAAATAGTATTTTATTGGCGCACTTTAATTTTCTAAAACTGTACAATGTGAGTAATTGGTATTTTTCAGAAAAGCTATCTACTCTCTTTAACCTTAGAATATATGTACTACCGAGCGTTTGCCAACTTTTAGATAACTGTGGAAGCCCATAATGATGTATTAAATATAAAAATCATCGACTAACGGATAAAAAATTAAACATATGATTTTTTATTTCAACTCAGTGTTTTGCATTTTCCTCTAATAGCCTATAAGACTGAATGCTAACATGATGACAATCTACTAGAAGAGGAGTTGAAAAGGATTTAAGAACCGAATAAAATTAGTAAGAGAGTGAGAGATCCTTTGGGTGGATATAACTACAAAAAAATGGGAGAATAAAAGTAAGAAATTATGAAGCTGTGCAAAGACAATTTTTCTTTAGGACGATAAAATATTTCCACATAAAACTTTCATATAACAAATAAGCCACAATTGTTTAAAAATATAAATGACTCCGAAAAATTCAAAATATAAAAAAAGGAAATACAATTAAGTAGCTTAAAATAGGAAAGACATTACTCTCTCAAATAAGGAAATTACGGGATAGGTTGCATCAATCGGCGAATGTCAAAAAATTGCGTGCGCCAGTTAATTGTAGAGAAGGTATAAGTTAACTAAATTAAATTATAAAACGATTTGTGATTAGTTTTAAAAACTATAGAAGAGCCTACAAATCTACTACTACTGTAACTAGAACTTTGAAATATAGAAACTTTCTCAAAAGTCGGTATCTCAAATTGCAACATATAAGTTGCCCGAGAAAATGTAACATACGGTGTAAAATATTGACACCGTATGTGTATTTTCAATTCTTCCGATTTACAAAAATCAAGAAGAGAAATCAAGTTATTCATACTAAACTTTCCATATGATTCTTCCATATGATATCTATTCCTAATACCTTTCAAATTCTCACAGTTTTCAGTTATTTAACATGCGCAAACAGTTTGCGTGTTTATCTCACTATTTTTACTATGGGGAGAAATGGTTTTAGAATTCAGCGAGTAAAACTCTTTTACTTCTAGAAGCTTAACGTATTCTGGTGCCGTCTCAAGCTTCCCCTTCCTTGAGGCAATCGTTTAGGAATTAAAGAATGAAGAATCCATTCTTTGAATTCATTTAAAATATAAACAGGAAAAAATTTGATAAAAAATGGAATACTTTCTTTTAAATTAAAAATTTTAAATTTAAAAATTTCATTCGAGTTACTATATCAATTGAACACCTTCTTTTTCATTTCTTTTTTTTGTATCTGTTTATCATTATTGTTTTCTTTTTGTATCTTAAAGATAAAATTAAAAATTCACCTGATATAGATTCTTAATAAATCTCCCGCTGTGAAACACCCTGGAGATGTTATTCTTCAAATGTGAAATGAAAAAATTTCAATTAATGACAAAGAAAATTCTTTTAGATATATTTAGTTAATTTAGATTATATTCGTATTATCTGTCTCTTTCTTACACTATTACTATTAGATATTAACTATTATTTTTCTTCTTCATCTCACAGCTTAACTTCCTTATCAAAATTAATAACCGATAGCTTTTAAAACAGGTGAGACATGAAATATCCATTTCTCCAATGTTTAATTTAAATATTTAGTGCTAGATCACAAAATATGAAACTGTGTCATAAATTAAACTATAAAAAATAATAAAAATAGGAAAAAAAAAAAAATTAGTTATAGTTTAAGAAATTTAGTTTGACGAAAGAGGGAAGATAAAAATAAATAAAATTGGAGTAATTTTCAGCAATCAAGACATTTTTATATTTTTAGATACAATAGTACAATTTTAACAGCTTTTATCGTATCATAAAATCTCATAAATAATAATAATAAAAAAAAAAATTTAAAAAAACCCAAATTGTCTTTTTAATATTAAATTTTAGATCTATTTCGTTGATTAGTAAGAAAAGCTGGAGAATGGGTGCTATTAAATATCATTTTTTTGAAAGTTTTATTTTACTTTCTTCTGGAGTTTGAAATTTTATTTTGTGCTCTTGAACACATGGATGCTAGAGTCTAGAGTTTAAGCTTAAAATGTTTTCTCTAAAGTATATGTAAATATTATAATATTATATATATATTTTTTTTTTTAATAAGTAATAAATAAGCTAATAAGCTTGTCTATACCATAGGTAGATGTTGGAACAGGGGGTCATATTATATTCGTATTTTTAGAATTGATCTTAATGAATTCCACATACAATTTAAACATGAGATAGTACTAGGCCTTATAACATGAAGAAACGTCTACGATTATCGCAAATAGTTACTTCACTTTAGGTACTCGTACTGATTTCGGATTACCTATATCTTATTTTAACTCTTCTGAGAGATACCATAGGTTGCGTGATGAAATGGTATATGGCTCCGAGTTAGCGACGGTGGCTTTAAAAAGTCCTTCATATATATATCAACTTACTTAAAAATTCGTAGGACTTTAATTTTTGAAGTTATGGACCCTTCACACTGCAATGAACCCTTAAAGAAACAAAAAGTATATAATGTTACATGATTAGCAATGGTTCGGATACAGGGTGCTTATAAAGAGAATATTTTCAAATAAATTGTCGGTTTTCGGAAATCCACAACAAATAATAACATAAATGTACATTTTTTGTGATGTTAAAATAACAGTACAAATGATTTGGGAAGACACTCTTTGATAATAAACTTTCTTTGATGAAATACTGAATAAAGCCAATCCAGTGCCCTGTTTAATTTGGCAAGAGAATTTGACGGTTAAGATTTGCTTTAAGGTATATTAGATTAAAAATTTTAAAACTTAATACACTTACAATTAAGTGCTACTGTTCAACTGTTAGACAAATAATACTGCCGATACCATTGGTACATGTTTGAAAATGAGGGGACATACTATATTCTTATTATTAGAATTGATCTTTCACATACAATTCAAACATGAGATGGTACTCTGCATTATAACATGGAGAAACGTTTAGATCAATAGATACAATTCTATTTCTTATATACTTATTGAAACAACTTTATATTTAAATTATAAGATATTTCCTTATTTGTGAGTTATAATATTAAATTAAATTATTTGTTAATAATGTCCAAACTATTTATAATTTATATTGCACAAAAATAGTATCAAACTACAGTGTTTATCTGACCAATGGCGTAGTGGTAAAGACGCCGCCTCTCATTTTTAAGGTCTCGGGCTCAAACCCCGGTCAGATCATATCCAATAAAAAAATATCGTAAAATTGTTTAATTATATCGTAATATAAAATAAGATTTAATAAAAATATATAAAAAATTCTTGTGTCAGATTATAGATGGCGCACAAAGTTAACATTTGTGCATTCATATTCCGTAATCTTATGCAATAGCTACAGCTGAGTAATCAACGGCTTAGTGAATATTATGATTAAAGAAACTGAAGCCTAGTTTAAAATAAAAACTTGGTTAATGCCCTATACTCCTTAAAGGAGTGGAAAAGGAATAAAAAAAAAAAAAAAAAGTGTTACCATAATGTATTTTACTTTTATGTAACAATATTTTCAAAATAATAGGTATGCAAATATTTAGTTTGATTTTCTTTATAAATAGGGTATCTACTAAATGTGTCGTGGATGTAAATCTCTTAGTTTTTTTTAAATTAACATTTCTTGATTCAATAAAAGTCACAATCAAAAAAGAAAGTTAGGAAAATATGCTAAAAACTATTAATGTATATTATTAAATATTATTAATATAAAGTGATAAACACATGCACTATACATACAATAAGTAAAAACTAATAACCATTATTTTCATGACTCTTTAAATTTAATGACAATTTGATTAACTTTCAAGTGCAAAAACACTTGGATTTTTTTAAAGCTTATAAATTCGCAAATGTTTTCGATTCGATTAGCTAATTATTAATTTCATAAAAAACCGGTCATTTTTCATAACAATTTTGTTTGATTGACAATAAGTTTTTATTTTATTCACATGGGGAATTGATAAGTTTTATTTTCTAAGAAAAAATATTTTACATATTAATAATTTTGTTGTATCTTAATTCAATACAATCTATAAGATATAATGTTAAAAACTTTTATTATTAAATAGATACACTAGTGGATCTTCAAATATAATAAATAAAAAAAAGCTTAAAATTTAAGTTAAATTCAAATTTAACTTAAAAAGGTGAGTAATATAAATTAATTAAAATATTAAATGATTAAAAATTATATTTATATCTTAAAGATAAATTATTAAAAAAAAATAAGCATATAAAATTTGTGAACCGTTTCATTATAATGAAATTTACTAAGTATTATTTTTAATGATATAATCCAATAGGAAGTCATTGTTCTTGGATTTAAATCTTAAAAAATTTCTTCATTTTCATATATTTAATCGATGAAATCATTGGATGCAAAATTAATTAGAATTAGCCATTAGGTTGGTAAAACATAAAATTAATATGAATTTAATTTTGTGTATTATCAGTTGGAAAAATATACATTATAGTTATATCTTGACAAAATATCTTTACACTAAAACTTTTTATTTTACACGGTTTTATGGTTAATATCTTCAAAAAAAGCGTTAATAATTAAATTAGAAGCTTCAATAACTATTGGGGTCAAGTCAAGGTAAAAAATAAATAGGTATTCAAGTTAAAAAAATAAAAATACTTATGTAAGTTATATATATTATATATTTATGTACTACTAACGAAGCTATTGTTAGTAGGTGGTTCAAGACAGGGGACCGGTGAATTTAACAGTCGTTATCCATAAAAAGGAGTTAAATTATGATTATTAATTAACTAAGTATGTTGTAAAGTAAGCTAATTAATTAATTTTATATCATTTATATATTTAATATATATAATATGTAATAATTATATCTGATAATTAAAGTGTAGATAGTTTTTCAAATTAATTTTTAGTATCGGCAAATAGTATTTGATAAAGCAATTAGTTAAATACTTTTTATGTTAAATTTTTATTCATTGTTGCACTTACGAAATATGGACGCAGCTTTTACCGGTTTCAAATGTGTTATTATATTTTTCATAGTATTTTAATAATTATTAATTAATAGAAGTGACATGGGCCTTAGGGAAAGTAACATCTACTGGGTTGCAATGCACTTTTGTAAGATAAAATATCTTAAAATATATTTCAAACCGGTAAAAACTGTGAGGCTAATGTGATAACTTAAATTTAAGCTGAGGAAGTGCTGATTTAAGAAATGGAATAAAATTGGTATACATTAACTGCAGACACTATTATATATAATAATTTTATATAGGCGGAGAAGTTGTAACTTCATTAAAAATTTAACGAAATTACTTCGAAGGCAGTTATCTTAGAAACCGTTAGAAATTGACCCAACACGCTCCGCCTTCCAGAATAATTTTTTGATCCTCCGTCCGTAAAACCTCCGTTCTTCATGGCCCAACTTTGGGATTCGGACACTCTTGATATGATTATTAGTATCGTATAACAAGTACTAATTCAAGCTCAGAAACCTATAAACTGATGTCTATTTTTATAATAATAACAGAAAAATTTATTCAAACCTTTGTTTCAGGCCAAATTCAACGCATTATCAATAATTTATATACCTATAAATTAGATTTAGTAAGTGTTCAAACATTTTCCTAAAATGCTTTTTGCTTAAAATAACTATATTTACTTACTACTACAATGGTACGTTAATTCACAATTCAAATTTAACGCGTATTAAATATTAATCAATTTTTGGGTGCAGACTATTAATTCGTATGACATTGTTAGTATAGAGAGTCAAAACTCTTTTATTCAATAAACAATTCAATTGATTAGTTAAAAATTGTGTAACATCACAATTTGGATAGTTTGTCCCAACCCAAAATTATATTAGAATTATTACAGAAGCTTCAATTAATTATTTAACTAATCAATGAATTAAAATCGATTTAAGTCAAAAGTAAAACTCTATAATTTTTATAAATTTTAAATGCGTACTTATTTTTATAGGTATTATATATGGATACGTCATAATCACTACACCTTTGTTTTAGTCGGCCTTCTAACAAAGGGTATCAGTTTCAAACTCTGATCAGATCATGTCGAATAAAAATAAATACCCAGAATCTACGTTTAAAAGGCCGACGTCTTAACTACTAGCATAATAGCGCCCCACATTTCAATTTAGATACAGGGGTTATAGCTACCTAGTCCATTCATGTACTATCATACTTACTAAATAAATATGTAAATAAATAAATTGTATATATATATATTCTAACTGCTAAGTTCTAACATCTTATCTCATATATTTTAAATTTAGTCAATTCTTAACTTTAAATTTCCCACGAAAATAATCACTAATTTTTTCCCCTCCAACTTCAACATCTTCAACATTTAAAATTAAACTCTGTTTGAACATATTCAACAAAATTACCTTTATTTTTTTTTTTTTATTTTACCTGAGTTAATATTTAATTATATATCCGGTATATTTTTAATACATTAATGATTTCCCATCTTAATTTTTTAACAACTTCATCTAACTTTCGACTAACTTTTAACTAGTTGGCTAATTCTTAAAAGCATGAATCGTTTTTTTGTTTCATCATTAATAATATAATTTTTAAATTAAAAAAAACTCACAACAGTTACAACAGTTTTTTGTTGAACATTCATTTGGGTTACAATTTTTTTTTTAAGTTTTAATATTTCTTTGTTTAAAATAGAAAAACAAAATGAAAATATTAAAAAAAAATAAAATTGAAAAATTCTGACAAGAATTTAAAAAAAAAAAAAAATTAAACAACCACTCTACCACTGAAATCATGTTTCGAAATTAATTCAAATTTTCATTTCATGAATTTGCAAAAAATAAACACAACACATCATAATAGAAACTTAAAACCCAATATTAATGCCCACATGTTGAAAAAGTCTAAAAAAAATCAGATTTCACACCTATTTAAGCCTATTTTTTTTTTTAATGTTTGTTTATTTTTGTTGTTGCTGTTTTTTTGTGTTTTATAAACGTCAATGGTCGTCTTTTATATAGCTTGTTCACAAACTCTGATATTAACTAGAATATTAACTAGAATATTACATTAAATGTCAAACGGTTACAATCAATTTTGGGATATTAATTCAATAATATTTGACATATTTATAATCAGCTGACTTCAAAAACGTAAACAAATGCCATTTTAGAAACACTTTTGCGAACCTAATTTTTGACTCGTTTCTATACCTGTGAAATAATATTTTTTATTAGAGTTTACTTTTTTCTTTAATATTTTCAAAAGGTAATTTTTTTTATACCTGAAATAGCTATTCATAAAAATAAAATAAAAAATTTTTAACTGAAAATGTTGACAGTTTAATTTTAAAATATAAAAACAAAGCAAGGGTTGAATAAAATTTTTGTAAATAATCGAAAATTGCAGGGACGAAAGTCGTAATAATATGTGTATATTGAGAATATTAACTTCCGTAAGTGTATAATGTTTGACAGGAAATTTTTGAAAAATGTATAGCATATTACGAACATTATACACTTCATATTCATTATTAACATCATATTCCAATATTAATAGTTTCTGAACGTGGTATTAATGTGAATTAATATATAAAAAAATTGTTTTCTTTAAATTAGTGTTGAATTTTTTTTTTGTTAACAGTATCAAATTGTAGCATATATGTTACCTTTTTTTTTTAGATTTTTCGATTTACGTCGTTAATTAAGAGTGACAGGACCTGAGGTTGGGATTGACAGATCAGATATTTGATATTGCATCATTAAAGAAATCTTTAAATTTAAAAAAATATATATAGGTAATCCAGTTAAAAATAAAATCAAATGTCGTCAAAGGTATGTTAGTCATTGATTCTCAGCTTTTCAAGTGAAATATCTTGGGGTGTCAAATTCTGCTTGATTATACTTGTCTAATTATTGCATTTATACTTATTTCATAAATTAACAGATAAACTAATATATTTTTGTGTTCCATATTATTGTACCACAAATCCGATTTAATAGATATTGAATAGAAATAACGTTTTATTGTCTGGTGCTTAGTCTATTACTTATGCACAACAAGCTACTTTTAACATGTCCAATGAGTATTAGGACATAGGACTAAAAAAAAAACAAAAATAAAATTAGTTACACAATGTTGAATGAATAATGGAAGCCGAATTATATTAAGAAGATAACTTATAGAAGATCTAAACCTAATTTCACCAAGTCAGTTAGAAAACCTAGGCCAATAAGGACCCAAGTCTTAATCCTAAACCAAACTTAAGCCAATTAAGACTAATAAAGACCTGAATTAAGAAGTCAGTTAACAAATGCAATTTTTGGATCATTAGCCAAAATTTTCATTAATTTTGCAAGTGCTGACTATTCAACTGTCAACAATAGGTAATAAGCCAGTTTATACCATGTTCGAACAGGAGGGTTATATTATATTTATTGTTATTAGAATTGATCCTAATGAATTTCACATAAAATTTAAGCATGAGATATTACTAGGCCTTATAACATGTAGGAACGTCTTAGATTAGCAATAGATACAATTCTATTTGTTATAATATAAATAATAAATATTTGAATTATTTCTGTATCTGTGAGTTATATTATTATATTGAAATATTTGTGCATATTATGTTATATTAATGTATTTTTTTATTAATTATTGATGAAGCCATTAATTTTGAACCCAAGGGCGAATAGTAGATGAGTCGTGTTGAAAATCAGATAAAAGTTTTTTTTCACTTTCAATTGGGTTTTAAATACGGACCTCTCGAATGAAAGGTCGACACTCTAACCACTGTGCCAGCCATCCGTTTTCAACAACAATTACCCTTCCAAACGAGAATCAAGCTTTTGATACCAACATAAATCCAAACCAATTCTTCAATAACTCCAAATTAAAGACTACCAATCCAAGTCCCATCACTATTAACCACAAAACCAAAAATAAAAAAAAACTTTTATGCGTTCAGCAGTTCATGTATGTTACACAAAAAAAAAAAAAAGCAAGAAATCAAAAATGAATTGTAATAAACAGTTAAATGAGAAGAAAATGAATTTTTTCAACCGTGACACATAAAATATAAAAAAACAAAAACCAAAACATAAAACAAAATACGAAAAACGCGAAAAAAAAACTTTTTAGTCAGGGATTTGTGATTTCCAACAACTTTTTTATTTTTTTTTTATTTTTGTTTGTTCTGTAAATTTCTTGCGTTTTTTTTTCTATATTTTGCGCAAGATTTTTCGTCAAAATTGTTAATAACTTTTGGAAAACGATAAAGAAAACATAATAAACAAACTAAATCATAATACAAACATACCAATACATACCTAGTTATTTATGAATATGTAGTTATGCATTAAAATTCATAATTTATTTTAATACAAGAGGGAAAAAAATTGAAATAAATTTCTGAATTTATACAAAACAAACTTAAAACATTTTTTTTTTTTGTTTACTGTCATTGAGAAATTTCAAAACAAACAAAACGCATCAGTTAAGAATTTCCAAAAACAATTTTTTTTTTTTGTTAAGTTGATTGGCCTGATTTCTCATGTTACCCAATTCAAATCGTTTTTAAATCACTTTTACCACATTTATATTGATTTACCGATTTCTTTAATTAATATTAAATGTATTATGTCACAGAATACTTCAATAACTGAAAATTTTTTTAATGTAATATCGGGCTTTTACATAAAAAAAAGTTAGAAGCGGAAGTCACAACCTTCAAATTTAATAAAGCCTCGAATTTCTAATTTTCTAATTTTAGATATAATATAGGAGCTGAAATTTAACATCAGCTTACAAATAATTGAATAAAATTGTTAATTTTTACAATTAATTCGGTAATAAAAATTACCTCTCAAGCACAATGAGCGTAGCAGAACAAAGCATAAATACATACTACTTTTAAAATATAGCGTATGCAAAACGATCCAAATGCACAATAAATGAAAGTAACCATCGAAGTTTTCAAAGACGTAAAAGTTCCTTAAATTTTAACTTTAATTTTGATAGCTACGTTTTTTGACATGTTGCAACGTCGATGACTGCGTCATGATTACGCTCATTGTGCACAAGATATTGGATATGTAAACCTAGAAAATTCAATGTCGCTGTAATTTTTTAATTGCAACAAAGTCAGGCGAACTACGAATTAAGGTAAATCTTAAAGACATATAGCTGTTTCAAATATTATCGCAACTTTTAAAAGGTTGTAATTAAAAAGAGTGAAGTTTATAATTTAAAAATGGGATCGATTAAATCATTAAAAATAAAATTAAACATGTTCGGACTTAATATACTTCGGAAAATAGATGAAATCATAGCTTTTTTAAGAATTTGCTTGATTTGAAACCATTTTGACTGTTAAACAGTTGAAAGGTCTCTAAAACAAAAGTGGTATGACTTATAAGTACTATAGTTTTAACAAATCTTAAGTAAAATAGAGGGGATAAATTAAATATAGGGCGATCAATTATAGTATAAGATACCCCAACGAGAGTTAATAGAATTGATCATAATTTGATTTTGATTTTTCTCAAAATCATATAATTCGCCTGTAGTCGATACTCCAATATAATTTTTTTTAATTCTGAATTACAAAGTATAAAAAAATTAATTTAAATAAATTTATTATGATTAATTTTCATTAAAAAACAAATTGAATTATTAAAAAGTAACCGATAACCATAAAAAAATGTAAATTAAAAAGTAATTCATCGCAAAAATAAATATAAATATCAAATAAATCAACAAGTACCTTAAAAAGGGTAAATATTTATTTAAATAATTAAATAAACATTTAAATATAAAAGTTAAATGTCATTAACCCAAGTGCTAAATACAAAAATAAATTGAGTACTTATTTAATCAATTTTAATTGTAAAATAATTATACCTTACATTAATTAAATTGATTTTGTTTTAAAATGAATTATAAATATAGTTAATTTAATAATTAATTTAAAAATTATTTTTTAATCAAAATTAAATAAAGAATTTTAAAATACTTAAAAAATCTTTTAAAAAGCAAACTATTAAAAAATTTTTGAATCCTTAGATCACTATTCTATATCAAATTTTTCATCAATTTAATTCATTAATGAAGAATTAAATTGAGAATCTACCTCACAAATCTATTACACAATTCAATGGCGTATCAATTTTTTTGACATTTTATTTTTAGCTGGTTTTGACATTAGATTGATGAAAAAATGGTTGAGAAATGGATTGGAATAGAACTATCATCAACAAATTTATCATCAAGATGTGTAAAAGCCTTGTTAACATTCTTTTCAACTAGATGTAGTTCTATGTAGCTTATCTTAAAAAAATCAGTACTCTTTCAAAATTGAGAAGTTTTAGTCATAAAATCTCCAAGTCAAACTTAAATTCCCAAATTAAAATTCTAAAAAATTAAATAATTAAAGTCGAAATATTCTAAAACAGTTTTGTAAATATCAGTTGAGGAAATTTAGAAGCTACGGAGAAGTAGGAATACTTTTCCCAAACCCACATTATATCCAAGTTATATATGAAACCCTAGTTTTGTATTCAACTTTAAAATCCTTTGTTTTACTTATATTTTTACAAACTGATTACTGATCAATTTTTTATACATTAGCATTCTTTGTTCAGATACTTTTGAATAACTAATTGTGCAAAAAAAAAAAGAAGGAATGAAAAATGAACCCACATCCTATTTTTTTTATTATATACATACAAAGGTTAAAATTTACAATTTAAAGCATTTCGAAATATATACTAAAGTTGATAGTACGTTTAATTTATTTTAAGGGAACCGTGAAATAAGGCCGTACGAAATTAAGCCCTTAGCTATATATAATAACACCGCAACATTTGAGAAATAAGAAATAATAAATGGTGTTATTTATCTTTCAATTTAACTTTCTACTTTTTGAGAAACGAAGCTCCGGGGTTTTGGTTTTTCCAGAATTCGAAGATTGAATTGACAGAGAAATAACGCCCGGAGTTGTTTTGTCTTATACCTTTATATATGAAAGGTTTTAAATTAGGAAAAGTTTGTGGACTAGTATTCGAAATTAGAGTATTCTCCTTTTTTGAATTAGGAAAGCTTTTACAGTATTTGCATTTCCAAAATTCTGAAAAAACGAATATCTACCCTGTTTTTGAATCTAGCTCTAAGATTTGTCCGGAATATAATCTATGAGAATTAACACTCTCGGGCTTCATAATTCTAAAGAGCAGAGATTCGATTTAATGAGAATAACATCCAGGGGGCTTTATTTCTTAATTACTTTGAAAAATAACACACTGGGCGTTATTTTGACGGGTCTGATTTCATTGCTCCATTTAGAAGTTTAAATTTTAATGCCGCTATTTAACTTAAATTGGTTAAAAGATCTTTCAATCATTATGAAAATAAAGGTATAGATATGTAGTACTGAATAAGATATAATTCGGCATAAGTATTTGATATAGTATAAATTATTAAATGCCCTTCTTTACTATTTTTAGTTCTTTTTATCCATGGAATTCTCTCTTTCTTGAAGCTTAAATTTATTTTGAGACCAGATCTGATTCATGTTGTACTTAAAAAGAAAATAATTTTCAATATCATAAAACCAGGTTTTTCCTGGGGGATTTTTATTTTACGAATACCCTAATGCATTTAAAACATATAAGTATTTTATCATCAATAGTATAAACTTGATATTGTAAAATGTTAATCGTTTCGAGTGCAAGAGGAAAAGTATCTTATGTTTCATTAAGCGACTATAGATATTCTAATTTATATATATATACAATATAGCAAGGCGCATTTTTACAGAAGCGTGTCAAATGTCAATAATGTTTAATAAAAAAAAATCAGAAAATCAATGAAATGGTTCTCTTGATTACTAATTAAAGTTTAACATTTTTGGTTTAAGTGGTACAAAATTTATCTTTCAAATTTATCTTGTAAAACTGAATTCTAAGATGGAAAAGATAACGAATTTTTTTATTCAAGTGTTAATTAAAACTTTAAAAAATGGATTTAAAAAAAAAAGAGAAAACTTTTAATTGAAGTAAAAATTGGTTTTTAACATTTTTGCAATTAATAAAAATAGGTCAACATTTGTTACATAGTATGTATATGTATGTATGTATATATCGTTAAATGTTAATTGTGTGACGTATAAAATCATTTAAGAACAAAAAAAAAATTTTTAATAAGATTTAATGTAAAGAAGGTCAAGAATTTTAATTTTTATTTAATGGTTGATTACTTTTAAAGTAAAAAAAAAAATGACCTACCATAAGATAAATTTTTTTTTTCAATTACAATTTAAAAAATATAAAATCCGAAATATATTAGATAAGTACTTATAATTACTTACTACTCTTTTAATAATAACATTTATAAATAACAATAATTACAGTTATAATGATTAAATATATCTTTGAATAAATTAAAAATATTTTGCATAAATACTTAATCTCAAATATTAAATAATAGATTAAACGATTACATTTAGAGTTATTGTAATCATAATTAATTTCATAATCTTCTAATCTGGTTTAATGAATGTATTAAGTACCTATACGATATAATACGATTTACACATACTTATATATACATTAAAAGAGGTCATTATAACTATTATTAAGTATTTAGGTAATAAAAATAATTTAACCAGATTTTAAAGTTATAAATAAAGGTGAGTACTTATTTTATGTATAAATTTCCATTTTTGAATTACGAGTACAATTTGTGATTCACCAACTACTTAAAGACACAATTTTTATTCAATTTTATTTTTGCTTATGGTGCACTGCACTCTGTAATATTTAAAGAAAAAATGTGAACACGCATAATTATGTATACTCAAGTACTCATATTTTAAATAATTATATAATTAAAAATAAAAATAGCAAGTAGATAAACTGTTAAATAATACCGGTAAAATTATTTAAAGGTGCACAAGTAAGTAGTTTGTTTAAAAGTAATTAAATAAAAATACTGATTAATATCTTTCCGGTTTTAAGTTTTAAAAAAAAAAGATTTCTTAGCAGATTTCTTTATGTACATATATATATACGAGTACAAGTACAAGTACATTACGTATATGTATAATAAACGAAAGTTTTAATTT
Source organism: Dolichopus griseipennis (assembly GCA_963082915.1). Classification (NCBI taxonomy): domain Eukaryota; kingdom Metazoa; phylum Arthropoda; class Insecta; order Diptera; family Dolichopodidae; genus Dolichopus; species Dolichopus griseipennis. Next base: position 40,900,926 of record OY720442.1, on the reverse strand, counting down.
ATTTGAATTAAATATTAACTAGATGTACTTGCTTAATATTTATATAACTAATAATAATAAAGTAATTATTTACAAATTATGATATGTAAGTAATTATGGATATTAATACATTAACCATGTTATTAGTGCTAATTATTGCATTTTTTTTACCTTCTACATTTCTTAATATATGGTTTTAAAATTTATTTTAATAAAATATTTACAAATAGATGTCATTGTTCAACGTTCTATGACATAATTTTGTTTATAAACATATAATTTTTATTGTATGTAATCTATAATTTAATAATCTGTTCATGTTTGTAATGTAATTGATGATTACAATACATTGTAATCAGAAAGTGTTATTTTAAAGTATTTTATTACAAGATTGGAAAATTTAATATAGTACTTGGATATTTCATAATAAGATTGTCATAACAATTTTATTATATGGTTGAATAATATACATCAAAGGTTTTTGATTATTTTAAAGTATTAAGAAAATGGAACTAACAAGTTAATTTAAAAAAATTGTAAAATTTTATATTTCATTTCTTTAAGAGATTGATGAACGAAATCTTAGCCGCAATCGTAAGCGTAGATGAGAGGTATGGCTTTCAGTGGCGACTAGGAAAACATTTAAGCCACTTAGATTATGCTGATGATGTAGTTTTCATGGCACACACAAGAAGTGGTCTGAACGAAATGTACCAAAATTTGAACACATACGGCAAACGAGCTGGTCTAAAAATAAATGCAGCTAAGACTAAAAGCATGCGAACAGAGCACACAACACATCAGCAAATTCTACTAGAAGAAAATCAAATTGAAGAAGTAGAGCAGTTCAATTATTTAGGAAGCATGGTGACATCATATGGGGAACGGAAGTTGATGTGGACAGCAGTATAAATAAAGCTAGATCTGCTTTTGGAACTCTATCAAACTAAGGCAGTCAAATAATATCGCCCTGCATACAAAGCTAAAAATATTTGCAACAAACGTCAAATCAGTACTTCTATACGGCTGTGAAACAGACGTAGTTGCAGACGTATATAAACCGTTGTCTACGCCGCATCTTAACAGTTCGTTGGCCGCAAATCATTATTACTTACTCATTTAAATTGCCTTCTCCCTGCAACAGCGGGAGGTAATTATAATGAATAGAACCCTTACTCCCCCCATAAGGGGCTTAGGTTTTCTCATGTCTTTTAAAGATTTCCTTAAGGGAAAAAATATATTTAACTCAAACTAGAGTAGATGTAGTTTATCACATAAATCTATGACATTCAGAAAATTAAAGCTTAGGAAAATGCATTAATAAAATAAACAAGTTTATTTATTGGAACCTATCTATTGGAGTCCACATGTCGAATTTGTTCTTTTATTAAAAGGTTAAATTTAAAATTTTTAAAAAATATTTCTCAATAAATTCCTTAAACTATAAAGTTAAGAATTGCTTAAGACGATTGCTTGAGACGAAAGGATTACTTAATTGGCGCAGTTATAAAATGTTTTATTTACATATTATAAATTAATAATAATGCACTTATATTGAACTCTTATTGATTATTTTGATGTTTAATAGTTTTCCAAGCTATTATCCTTATCTTGAGTCCTGCCTATCATGATTAGTTAGTCACTATAGAATAGTAGTCACTTCTTAAGTGCTAGAGAAGCCATTTGCTTCTTTTTTAATATTCGGCTAATTTCAATGGAAGACAATTTGCATTTATTACAATTAAAATTATAATAAATACATAAGCAGTAGCAACTGAGGCTGTCGGCTTAACAACAAAATATCGCGACTTACATGCTTAGTAGCAATCCTGGTATGTTAAAAACAGTTCAAGGCTTATAATTTTTTGCTTCTATCTCAATTTTAAGGAAATAAATTCTGTAACAGTAAAAACATTCCCAGACAAAATATTCCATACATATTTCTTAGAAAAATAACAAACAATTGTTTTAAAATTTATGATTATATTATGATGGTTGTAATTTAAATTGTTAACACAAAAGTATGTAAGTATGTAGGTAAATATTGCAAAAAAAAAAAGAAAATATTTATTCCCATTAAGTGTATACATTGTTTTTATTATTTCGTATATATGTACATAGTTTGAAAGTAAACCCTAGTTTATAGTATAGGCAAAAGTGGTTGCAAATTTTTTGACAACATATGGATATCATAAAATATAAAAACAAAACAGCAATCCCCTTAATAAGGTGATTTCAACTTTTTTTTTTTTTATGAAAATAGAGTGAAATTGCCAATTTTTTACCTGTTTTGACTCATACAACAGTACCTAGGCAATGGTGGCTTTTTTTCACATAAAATAAAAATTGAAATGACAAAAGAAGCACTCACAGAGAGCGTTTAAAATTTTATTAAGGAAATTAAAAAAAGAAAACCAATGAATTGCAATTTTTAAATTATAATAATTTTTTAATTTTTGTAAATATATATATATATGTGAAGATGGTTCCCAAGATGAGAAGAAAAGAAAACAATGTGCACTTGCACATGTTATAAAATGCAATGGTATAGAAGTTATTCCGGTCACCTGTAAGTAATATTTTGCAAAGTAAGTATTTATATATTTGTTGGAAGTGCAATAGCTAATATTAAGATATGAGATAGATCAGTATCTTGACTGTTTCTAAAACAGTCTGTTATAACTTATAACAGAAACACAAAAGAACCTAAGTATACCTAGCTGTTATTATATGACAGCTAGGTATACTTAGGTTCTTTTATGTTTCATTCTTACTTCTGCAATATTTCTTTGTCTCTTCCAATTCAGAGGTTTTAAAATTTTCTACTTTAGTCAAATTTTATTTTTCAACATTAGTTAATATGTACATTCTGCGCTTTCGACTTTAAGGTTTTACTACTTTAATTCCTACATCAATCATTGATGAAATTTGCAATTTTACAAAAGTGAAATAAAGCCACAAAATTTATTTTTGGGGTTTTATTTCATTTAAGTTTATTGCAGCATAATTTCATTGTCATAAAACCCCCAGCAAATTATGATGAAATAAGACCCCAAATTTCCTATTTCAAATAAAACCTTTTTTTTTAATAGGTAAAAACTGGTTCTTCCAACTTTCTCTATCTTCATTTTTACGAAGCCTCTAATCTTAATAAATAATAATCTAAACCTACAAAACATTGTTCAAAGAAGTTCCATTGTAGAAGATATAAATCTACTAAACTATGCAACACTAGAGAATTATTTTGGACCAAACCATGTTGGAATATCACAAACGATCATCAAATAAATTTAATGCAAAAATTGATTATCTAAAGAAAATTAATTCCAATCAAATGGTATAAAAGAGAAAGAAGTAGAAGTTCCAAGCGCTGTTTCCAATTTCAAAAAAAGAAAATCAATATAATTTTGATTATAAATGATTTATAAGCTCATATGATCTGACAACACTTTAATATTTTTATTTTTAGCATAAATTAAGATACAATGACTGACCAATAAATACTTAACTTTTAGTTAACTCTTGATCTGTTAAGTTTTTTATTGAAAAATCTTAAATGTTAATACGATGTGAAAGTTATCTTTCAAGTTTAAAAAAAAAAAAAGGAAAATTATTTTACTTTTCTCCAATCAATGCTATTCACTTAAGAGGCCGTTAAGGTCACGTTTGTTTATAAATTTTCTTTAGTTAGAAAATTTTCCAAATAAACTTTGAGTATTAAGTTACAAAAAAAAAATTGTAAATCTTTTAAAATGTCCATATTTTAATATATAATTTTCTTCAGATAAATCAATTTCTTATTTTCCCCCAATTTTTTACCTTGTCTAATTTTAAAGAAGAAATTAAATTGAAAAAGTGTTAAAAAACTGATGATAACAAACTATATTATTTGTTGCTATGGTTACTTTGTATAATAGTTTAATAAAATAATAGTTTTCCATCAAAAAGTATCTAAAGTATTTGTTTTTCATTAAGAAAATAAGGCATATTGAAAGCATAAAATAAGGCCCTGTAAAAAAAAGTCAAACGTCTCATAGAATTCGCCAGCAACCGAAATTGGATATCGAAAAACTAAAAATCGATGAAGTGAAAAATCAATTGACAGACGCAATCAATGATCAGTTAAGTCTCGTCTTAGAAGAAAATGATAACATCTGGGAGCGCACAAAAACTGTACTAAATGAAACGTCCAAACATATTCTAGGTACAAAAATATATAAGGCAAAGAAAAAATGGATGACAATAGAGATACTACAGTTGATGGATGAAAGACGCAATTACAAAAACAAACAACCTGCAGAATATAGACGTATTCATCGCGAAATAAGGTTGAAAATAAGAATAGCAAAAGAAAACTGGTTAAAACAGGAATGCTATGAAATTGAAAAACTACAACATCTGCACGATGACTTCAATTTACACAAAAAACTCAAAGAAACAGCAGGGGTGTACAAAAAATCCCATACTTCTAGTTATATAAATAACATCAGATATGCAGATGATACAGTTCTCATAACAGACAATCTAAGGGATTTACAGCATATAGTCGATAAAGTCAACCGGCATAGCGAATTGTTCAACTGAAAAATAAATATATCAAAAACTAAATTAATGATCGTAAGCAGAAAAAGAACACCTTACACTGCAGCAACAATTAAAATAAATAACCGCTCAATTGAAAAAGTCTCCACATACAAATATCTCGGATGCTGGTTACACGAGGATTGGAGCTGCGAAAAAGAAATTAGATGCCGAATCGAAATAGCAAGAAATGCATTTCTTAAACACAAAAAAGTTTTCTGTTGTCGCGAAATGAACTTGGGCCTTCGCTTACGATTCGTTAAATGCTATGTTTGGTCTATACTCCTATACGGTGTAGAAACGTGGACCTTGAAAGTGAGAGAAATCAACAAACTTGAAGCGTTCGAAATGTGGATCTACCGCAAAATGCTAAAAATATCGTGGATGGATCACATTACAAACGAAGAAGTTCTACGTAGAGCAAACGCGGAAAGAGAACTACTTATAAGGTTGAAGAAACAAAAAATCTCTTACTTTGGGCATATTATGCGTGGAACCAAATACGAGCTACTTCAGTTAATAGTTCAAGGGAAAATTGAAGGAAAAAGAGGTATAGGAAGGAAGTAATTATCATGGTTGCGTAACATTAGAAACTGGACAGGCATCAGAAACATTGGAGATTTAATCCATTCAGCAACAGATCGAAACATCTTTCAGGGCATCGTTGCTAATATCATATGGCCGCTGACATCCAATTATGGATAGGCAACAAAAGAAGAAGAAGAAAAAAAAGTCAACTAGGGTTATTTTTCATTCTCGTCCCACTCACGATCTTATTTCTTATATGTAAATAATTCAGAACATTTGAGAAATAAGACTCCGAGGGATTATTCCTTTTTTTAAATTAACTTTCAACTTTTTGAGTTGAAAATAAATAAAGTCCTGGAGTGTTTAACGTTTCATTCTCACTCTGTAAATTACTTACGTAAAATTCCAACCGATTTAGAAAGTACCTCAAGAGCCAATCGGATTGTCTGAATTTTTTATAAATAATCGAATACCTTAAACCAGACTGTAGTTAGACGTACATAATACATAAAAAATAAATAAATTTAAATTTACATTTGGGCTAATGTATCTATACTTCATGTACATAAGTTTCTCGTAATTTACCAATTTATGACTTATTTAATTCGTTTAGTTCGCTGACTTTGGGCTTTCTCAAAAACTTTCCACACACTTTCTCTCCTCTTTTTACATAATCGTTGTCATTTATTCTTCGTGCACCAAATAATCTTCTTAATATTTTTCTTTCAATAATGCATAGTTGATTGTCATCTATCGTTGTTAAGATCCATAGCTCAGAGCCATAAGTTGGAACTGGACGTATGTTTGTCTTATATATTATTAGCTTTGATTGCTTCGGCAGAACTTTATTTTGCAATAATTTCTTACTAACATAACAGCTACTATTTCCAGCTTGTATTTCGTTTTTAATGCACATACGCATGCTATTGTCATTTCTAATTACTACCCCTAGGTAATTAAAGGTACTACGCCCTCGAAAAAAAACTCCTCAATTGTAATATTTAATGGATTTCTTTTTATTTCTTCCCTTCACATTTTTAGATATTTTGTTTTTTTCTAATTAATTTTCCGACCAAATTCAGCTACATTTTGCTCTAGTGCTACAAAAAACTCTGCCATACTTTTGTAGTTTTTCTATTATTAGAGCAGTGTCCTCGGCGTATGCCATTATTTGTTAGAACCTCATACCTTATTTTTCCATAGCTCCAATAGCATTTTCTAAGAGCATATCAAATATTAATGCAGATAGGGCATCCCGCTGCCTCATCCTCTTTTTATTGCGAATGTCTGATATTCATAAAGTATAATTAACATTTTATAATACAGATCTTAATATGTATGATAAAATGGATTAACGCGCAATCCAAATACATTGAAAGTGATCTGAGAATTTCTATAAAAAGAATTCATTTTGGTTTTTATTCATAATTCTTCTGACGACAGATCATGCTAACTTAATCTGAATGTAATATAATCTTTTTAGTTATTCACTTTAATTACGTTGCATATTGTATAATATACATATTAAATAAAGATTCCTATTAGTTTTTAAAATGATCGTAACTTAATATGAAGTTATCAAATGATTTTAATACCTAACAAGTTGTTATTACTTTTTTTTTATAGCTTTCTAGAATTAAAATTAAAATATATTTATAACATTTAAACTATGGTTCAGAGGTTTAACCATAGTTTAAATGTTATAAATATATTTTAATTTTAATTCTAAATTTAAACTTTTTTTATTGAAATACATTACTTAGTTAGTAAGTTACTAAAAATAAATTAAAAATAATTCAGAATTATTATAATTTATAAAAAAAAATATTAAAATCATCTTTTGAAAATTTTAAATTAAAAACCAAGAAGACTAGAACTAACTTATCGCATAAATAAGAACTACTTATGATGTAATCACGTCTCTTATTTTTAATATTTATTTGTTGAAAGTGTCACTTCTTTTCTTTCCTTTAAAGTGATTTAAAAGATTCTTAATTATAGAAATAAGCATAGGCCACTGTAAAAGGTGTATGCGGCTACAAGAGTCGAAGCAGCCATAAGGGAATGCAAATAAGCTATGGTCAAAAGAACGAATCTATTCTTCATTATCTGTTCCAATACGTTACGTTAGAATCCCTAAGAATGACCGCTTTAGAATGGAAATACTGGGAAGATTTACTTTTGTTAAAGATTTGACCAGGGAAGTAATTGATGAGAGCTTACATAATTGATAGAATATACAATTGATTATAGTTTCCTGATGATCACTTATTGTAAATTATAATAACTGTAATTGCTTTTTTTAAACACAAAAAAGTTTTGGTGTTCTTGTAGTTTAATTTGAAAATTAAAAGCCTTCTTTTCTTTTAAAAAAGTCAAATTTGAAAAAAAAATTCAATTTGTGTTTAAAAAAGCTAAACCACTTATAGAATAACTGTTAATAATATAATTAATTAAGTATAGGTTATGTTTAATATTTTGACAGTATGTATAACTAGTAATTACTAGTATTAAAAGTACATAATAATTATTAATAATATCATGTTAATTAATTTCAAAAATAAAATGATGTCAAATAATGTATTAAAAATTGTAATTTAAAATTAAAATTAACAACAAGGTGTTTCATAATAATTTTGAAAAAAATTATTTATTTAAAAGTCTGTCGTCTATTACTTACATCCTTTATTTAATTAAGTTAGAAGTATAATATTCTTATTTTATTTATAAATATTACATATTTTGCATTTACACTATAATTGTATTAGGTAACCAAGGAGATTAAAATGCAAAATTACATTTTCAGTAATTTTCAATTCAATTAAAAACCTCCGACAAGTTAATTGTAAAGGCCTCTCACCGAGGTCGAATTTTAAAATATAATATTTATACCCGAGGAGGTATAAAATTTTAGTAGTTTGCTAGTTATAGTAAGTACTTAAAGTCTTTGTGATTTGGAAATACTTTTTATAACATTATTAAATGGTGGAAGTTATTTGGTTATTTCATTTCAAAAATAAATTATACAAATTCTTTCTATACACTTTTAAAGGTTTTTCGTTATTGAATTCGATACCTACTATTTTTAATTATTTATTTAGGGTATTTGATCAGAGCCCTATTGCACCAACACTAATCACTAATGTTTTTTACTAATTGAACCTTATATATTTGTTGTCAAATAAGGTATTGGTACAACAAAATGCTTGATAATTTGATTATTTTATTAGTGATAAGTTGTTGGTGCAATAGAGCCCAGATTCAATTTTTATAAATAAGGGGATAAAGGTTTATACTTATGTATTTGTTATTTATGGACTTGAATCTCGTAATATAGTAAGCTAAAGTCAAAGTTTACTTTATTAAAATTCTAAATGTACATCATAATATCATTTAGTACAATTATCTCGAAATTATCCGACATTTTAATCGGAGAGTCTCGGGTTTCATCAGATTTGAAAAGCTAATCAACTCGCTTATCACATTGTATGATATAGGGAATTGTCTAGAATCCAACACAGATACACCCAATTTTTTGCAATTTTTGCCACTTTAAACACCCTGTCCAAATGACATAAATCTAAAAGGAAGTAAATTACAAAAAATAAAATATCGGTTTTTAAAAATATATTATAATAGTTATCTATAAGGGGAGTTTTATATATATATATATACATATACGAGTTTATGAGCTTTATTTATAAAAATAATAGATAAATAACAGTAATTAAAATTCATCACATGATTTGATGAGTAGTTATATATTTTAAATAGAAAAAAAATTCGCCAAACCAAAAATTCAATAAAACAAAAAGCAAATAATTATAAATAATTATGAAGGCGTCATACAAATGCTATTAGCGTTTTTTTTTTTAATCGAAAAATTCTAAACAAATATGTTATAAAATTTTATCACATATTAAATAATACTTATCTAAAATATTTATTAATAAAATTAGTATTACTTTAAGATAATAGAGTAAAATATAAGTAAGAGTACAAGTACTTATATATATGTAGTTATAATTATCACAACTAGTAAAAGCAAAATTTAATCAGGAATTTTTTTAAACAATTCTTGCATAATTTATACTCTTCAGTTTATTATTTCATAATTTATAATTTATACATTATATTTTGATTTATTTTTTAGTTTTAAAATATTATTTTGCCAAAATAAATTCCACAAAAAAATTTCTGCCCAATTTAACATGAGTTATTTCATTCGGAATTTTGATAGATTCTCCTATAGTCTTTCGAATGAATTCCTCTTACTAAATAGCAAATAAATGAAAAATTTTAAATTATATAACAATTTATTTTCAACAAGTTTTATTTCTTTTTTTCCATTGAAATTATTAAAAGAAAGAAAGTAATGTATTTCATAAGTAATTAATTAACAGAGTTGGTGATTCGCAAGTATTTTGGTACTTAAATAAGCAAAACAGTAGCAGTACTGATACTGAAAAAATTATTCGAAACTGAAAAAATACTCGTGAACACCTTGTAATTTTTCCAGTACGAGTACGAGTTTTATTTAGTATTTAACAGTATGGCTATGACTAAAATTTATATTTTTTTTTTATTCCTTTTCCACTCCTTGAAAAAGTATAGGGCATTCACCAAATCAATTTAGACTAGGCTTCATTTTCTTTAATCGTTATATTCACTTAGCCATTGATACGCCACTGGTCAGATTTAAATCTACATAAGATTGTAAAATATTTACGGTTAAGCGAAGTAGTTAGAGTGTCGACCTTTCACTTGGGAAGCCCGATATGATAATAAACTCTTAATTAATTTGAAAATTTGAAAAATTTAAAAATTTGTAATTTTATAACTATTGAAAATCTGAAGCTTTTCTACATGTTATAAGGTCTAGTACTATATCATGTTTAAATTGTATGTGGAATTTACTACGATCTACTCTAATAAAAATACGCTAAAACGGTTCCAACATGTACCTATGGTTTATATAACGGTCTTATTAGCCAAACAGTTGAATCGTTAGTACTAAAACAATTGTATTTTTATATGTTAGTTTTAAAAATAAATTAATTGTTTACTTATGCTTATTTTGAAATAATTTTTATTTGGATGGATATTCGGATTACCGAAATATTACTGTATAATAATTCTATGAATTAAACAAAAAAAAAAATTAAACTTGTTGTTACTTCCTAGTTCAAATTAAAAATAATTTATATTTTCATAAAAAAAAAAACCCTGATCTGAATCTAATTAAAAGTAAACTTGAAAAATATAGGAATTCCCATTTTAATTATTAATTATTTGCATAACTATTCAATAAAATTCAGAAGTGACTGTCAATTTTATATCAAATTTGAAAAAATACCAATTTAAATTTTACTTCTACAAATTTTCTAAAATACTTAGAAGTAAAATTTATTAATTTTAAAATTAGCCATCATAAATTAGACGTTATCATTGAATTAAACTTGAAATTGCAATTACTTTATTTATAATTGAAATTAATGAATACAACTTTTACAAGTTTTTTTTTAATATTCTTTCATTAAGTGCAATTTATTTTAAATTATGAATACAAACTATGAAAACATTACAAAAAAAAAAAAAATATATTATAATTCCTTTATTTTAAATGTTAAAGATTCTCTGAATACTTTCTCTATTGTGTATCTTTAATTTTAGAAGATTACAACAGATAAAATAATATAAACAAAAGGACTACTTAAGTATAAAGAGTTTAGTAATTAAGTACAAACTTTGTATAGGTACAAAATACTTGTTGCATTATTGTCAACAAACAAATTTGGTAATCTAAATTTTTTGAATAGCGTCTTTTAAACTTTTCCCATGCAATAAGAAATATCACTCCAAGGGTTTTATTTCATGGACCCATTAATTAGTTGTCCAATCAACAAAAACATTCCAAAAATTTTATGAAACTGTGATATTCATTTACTTAGATTATAATTCAAAAAAATTTAATAAAATATTTATTACACATGGATTGATTTCCTTTCTATATTAAGAAGATTGAAATAATAATTTAGAATTTAGAATTGTTTTTTATGGAAAATGTCGAAATTTATGGACTTAAAAAAAAAAAAATACTAACTCATATTCTTAAAATATTAATGAAATGAAATCTGAGATGAATCTTAAAAAAAATAATTTAAAGGAATTTACATTTTAATATGTACCTAAATATTTTTCAGTGTTGCCGCATTAAAACTAATAGAAAAAAAGATACTGGTTTATCTTTTGAATAAAAACGTCGTCGAATTAGGAATTATTTAATTTGTTAAATACTTTATCTTAATTACCGTTAGTTAATAGTTACCCATAGGTCAACTTGTATTATATTACTTTGGAACTTCCTTATATTCTACTTATTTAGATCCCATATAATTTTTTTTATTTTTAGTAATTGTCTCTGATTTTTACTTTTAATTAATTAAATACATTTTTATTAGAAGGCCTACAGACACGGTTATAATTCTCCCAACCCTGGACCAACTGTACCTTAAAATTGAGGAATATAATAGGATTTATAGTTCCGCGCTATCTCAAACGGGTAAATTCGGGCTTACGTAATTATACAGATAAATGTGATATTAATTACCTTATATTGGTTAATATTTCAGGGGTGGGTATAGAGGTATTACAGACTACTGAATTACGTATATAAGCAAATGATTCAAGCTCAAGGTCTTACCAATTGTAAATTTTAAATGCGACTTTAAATTCGGATCTCTTTGTTAGCTATATTTGGAGCACAATTGAACGGGCTTTGTTAATCTTTTACATCTTATAGTTAATTTCTTTGTAAGTATGTGAACGTGGATGCAGACTTAAATTCAATATATTTTTATCTAAGTTTCTATTAAACTATAGTTAATCTCGAGACAACTTTTACACAAATCAATATCATAATATACGTTTTCTGATGTATTAAAACTTATTTTTTATTTATATAACCGAACCAATCATTCGTTAAGTCAAGTAAGCTCATATACATAATCTTGTTTCATATCACAGACATGCCACTTTTTTTTTGTATTTAATATATACTCAAAATTCCATTTTCCATATTTGTTTAATCAACATTTCCAAAGATATATTACTAATACCTACTAATTAATTTTCATTTGATATTGCATTAATTAATTATGAATCATTTATTTGTAATTTATAAGCCGCATTAAAACGAGCACCTAGTCAAAATAAAAATAAAAAATTAAAATTACAAAAACAAGATTTTCTGGATTTTGTGATTAATGAATTTTTTTAAACGCAATTTCAATTTTTAAAAAAATTTTTTAAAGTTCATTATCATTGATATATTTTTTAACTTCTTTTGAACTCTATATATAAGTTTATTTGATAGAAGCTAAAAACTGAACTGAAAACAAGGGATTTTCTTCTATTCTTTTAAATAAAATTAAGTGCAATAGGGTAACATTGAAATTGAAGTGCAAGATGTTATAGGTTAGGTAACAAAATCTTGCATATTGAAGTTAGTAGGAGTCTAAATTATACAAACAGAACGTTTTAATTAAATGTTCGATACAATCGAACTTGTAATCGATTTTAGTCTAAGACTTTCCGATTTTCTAAAGAATTATAATTTAAAACAATAAGAGAGGATTTGCTATGATTACGAAAATGCGCACTCAAATCTTTTGAAATGGAATGAGATTGTTGCTATTAAACTATTTTGTTTTCAATTACTCGTATGCGCATGCGCCTCTACATATTTCATTTTTTAATCCTAGAAATATTTTCATAGCGTTTAAAAATTACTACAATCATAATTTTCTAGACAATCTTTTTGGAGTCACGCATCTGTGGGGGCTATAAATCTATGTGGAACTTAGAGAAGTAAATTTTTAGTTGTCCACTCCCCCTCTTCTTATCGCTTCCTAATATTAGAGTCAATTCTGAGGGAATGTATTGAACTTCTGTTAATTGATAAAAAAATAGACTTTATTAATCATACAACTAGAACGAACTTATACATAATCGATTAAGTTTAGGATAATCGAGTAGGTTTTTAATTAATCTAAATGAATTTAATAATTTTAGAAGATTGTAGTTAATTCTAGAATAAATATCAGACTATCACTTAAACTCCCAAAGTATCTACTAATTGAATATGTATGGCAGCACTATATAGTTACATGAGAATTCTAAATCGTTTTTAAATTTAAAGCTGATTAACTAAATAATAAAAGATACTTTGTATGTTAGATCACATTAAAAATGCTTTTTCAGAGATTCCTAAAGTTTTTTTTTAATTTTTTAATGTTTTAAAGTTTCAAAGTTTATGAGAAACACAGAATACTTAGTTATGTATCTTTAAATTCATTCATAAGATATGGAAAACATGCATTTATAATAAAAAAAATAATAAAAATAATAAAAAAATGGATAAAAAGCTGCTTATAAAAGAATTCGTTGACTCATCTTAAAAAATGGAAATTCTTGTTTTTGTTGATGATTTTGTTGCGCTTGTTGTTTTTGTTGCTTGTTATATATGGAGAAAGTTTTAAATATCTTTTTAAAGTCATATTTTATAGAGGATTGAATATGTTTTATTTTTTTTTTTGATTTTTCTAAATATTTATGGAGTTATTTATTGTTTTGAATTTAAGAAAATAAATTTTGAGATTCAATTGCTGGGATGAAGATGGTGATAATAAAAAACAAAATTTAAAACAAAAAGAAGCTTTTTTTAAAAAAACGCCGACTTCAATTAATGAATTTTTTAATATTTTTAAAAATAATTGGGTACCCAGTATTTGTTTAAAAGTAATTAATGTGGTACTTGAAAAAATCAAATCTGATATTATTGAAACAACCAAACTTTTGAAATTATTTGTAATTATTTATACATCTTGGAACGTTAGTGTTTTATTAATTAATAAAATTTTTAAAATGAAGAAGAAACCCGAAATGGCTTGAAAAATCTTTAGAGCTGAGGCTTTGGTATGAGGGGTTGTGATGAAAAGATCTAGCAATAGTCTTTTAAATGTAATTAAGTACTTTATATCCTAAAAATGTACTTAGACAATTAACATAAAAACCTTAATTTTAAAAATAGTAAAGAAAATTCAAATTGATTTATTTCACCCATATATGATAGCGACAACTCATCAGATAAATTTACGAGACCTTTATTCAAAATTCTAAGAGTGCATTTATGTCGCGATTAGTGATCAGAGCGTCGATAAGAGTATAAGAGTTTTTGTTGGGAATACCATATACCATCTTAACACTTGTATGCGACCCATTATGTATCTAGAAGCCGAAGTGTTAAAATGGCATTAGTATTGAATTAAATACTTCTTTATTAATTTATAAGTAAATTTCGTCACCAAGGTGATTTTGTAAAGAAAACTTATTTTTCATTAACTTTTACAATTAAGTGTTTTATGACCTGTACGGGATTCCCACACTTCCTACTTTAATAATACTTAAATCTACCACATTCCCTCATCGTTGTCGAGGCCTGTAATAAAAACCGGAAAATAGTTTAAAAATAATTTTTAAAACTTGAGAACGTTAAAATAAAAAAATGGAACAAATCAAAAGTTAAAAAGGGGAAAGAATCAATAAAAACTATATGGTCTGATGATTCACTATAAATCATCAGAGATTCTTGTATTTTTCAAATTAGAATAGAAATTAAAAAAAAAAATATAATAAAATATAATATAAAGAGATCCAGGATCATATACCAACATTATTACACTCTATGCATATACTAGTATGATAATACATGCATACAATTCAATTCTTATAGGATCAAGAACTTGTATAATCATATACACATTTACTCATTCCTTGCTTTTAAAAACAATGTAAACAAAGGGGAACTGAAAAGGACTGAATTAGAAGTTATAACAATAGATTGAATAAGAATGGGAATGTAAATCTGTTGCATTCTTTTATTAAAAAAAAGGTTTGTTTAAAAAAAGAAACAGGTAATGAACAGGTAGATTTGGATTAAATTGCAATCATAAGAATTTTAAGGATGCAATCAATTTGGGATTGGAATTTTTTTTTGAGTATTTTTATTTTAACAAAACAAAAACGAATTCAGTTTCCTGTAACTTTTCAATCATTAATCAAATATAAAATCATTTTTAAAATTTTTATTTTACCGCAGTCAATTAAAGAGTAAGTAATCAAAAGATTTCCTATATGAGGGTTATGAAAATAAATTGAAAAAAGGTTTCGTATTAGGTTTCATATGAAAATTAATGAAAGAATCGTTTTAAATTAGATGAAAAAATAAATAAAATTTGATGTACAATTAATCGTCACTGTTCAACGCTATTTTGAATTGCCTGCGCGGAGTTTTTGAAAGACATTTAAAGGATTCTTTTACTAAAAAGTCAAATAACAGATTTTTGAAATTAAATTGGTACAATTGCCTATCCCATTTGTAAAGAAGTAATGGAGGTAGTAGATATACATTCAAGTGTCTGGATCAAATTAGAATCACCTGTATAATTCAAAAATTAAAATAACGGAAGGACTTGTTTGCTCAGCAGGTTTGAGTCATTGTCTATTATACCCTCGTCTTACTTTACTTTACTTTATCGGCATAACAAATTATTATTTTTGAGCCGAGTCCAAAGCTCTCCTATATTAGCTTCTATCTTGCGCAGCTTCTCTCCAACTTCCAACAATATTCAGCATTCCTACGTCTGACGGAACACCGTCTTTCTATCGAAAATGTGGTCGACCTCTTCTGGGTCTACCCTCCGGATTGGAGTCAAAAACCGCTATTGCTGGAGCATCATCGTTCATCATTACTACGTGACCTAACCAGCTATATCGTTGGATTTTATTCCAAATTACAAGATCAGTATCGTCGTGCAGCTCATACAGCTCGCGATTGTGTCGCTGTCTACAAAAGTAGAATCTTCATTTCAAAAGACCCTATCAGATTTTCATCGTAGTTGGATATGGTCCATGATTCTGCACCATAGTCAGAACTGGTACGATGAGTGTTCTGTACAGTGTGATCTTTGTTTTTGTACTCAGAGTTCTTGACCGCATGTGCTTCCTTAAATACCCTCGTCTGGTGTAATATTAAATTAAATCGTCTAGTCTGCATCAGTCTAATATACTCCAGTTCGATATCCTATATAGTTTTAATCATCGTTTTATTTTAGAATTTTCGTTGTTCAAATCTTGACATCTTTGGGAAACTCTTTGAAACTCTTGGAAATCTTTGAGAAATTTTAAAAGCTGCTTGGTATTGCATTACAAATTTTGAAATTAACTTTAAATTTTTTTTTGTAGGGGGATATGAAATAGAAATCCAAGTTGTAACTTTAATTGCTATTTTTTCTAATTCATATTTATTTTTAGAATGCATAGTTAGTTGCGTTGCGTATTTTACTCTGATATTCAACCATTGGAACGTATACGAAATTTGTTTTCATTATATTCTATTAAGTAACTGAATTTATTTAGATGAATAATCAAATAAAAATTTTTTTAATAACCAGTTGCATATTGTATGTACGTATATATTAAGGAAATAAATAATTTTGTGCAATGTGGTTTTGTTTTGTTTATGAGTCATGCTTCTGAGGTTTTATAAAATTTTGTTTTAAATTTTTTACTAATTACTGAGACAGCATAATAAAATGCATGTGCATTATTTATATGATTTTTAAAAAGGTGTCACACATTTTGTTGAAAACATTCAAAGTTATTGAATTTTTTAAGGAAAAATGTGTAACTTTTTGAATGCAATTTATTATTTAATAACCAGTGAAATAATGCCATATAGGCAATAAAGCCATAATAATTTTATTCCGCTTCTTAATGAAAAATAAAGGCATGTAATATATTAAGAGCTGCCCCAAATCCATGCTAAACAAATTATTGCAACCCTGATTTTGTATCCATTTTAAAACTCCTCCTAAACTAGGATCATGCATAATACGTCAACAAGAAAGCAAGTATTTGCTAAAACAACTTGGGTAGTTCAAATAGTGAATATACAAAAAGTAGTATCTTTTGTGTAAGTAAAAATGTGTAACTTTTTGAATGCAATTTATTATTTAATAACCAGTGAAATAATGCCATATAGGCAATAAAGCCATAATAATTTTATTCCGCTTCTTAATGAAAAATAAAGGCATGTAATATATTAAGAGCTGCCCCAAATCTATGCTAAACAAATTATTGCAACCCTGATTTTGTATCCATTTTAAAACTCCTCCTAAACTAGGATCATGCATAATACGTCAACAAGAAAGCAAGTATTTGCTAAAACAACTTGGGTAGTTCAAATAGTGAATATACAAAAAGTAGTATCTTTTGTGTAAGTAAAAATGTGTAACTTTTTGAATGCAATTTATTATTTAATAACCAGTGAAATAATGCCATATAGGCAATAAAGCCATAATAATTTTATTCCGCTTCTTAATGAAAAATAAAGGCATGTAATATATTAAGAGCTGCCCCAAATCCATGATAAACAAATTATTGCAACCCTGATTTTGTATCCATTTTAAAACTCCTCCTAAACTAGGATCATGCATAATAGGTCAACAAGAAAGCAAGTATTTGCTAAAACAACTTGGGTAGTTCAAATAGTGAATATACAAAAAGTAGTATCTTTTAGTTACTTATTAACTAGTATCTCAATCTTTTAGATTTTCATTTTAGTACAAGTTGTATTATTGGAATTATTTTAGTAATACCGGAGAAAGCGTGTTAGTAAATTCCTTATTGAAATATGAAAACTACATGAAGAAGATGAAAAGTAAAAGCCTCATCTATTTAATTGTCAATTTAAAGAAATTTAATAGGAAAATCTTTATTAAAATTGAGTACTTTCATATAATTAATCTTTATATACAATTAAATTGTAGAATGAAAAATGAGAATTTCACATGGTTTATATGGTAACAACATTTTGTACATACATTATATTTATACCATATTTAAATGAAGTACAACGTACATACATAGTATGTACTTATATTCAAATTTAAATTTTATTATTATGTTTTTTAATTTAAAAAAAAAATGGGTGGTTATTATAAAATTTTATCTCTTGTTATTTAAATTTTACTCATCATCATCATCAATTTATATACATTAGATACTTATTTAAAATTTCACTTTAATAATTTCCATTTATTTACTTATCATCATTTTCATTAGTTTTAAATAATTTTTTTTAAATTTTTCAGTCCATTGTTTTTGATTAGATTAAAAAAAAAAAAAAATTAAATAAAAAATAAATATGTAATAATTGGTTTAATTATATTAATAATAATTAAATTATGATAAGCATTGTTTTACGCATTCAGAACTACAACTAGGTACTCGTAGTAAGTTGTAACTATTTAAAAAAAAAATAAAACTCTATAATTAAAATAGAGTATTATTCATTATTTTTTAAATATTATTTCTTGTAATTATAATTAAAAGTCACAATTAAATATGAAAATTCTTAATTAAATTTTATTTTTCCAAATAATTATAAATATCCAATTGTTTTATTCATTAAATTCTCACGTTTTTTCATTTTTAATTATTTAAAATAAATTTTTTTACCGTGATTCAATTGTGATTTTGGGACCAAATTCTATGACGTATTTTAATTTAAATTTCATGCATTATTTTATGAATTTTTTTAATATTTTTTAATTTAAAAAAATATCCATAAGAATGCGTTTTAGTGTGGATATTTTATGTTTATATATTTTATATATATATATATAAACATATAGGTATAATAAGTTGAAAACCTCCATCATAATCCATACCATGGTAATATAATAAATAACAACAAAAGGTACGCCAACATAAAGAACAACATAAAAAAAAATCATAATAACAATAAAAACAAAAAAAAATAACTAATTTCTAACTTGAAAAGAATTAAGAAAAAAAAAACAGGCATTTTTGTTTTTAATTTTTTGAGAGCGCCATTATTATTTTTTCAATATTTATTTTAAATACTTTAAAAATTCTTATATTCCAATTTTATAAATGAAATTTTAATAAAATCTTTATAAATATTTTTTAAATTTATTTAATTTTTAATTCAATAATTTTATTTTAAAAAAATATTTATTTAAAAAAAAAAACAAACAATATTATAAATATAAATAAAAACCGATATTGACATTCAACAGGTATTCTTTTATTTGATATTGTTTTACGTATGAATGTATTGCATATATTATGTACATTTACACAATACATTTACTCCCCTTTTAGAGCACCAGTAGTTCTTTTGATGAATCAACAAACCAACACTTACACACACATTAACAATATTATAATAACTATTTTTATTATTTTTTGCTTTTTTTTTATATTTTATTTTATAAACCTAATTAGCTTACATTCTAGTTACTAGTAGTAAGTAATAAAATATAATATAATATATATATACAATATACATTTTATATATATATATATATTTTTTTTAACTTATTTATTTTCTGATTTTTTTTTTTTTGATTTTTTTTACCTGTAATCACGAATATTAAATTTATTAAAAATAAAGGCACACTGGGTATTAAAGATAATTTTGTTTTAAAATAATTCATTTTGTATAAATAATATTTAAATTAACTACTTTTTTTTTATTATTTATTTTTTATAAAAACTTTATTTATTTATTTTAAAAAATACATTTTCTAATTAACACACATTCAAAATAAATGTTGTTTCTTTTTTTTTTTTGTAATAAATATGTGAAAATATTTTTTTTTTAGATTTTTTATTAGTAAAACAATTTTTTAACACACATTTAAATTTATAAAAATTTAATTCACAGAAAAGAATTTAAAAAAAAACTAATAATAATAAACAAAAAAATATAAAATAGAAAACTAGTTTAACAAAAATTTTTATAGGTATTATATTTTACGAAAATATATATATTTATTTATTTATTTAAAATAAATAAAAAAAAATAAATCTAAACTCCCACGAGATTAAAACAAAAAAAAATCCAATTTCTATTTTCACATCTAGTTTCGTTTCCAGTCGAGTTTTAACTAATTAAAGCCAGGTAAAAAAAAAAATTAAAAGAAGAAGAAAAATCAAAATATATCAATACAACGTTTAACGACAGGTATTTTTGACTGAAAAAAGTTGAAAAAACGCTACCCTTTTAAAAATTATATTTTGTACAGTTATAGATATGCGTATAAAATATGACATTTGACAGTGTTGATTTGATTGTTTGAATTTTTCAAGTTTGTTTTTATATATATTGAATTTAGGTATTTTTGACAGTTTGTTGAAGTTAACTGTTAATTATGGAAAATAAAAATTCTTTTAATTTATGTAGGAATGTAAATTAATATATTATATGTATTTGATATATATCAAAAACTTAATTAATATATCTGAACGATACTGGTTGCTGTTCAATTGAAAAGTCTCGGGTTAAAACTCTAGTCGGATAATATCTAATGAAAAAATATTATGTATATTAAAATAATTTCATTAGAACTCCAAATGTCAAATAGGCAAAGATTATTATTATCAGGAAATATTTACTATTGTTTGATACTACAAATAAATAAATAAATGATTATGGAAAAATTAAATTATTTGTGGGAAAAACCACAGTGTGTTATTTTCATGACAGTCCAAAAATTTTACGTTATGTTTATATTTTATATCCTTTTTATAGGTTATGTTTCTATTTGTTTATATTTGTAAAGTTGATGATATACTTTGTAAAATTGACAAGAAATCTGACATATTGTTTTATAATAACAAAAATAATAAAAAAAAATTATAAAACAACCGTTATTTTTAATTTTTGACGGTATTTATTCGTTTTTAACTGTCAATTACAACTAACAGTACAAATTTTTGAAAATTCAAAAATTGTATTAATCGTTAATTTAAGATTAATTCCTTAGAGTGTGTTATTTTCCGTTTAATAAATTATTGAGGCTTTTGCAATTTAAAAATGCAATTTTGTTATTTTTTAATTTTGAAGCTACAATTAGTTTAAATACGTAATGTAAAAAAAAGTAATTAAAAGTTTATTTGTTATGTAAATAATATTTAGAATTTAAATAGTTAAATTGTACATCTGTCTTTCGGTCAGATTCAGTGGTTAGAGTGGCATCTTTTCAATCAAAAATTCTCAAACTCTTGTACCGAAGGAACTTAAAAAAAAAATAAAATTCATAATCTATAATTAATAATATATCGTAAAAGTTTATATCATAATATAAAATAAATTTAACTACCATATCTGAAGAGGAAAGGCTGAATCACTAACTTATCATATCACATTGTCTGTGGTAGGAGGCTGTGCATAAATAAATTAAATTAAATTGTGACACTTGAAAGCTTATATGTAAAATATATTAAAGAACATAACTGATAATAAATATTGTAAATTCTTATGTTGAATTTATCTTAAATTGAATAATATAACTGAATTAACTTTCATATTATATTATAAATTACAATTTATTTAGATTTAAAACTTTACTTTAAACTATGAAATTATATTTGGTAAACGAATTCATTTTATATAGAATTCACTTTAGTATAGATTTAAAAGAAATAAAATAATTAATAATTCATTAATTTTTCTACCTCTTAAATGATTTCATACATTTCGTAGAAATTGTTTCTACTGGCTTGACTTCTTAAAATTGCATATCTTTAGGCAAATAGTTATTATTAAATCATAATAAATTTTACAAAAAACAAAAAACCAAGGAGATGATATAATATATTATTATAAGTTTTGTTATTTTTTTAAATATACTTATATTGTTTGCATTTAATTAACATATTAAATTAAAATTCGGTAATAACATTAGTTATACTATATGCTAGTTCATTTTATATTAAATTTAACATTTTTTATAAAAATTTGACTCAATTGTAATACAAATGAAATTTTCAATAATATTTATCACATCAACGGTTTTAAATTTGATCAATCTTTGATATATTCTTCTTTGTAAGGCAAGTGTGGTACCTAGTTTTGGATCTATATATATTAATTATTTAGATATAAATATTAGATATAAATTTTGAGAAATTTTATTTTGATTTGAACCTAGAGTTCAAAAACTCTTCTTTTAAATATTTTTATATAATCAAATGTAATAATGAACTTAATTTCGAAATAATTTGGAGCCAATATGCTAGAATACCCTAGTGATGTGCGAATTCAAAATTGTTTTATTAAAATTTTTGTATTTTAATTTTAAAAAAATTTTTAAATTGCAAAATTCGAGTTTAGATGATTTTTTTGCGAAAAAATTCTCTCAAGAAACTGAAAACTGATCTAAAATGTATTTTTATGTTTCTTTAAATAAGTTCTTCTCTTTTACTGACCATTTCTTTGTATCTTATTACATACTTAATAAATTCAGAAAGAAAGTCCAAAAAGAAAAGATCACAAAACATTTTGTTGAATTGATGAGAGAAATTTAAAAAAAATGAATAAAATTGCTCAAAAGAATCGTTTTTATTTTTTAATTTGTATTTATATGAGAAACAGAGAATAAAATCATTTTAGTATTAAATTGCTGTGATACTGAATCGGTCATAGCTCATAACTCCATTAAATAAAATCGCCACATTTTGTTATAAACTATATTTATAAGTAATAACTATATAATTTCATATGCAATTGAATTTGAAAGTATTATTAGATGTAATTTATTCATTAAATAAAAATATAATTTAAAAAAAAATAACAAAATGATTTTAAAAAATATCATCGGGATTCTATTAATTTCCGGCATATTTTTCAATGAAATTCATTCATCAAAAGTTAAAAATGTTTTGTTATTACTTGGTAAGTCCCCCAAAATATATTATATAGACTATAGTAAAACTACGAAATTGTTTTCTATTTTTTTTTTTGGATGATGTGGAGAAATTTTTGGAAAAAAATATCCAAAATGACTTTCAAAATTAATTAAAAATTTTTAATATTAAGTACAATTTCTTCTTTTTACCGTAAACAACCGGTTAATGAATCGTAAGATACATTAGAGTCAATGAAATGTAATTGAATTGAACGTTGGTGTTTGATTCATAAGTGAAAATTTTATATTTGGAAATACTAAAATTTTATTTATTTTTTGTATTTTTTACTTTTTTAGCTGATGATGGAGGATTTGAAATGGGTGCTTATCTAAATAAATTTTGTCAAACACCGAATTTAGACAGCTTAGCAAAAAAATCATTAATTTTTCATAACGCATTTACATCTGTAAGCAGTTGTTCACCGAGTCGTGCACAAATTTTAACTGGTATGCCATCACATCAAAATGGTATGTATGGATTACATCAATCAGTTCATCATTTTAATGTTTTTGATAAAATTCATTCGTTGCCGAATGTATTACGAAAATTTGGAATAACATCTGGTCTGATTGGTAAAAAACATGTTGGACCAAAGAAAAATTTCCGTTTTGATTATGAACAAACGGAGGAAAATCATTCAATTAATCAAGTTGGACGTAATATAACCCAAATAAAATTATATGTAAGAGAATTTCTGAAAAATGCCACCAATTTAAATGTTGAATCGAAAAAACCATTCTTTTTAATGGTTGCTTTTCATGATCCGCATAGATGTGGTCATATAACACCACAATATGGTCAGTTTTGTGAAAGATGGGGTTCCGGTGAAATTGGTATGGGTACAATACCAGATTGGAAACCAATTTATTATGATTGGAGAAATTTAAATGCACCATACTATTTACCACAAACCGATGCTGTTAAACAGGAAATAGCTGCACAATATATGACAATATCACGTTTAGATCAAGGTATTGGATTAGTTCTGAATGAATTAAAACAAGCTAAAGTCGATGATGAAACATTAGTTATTTATACATCAGATAATGGACCACCATTTCCAGGTGGTAGAACAAATTTATATGATCCGGGTGTTAGAGAACCAATGTTTATATATTCACCAGAAGATGGTGTTCGAAGAAATTCTGTCACATATTCAATGTCCAGTTTATTGGATATTTTTCCAACAGTTTTGGATGTTTTTAAAAAACAAGAATTAAAATTACTTGATTCATTAACTGGCAAATCATTGTTACCGTTATTAAAAAATGAACCAGTACCAAATGACAGTGAAGTTATATTTGGGAGTCAAAATTTTCACGAGATAACAATGAATTATCCGATGCGAATGATTCGTACAAAACACTATAAATTAATACATAATTTAAATTATCAAAGTTATTTTCCAATTGATCAAGATTCATATACATCTGGTACATTCCAAGAAATATTAAATGCAACATTAAATGGTCAAAATTTACCATGGTATAAAAGTTTAAAAACATATTATAGTCGTCCGGAATGGGAATTGTACGATGTTAGAGATGATGTGGCTGAACAATGGAATTTAGCTGACAAAAATAAATACAAGGATATTCGTAAAGATTTAGAAAAACGTTTAATGGATTGGCAAATAAAAACAAAAGATCCATGGAGATGTGCACCACATTCAGTTTTACAGGAATCTGGTCCATGGAAAAAGAATCCTGCATGTTTAACATTAGGACATGAAATTATCAAAAATAAATACTCAAAGCATTATAATGTTCAAAAATTATAAAATCATTTGAATAATATTTTGAGTTTTTTTATAATATTTCTTATAATTAATAATAGTATTTAATTAAAATTTAATATAATGAATATTTTTTAAAATTAAAAATATATTTAATTACAAATAAAATGGTTTATTTTTAATTGCATATTATTAGGATGAATGGCTATTTTGAGTGAAAATATATATTTAAAATAAAAGTACACTCATTTTTGACATTTTTAACTAACTCAATTATTTTTGAGTTACCATAGTCCTGCTGTTTTTTATTCCGGCGATGACGGCAAATCATATGTAATTTGACACTTTAAATTTGACAATTTTGATTTGTCATAATAAAATCGTACGTTTTTAAAAGTTGAGGTTGAAAATTAAATTAAGAATTTTATTTTTACAAATTTTAATCTTTATTAAAAAATTAAAAAAGTTTATTTATATAACAAATTTATAATGGATGGTGTGGAATCTCAAAAAATTCAAAATGGTGATACTTCTAGTGAAATAAAAACTCCATTCTTAATTGGAGTATCCGGTGGAACAGCTTCGGGAAAGGTAAATATGGCAAAAGAATTAATAAAAACTTATAAAAAAATATAAAATTAGTTAATCGCACTTTAATTTCTGAAAAAAAATATGAAAAATCAACAAAAATGTATTTTTAAATATTTCATTTAATTTATAGAGGTCAGCATACGTCATAAATATACAATATATTTTTATGCCAGTCCTTGAAATAGGAAGAAGCAAAAACAAAAATATTTTAATATTTACATTTAACTAGTGAAATTAGAAAATGCGGTTGAACATAGTACATGTGTCCTATAAATATATAAAAAAATTTCTATGTGAATGGCTAATGCAGTACATGTTCTTAAATGTTTTTTGATATTTGTTTATTTACTATTAGAAGAACCTTGAAACCTTGAATTCATACAAAATATTTTGCGCTTTAAGATTAAGTACTTGATAATTGATTGTGTGTGTCGTTATAAGTTTTTTTTTTTACAGGAAAGTGTAATAAATTAAAACCGAATGGTTGTATGTATTTTGTTTGTGTATTTAAAAAAAAAATTAATATTTAGGGTTTTTTTGAAAATCTGGTTAATATTTTAAATTTAAATTAGAGAATTTTTTTTAGTAGAAATTAAGTGCAGGATTATTAATCTTTGTGGGAGTATTGAAAACTAAGTTTATTGACTTTTAAGAAAAAAATCTTCCCTGAAATTTTTGCCAATTCTATATAAAGTAAAAACCATACTGTTTATCAGAGATAAAGTAAACTTTTTATAATTATTTTTTATTTATTTTTTAATGTATAAGTCATGTATTTAAATAAGTCAAACAATTAATTAAAATAATTTCTCAATTTATTTCATTTATTTTCAGTCGACAGTATGTAAAAAAATAATGGAACAACTTGGTCAGACAGATGTTGATAACGCTCAAAGACAGGTATAAAGTTATAGAGTTATTAAGGTTTTTTAATTTAAAAAAATATATTTTTAGGTTGTTGTGATAAGTCAAGATAGTTTTTATCGTGAATTAACATCAGCTGAAAAGCAAAAAGCATCAAAAGGTTTATTTAATTTTGATCATCCCGATGCTTTCAATGAGAATTTAATGTTTGAAACATTACAAGCTATTTTAGATGGGAAAAAAGTTGAAATTCCATCATACGATTATCGAACAAATTCATTGTAAGTTCAATTATTGAGATTTAAATATTCTTATTTCAGAAAATATGTATTAGTTTAACTAATATGAAAAATTTTTTTTTTTAATTATTTAAGAGATTATGAAAACAAACAGACAATATATCCAGCGGATGTGGTTTTATTTGAAGGAATTTTAGCTTTTTATTATCAGCCAATACGGGATTTATTTCATATGAAACTATTTGTTGATACCGACTCCGATACACGTTTAGCAAGAAGAGGTTAGAAATAATGAAAATATTTATTTGTATATCAAAGTTTGATTTTTTGCTTATTTAGTACCTAGAGATATAAATGAAAGAGGAAGAGATTTAGATCAAGTTTTAACTCAGTATATGACATTTGTCAAACCAGCTTTTGAAGAATTTTGTTCACCGGTTTGTATAAACATATATATTTCGTTTTATCAATAAAAAGAATTATAGTAATGAATAATTTTAGACAAAAAAATTCGCAGATGTTATAATACCTAGAGGTGCAGATAACACAGGTATGTTGCGAAAATATATTAAAATTCATCCCTTTTTTAATTTTCTCGTTAAGATTTTTATAACCTACTAATATTTTATTTCAGATATTAATAAAATTTTGTATGTTTTTGTTTATTTTTTTGTTTTAAATTTTTTTTTTTGAAATAATAGTTCGTTTTTGGTAATTGCTTGCTCTAAAATTTAGAATTTGTTTGAAAATGAACAGACAGCTGCTTATACAAATTATTGTTTATAATTTCACCATTAAACAAAAATTTATAAAGTTAAATAAAATTCAAATTGAAAATATTCGATTTATTATTTGCCACTACTTTTTCATATTGTGTAATTTTTTAAATTTGACCAAACCATTATTGATATAAACTTAAAATTTTTTAGTACATAATATTTGTGGGAATTAATCATTACATTTTAGATGAAGCATTATCTGTTCATTTACCTTGTTTTTCTAAATTAAATTTCTAATTAGTATTAATTAGTTGTACAGGAATCAATTTAAAATTAAAGTATTAAAAAAATAAAATAAGAAAATGAAATTAAAAAAATGGTATTAAATCCTACATACTCAATTCTTATCAATAAATCAATATATGCATAAAGTAACATATAATAATATGTTACTTTATGATATATGTTAGATATTATTTTGTTCTTTAATTTTTTTGTCAATGTTAACAATGCCAAGTTACTTACTCTTTCAGTTGCTATTGATTTGATTGTTCATCACATAGGAGAAATTTTAAAACCAGGAGGCACATCTATGAATGGTCAAACATTAATTAAGAAGCGTGACAGAGAACATTAAATATCATCATTTTACATAAAAATTTATTTAAAAAAAAAGAACAATAAGAAAAACTTAAACTTATATTGCATTTTAAAGTATTTTTTTTTTCTATTCTTTTATTTATTAGAAGAACAAAATAATTACTTACAAAGTGATAAAAAAAACTTAATCTAAGTTTGAAGTACTTTCTTTTTTTTTATGTTATTTGTGTATAATCCAAAGCTAGTTTTTAAAACTTATTTCTCAATAGTATTAGTATTAGCTTCATCATTTATTTTTAAAAAACATGTTAAAAATTAAAAATTAATGATTATATTTAAGCACAAAAATATATACATAAATATATATTTAAGTATACCAATTATTTATGTTGAATTTTAGTTTTAAACTTATCTGATAATTATTAATAATAACATTGACTCATTACTTAATACAAAAAAAAAAAAACTGAGTAACTTGTGTTATATTAATGAAAAATTAAATCCAATAAAAACAAAAAACAGAATTAATTTTAAAATATAATAACTTCATTCATATTTCAATAAAACATATATAGGATACATATAAATTATTAATTTAAAAAATTCTTGTTTTTGTTTTACTGCATTAATCATAAACAAAGCTAAAACTAAAAAGTATCATTTTCAATTTTTCGTATGCTAATTGCTGTGTTTTACTTTACTAAAATTTATATTAAGTTAAAAATTTTGTATGTTTCAAAAAATAGGATCATAGTACAATAAAAGAAAAAACTTATAAAATTCTTTTTGAAAACACAAATAATATTGTTATTTTTTGCATGATTTTGTTTCCTTTTCTCAAAAATTTATTCTTGAAATTAAAAGAGTCGTTTCGAATAAAATTATTAATATTAAGATCAAAATCATTTGCCATTTATTTCATATATTAATTATTTCAGTTAGGGAATTGTATGGTGTATTATGTCGAAGAGTAACTAACCTTGATAAAAATAAGTTAAGTTTTTTTAAACTGTCTCAAAATTACAATAATATTGTTCAATTAAAACAGAGGTGGTTTTAAATGATTGTCGTAACAGTTTATTAATAGGTGCATCATTTCGCTGTATTTTATTTTATTTAATTTTATTTACAGTCTCATATCACATAAAATGTAGTATGAGAGTGAAGCTCGCCTCTTTCAGGTGCAGTGGGAGAATACGCTATATATAAAAGTATACAAATAAATACATTTTTTAGTTTTTTGACTAATAGTATAAATTATATTATATATTTGGCAGTTAAAATGCATTAAGCATCCCAGATATTTGTTTTTTTTTTCAATCTAATAAGAACTAAGAACTCTATAAGTTATTGCGACACTATTATAAAACATGCATGGAAATAAAAGAAATAGAAACATGTTAAAATTTAGAATATTTTTAACATTTATTGAAACCTTCCAAGAGTTAGTTAAAGTTATCCAGTTTTATTTTAGAAAGAATTATAGTACACTAACTCAAAGTTTAGACTAAAAATTAAAAAAAAAATTAATAAATGCAAAGATTATGTTAAAAATTATATTATACAATATATATTGAGAAAATTTCTAAAACTTAAATGAAGTACAAAGCTATATTGTTTATTTTATTTTCTATGTTCATTCAGTTACTTATATTTAAAAATAATTTTATTAAAAAAAGCAAAATTGAATCCGCATTGAGTTGTATCAAATCATTACTAATGATTCAAAGAAACCTCTAATACTTTTAAATATCATTTGTATAGCAAAATCTTCTTATTGCATTAAAAAAACATTTTTCATTTTTTATAAAAATTTATAATATTAACGAACCAAAAAAAAATTTGAATAAGTTTAATTTTTTTCTTTTAATTGTATTTCTTTATTTCTTTTTCTTTTTTTTTTTTTTTTAAATTAATTAAATTTTTAGTTGCCATCGATTTAATTGTTCAACATATTAGAGATTTTCTAAATAACCGTTTAAATCGTAATGAAGCACGTGATTTACATGAATTAATTGTACACCAAGAAAAAGGTAAGGGATTTCGTAGAACTCATCGGCCACATATTCAAACACTGAATTTGAACTTCTAGGAATTCCAATAAATACAAATATATTCATCATGTTCGTGTAATTAAAATTGAAAAATTTTAAATAAGAAATTAAAGAAAAAAAACAAATTTAAAAAATAAAAAATTATAGGAAAATTTTAAAATAATATGTAACTAACCCCCAAGTACATCACAATACAACACACTACATTACATATGCACCTTTCAACCATCCTTTTTCCACATCTATAAAATCATCAAAATATAAAGAGCGAAAAATTTATTTTTATATAGCAGGAATTAAATAAAATAAATTTTGATTAAATATTAAAATAATAAAATGTAAATTAAAAGCTAAAAAAAAAAATAATATTTAAAAAAGAAAATAACAAAAATAAATAATTATTTACAAAAATTATTTTTAATTTACAAAATATTAAAAAAAATTAAAAAAATTATAAAAGTAATGGTGTACTCAAGGTAATTTTTTTTCTTTTAAATTTAATTTGTTTGGGAGTTTTAAGTTGTTTTAACGCTTTGTTAAATTTTAAAATAATTTTAACTTTTTCTTTAATCAAATGTTAGGACATTTTTTGTTTTAATCTTAAGATATCTGATAGAGTATTTTAATTAATTGATTGTTCTAAATTTTAAATAACTTAAGTTGTACATTGTTAATTTATTTTATCTATTACATTTATTTCTTATTGATTTGCATTTTCGAACATGGATTTTGCTTATTATTCTGGTATTCTCCCAGTGTATGCAGTTTTTATTTAATTTCAGAAAAATTATTGGGCCTCGGGTAAATTGTTTATGTCTGTGGTTTATCACCTCTAATAACGACGCTTGATTTGTTTTTTGGTTGGTTCTGAGAAGGTTCCATACGAGGACAACATGAGACATCGTTGGTTATTAACTTGGCCAGAATATTTATCTGTATTTGTTTATTATATTATGCTTTTTGAAGTTTATTTTTTAAATCGTTTTGGGCTCGTAAAATCATTTTGATCCAATAAATAATAAGTTAAATTCGAAGTTAAATTCGAAGTATATATCAGAACTGGTAAAAAAGAGACAACATACAAGTCACAGGATGGTAGTAGTGCAAGCAATCAAATAATTTAGTTAGGTGCTACGAATTGAAAGTCCATCAAACCTATCAAAGATTGTGTAAGGTTTGAATAACGTCCATGTAAGCTTCAAAAGTTAATTAGCACCAAATTTAAAACAGCAAAAAATAATTCAATTAAATTGTTCAAAAGGTGTGAGGTTCCAAAATGTTTATTATATTGTCTTTTGAATATCATCATAATATCAGTAAAACTAATTTTTTAATTTTTGTTACTACTTTCTACCGGCTTCAAAGTTAGAAATGCAGATATAAATCATCTTTAATAGCTTGCTCACAAATTTTGTTCTAAATATTTTAACAGGAGGTAAAATGCGAGTTCTGGCAATTTACCTTGTAACTTGTTATATTTAAATTTATAAATCATAATTGGATAACAGGATAACACTTTGTATATGATTTACATATATGTTGCATAAACACTTATTTTGTTAATTAAAACTTTATTTTAGTTTTTTTTAAATATTGTTTTGGATTTTTGATAACAGGTGATTTAAAATGTTGCTATATTTGTAGTTCTTATTTTAATAAAATCTAAAATGTTAATTTAATAAAACTATTTAGAAGAAAGATTTTTTTGTAATAATAAAACAAACAATAATATAAAAAAATTATAATTAAAAATATAAAATAAAACTTTTCATTTATAGTTCATTTAAATTCATTTTAAAATTAATTTTATTTGTAAACATTTTGTTAATTAATAAGTTAAGTTAATAAATTAAAAAAAAATCAAAGACAATTTTCTGTAAAATCATAAACTAAAAATTTCATTATATTAATAAATATTTAATTAATTAATTATAAAATTTTTTTAAAGTTTTAATTTTTAGGAACTTATATTTTTTATATAAATATGTTTTTATTTATTTATTTTATTTTAAGAAAATCTTATGACCGCTTTCAGTGCTATTAGAAGATTTTCTACATTATGTAAAGAAGTCAACATACAAAATAATATATTTTTTAATAAGTTATTGAAATTTCCTAATTCTCATTAAAATGTTAGCAAAAACTTTGTAAAAATTAATAAAAAACAAATATTCACAATTAAAATTAGATTATTTAATTACTCGTATTATAGAATTCAACATAGCTCCATTGATAATTGCTTTATAATTGCCTGATATATACACACGCATACTAGAGTAATGAAAATATGTAGTGCATAGTAAATCTCGAGCTCAGTAGTCCATAGACTTAGAGGTGAAGAAGAAGTCTATCAGCTTAATTTACGAAATGTAAAATTGAAAGCTTATTTTTAGAGATATGGAACATATAGAACTTGTTTGTAGAGCTGTATGTTCAAAGTTATGAATTTACTGATTTATGTAATTTTATGTATTATGATTCATACTTCACAACTTTGAAACTTTTTTTATGAAGCTATTTTTTAATTAAATCTTAAGCAACTTTAATCAACCCTCGGTTTTAAAACCGCTGAGCTCTGTTCATCCTGTCCAAATTATTATTATTTAGTTAACCTAATTTTTTTGGAATAGAAAATTAGTAAAATTTGATTACATTTACATATTTAACTACTAAATTTATTTAAAAAAATTTCAGAAGCACTATAAGAATTTTTAAATTGAAAATAATTTAATTTTCATTGTGAAAATTTTATTTTTGAAACAATTTCTTTTATAAAATTGTAATTAAATATTTAACATTATTTTTGTATTAATAAAAAAATTTATATAATTATAAAAAATTTAAAAATTAATTAAAAATATATAGTAATTTATTTGAATAAATAAATCTTATTATTTATAATTCTACATATCTAAATAAGAACATATCATTATTATATTAAATATATAATTAAATAAACTTTTATTTATTTGTTTTTTGAAATGTTTTGAAATTAATAAATTAATTATATTTTTAATAATTAATAAATTTTTTTATTTCAATGTAATGTATTTAATCTAAAAAGGTTAAGGAATCAATGCATTAAAAATAAAATTGATATATATAATTAATACAATATTAGAAAATAGGAACACAGAAGGGGGTCAAATTGTTTAATTCTATTGCTATTACATAAAGTATGTTGCTTAAAAATTTATTTTGAAAGACTTGTATTTTGCTTACTTACCTTTGTTTTGCGCTACTCAAAAGTTGAATTCCACACAATCATATAAATGTTATGACTTGTAAACTAGCACTTTATTATATAACTTGACAACTTTGGCTTAGAATACAACCTAGTAGCCTGTAATTTTCTCTATATTTATTATCAAGTTCTAATTGTTTCTTTTTAATATGTTAATTCCAAATTAGCTTGACAACTGGTGTCATTCATAGGTATTTAGTTTAGAAAACGATCGTTACTTTTACATTATTAAAATTGATTTTTGGTGGATTTACTATTTTTTTATTAGAAAGTTTACTTGTGGAGGTTTAGTTTTAATAATTTTAGGCCATTAAATAATCTATTTAAGAACAAAATATTTCGAATTTCCAAAATAACATTAAATAAATTAATCTTAAAGTAAGAATTTTTATTTGATCCAGATTATGTATAGGAAAGAGCAGGGAATATAAAAATCATAATATTCTCATTCCCATATTTCACCAAATGTGTTCTCCAAAGTGATAATGTATATATATGTAAGATTTAGCCATTTAAGAAAAATATTAACATCTTTCTTCTAAATATCATAACCCAAAAATCCCCAATTACCTCCACCATAATCCCAAAATATTTTCATATCCACGTTCCTATTATCAAACTGTACATTTGTATCACCAGTTCCCAGTTAAAGTTTGGTTCAAAAATGGTGTGGTTTTGAAGTGTTAAAGTCGTAAAACTACCGAAGAAGCATCTCACAGTTTTAATGGGAGGCTTTCCAGCTTTCCATTCCCTTAAAAACAAAAATTAGAGAATAGTTCTAAATGAATTCGCTTGCAATTGCTATATAATTAAATTTTTGGTATAGGAGTGGAATTTTTTATATTTCAAGTTTTATTTTTAATATATTTAAATTTTATTTGAATTATAAGAATGCTGAACTTGAAACTTATAAAAGAATATTAATTGTTAACCGAAGTAAGACGAAAACATGTTGAAAGTTTTGACTTTTCTTTGGTTTTCAATTGTAGAATGACAGGCCGGATGTAAGAATTATTATATGACAAAAGTCCTGAGAGGACTTATGACTCAAAAAATCAGACAAAAGTCTTTAGAAGATTCCGATACATACGATGAGCAGCGCCGGCTTGAACATTTGCGGGGCCATGTGCGAGGTTAAGCGCGGCGCTATTTTTTTAAAAAATTTGCTTTGCTTTTTTTCAACCTAAGACATTGGAATATGCTATAATAAATTAATAATATAAAATATGATTAACATCACATTGTTGCATATAGCTATAACCTATAACATATTTCAATAAGTTATTTACTAACTTTCATAACTTAAATAAAAATATACATAGCTATATACATATATATAACAATTTTCTATCAATATTTTGAAAACTGCAATGCAATTATAACTTTGAAAAATGGAAATCATTAGTATCTTTATTTTAATTTTTTCATTAAAATAAAAACACAAATAATAAATTGTATGTACTTTTCTTTAAGTGAAACTAAAACTATATCTATGATGACTGATCTATTTAAAATGCACAAAATTAAG
Organism: Dolichopus griseipennis; assembly: GCA_963082915.1. NCBI lineage: Eukaryota > Metazoa > Arthropoda > Insecta > Diptera > Dolichopodidae > Dolichopus > Dolichopus griseipennis. The sequence continues at coordinate 40,866,423 of OY720442.1, read as the reverse complement.
TAAATTTGTTGTAGTTGCAGAAAAAATTTATGAATTAAAGTAAATTTCATAAGAAAAATATAAACAAAATGATATGTTAAACACATTTTTTATTTAAAACAATAGTACTTATCAGAATACATAAATGTATACATACCTATATAAATCTATTTTATTTTTCCAGCTCTTTTTATACTAAATTACTGAGTATATATTTACCTATTTACTTATAAGAATTTTAATATAAACTATTAAATTATAAACACAAACACTAGAAATATTTAAATATACAACGACAGGAAACCAACCAACAGGTCGAATTCTCATACTATATTTCCAAAAATAAACAAAGTTCCAAAATCTTTGGTTTTCCAATATTTTTAAGCCAACTATGTAAATAAATTTGAATTTTCTTTAAAAACAGTTCGAATTTGAATTTCCACCAATCGGGAGCCACTAAATTTTTCCAATTTAAATTAACAAATATAATAATGTAAACATTTTTTTTTAGGTTTAAAAAGGCATTCTAAAAATTTAATGCTTGTAATTTTTTTAAAATGCTCTTTTTTAGAAAAAAAAAACTTTTAAAGAAACTGTTTCAATTGAAGGAAATTTTAATTGTATTGTGTAAATTTCTAATTTTTGTTTTGAATTTAATAATAATATTATATAAACTTTCCAAAGTGCGGGGCCTTCGAAAGTGCGGGGCCGGGTGCGGTCGCACCTTCGCACACCCTATCAAGCCGGCTATGACGATGAGTGAGCCAAATGTCTATTAAAAATTGAGATATAACACCCCATTTTATTTTCCAACATGTTGTTAAGTTTCTCATAACCCTTCAAGATACTTTTGATTCCAGGAATTTGTAATATCGTCGTAAAAATACACCTAAACACTTGTTCATCATTCACGTCAAGTTTTTAAATAACACATTTTCTTTTAAAAAATTCTTAAAAAGTGAAATTATAATGTGAATTAAAAAACAAAATTTTTAATTTTATAAAAATGTTCAGCTTCAATTTTAAAAATTAAATTTTGTTAAAAATACCGTAACATAATTAAAAATTCAGATAAAACTATCTGTAATATTTTCCAGATGAATAGATTGTTATTCCTACATTTTTTAAATATACATATATAAAATGTAAATATATAGATAATTGTTTTTTGTTCTCATAATATTTTAATATATGGAATTTAATTTCAACTTTTGCACTTTCCTTACATTTTGTAGTTTTTTTGAAGGCAGACCTAAACATGCATCTACTTGTATGTATCTATCTGTTCAGAAATAAATTTAACTACATACATATATTATCTTAATTTACATACTTTGTTAAACAAGTACATATTTTTTCTATTAAAGTATTTTACCTTAACTACAAAATGCATGTATATATATATATATATATATATATATGATATATATACCATGTATGTCCTAAATTATTTCTTAAAAAATAAAGTGCATAAAAAACCATTATACGAAATATGAACTTGAACTGAATAATAAAATTTTTTTTTTAAAAATATTCAAAAACTTCTCTACATAACTATGGGTGTAGATACGTTTAAATGCTGCATTTAGTCTGTTATAGTCTGATATATGTATATATATATACATCTGATGTGAGAAAAAAGTTCTTGTAATCCTTATATAGCATCTAATGATCTATCTTGGTAATTCATACACCAACTATATGCAATTTATACCAACTTTATACCAACTATATAAACACACCATTTTATACTGGGTTTTTTTCAAACGTTAGAAGAAAAAGTTACAGTGGTCACGCATAAATGATATTGTTTAACTATATATATTATATACAACAACTATAGTATATATACAACAACAATTGGTTACTCTTAATGCACTTAAATTGAACATGAACTAGTTTTTACCATATTTTGGTTACCAGTTTAATTTTTTTTTTAAATTTTGTTGTTGTTATTGTTTTTTTTTACCAATTCATATTTATTTGTCTTGAAACTGAAAAGATACAGATATTTCTGAAAAATAAAATGAATATATATTCATTTATGATGGAAAATTTGAAATCTGAAAAGTTTTTTAAATTTAGCTTATTTTGATATTGTGATTGAAATTTTTATATTTGATTTTGGTCGGCTGACTGTTGTGACTTGTGGGCTGCTATATTTTTTTTCTGTCGATATGACTAAAGTCCCAGAATAAAAAATCCCTTGAAAGGGTCAAAAAGACCTTATAACCATCTTTGAATCTAACATAGACAAATATATCATAATATCATATATTACAGTGACAACTCTTATGATATATTGATGGAAAATGCGGCTTAATTATTTGTTAATAAATATAATTTAAGTGTGAAAATCGCTCGAATTTTGAGCCCTTCGCGACACTCGTCTTAGTTAAATACTTATTGTTTTACATCTAATATTTTAATTATGTTTCGATATTATCATATGCTTAAAATATAAAAATTCAGAATAGAAGTTCAGAAAATAGAATGGGTGTGAATTATGCTTAATTTTTTGGATCACTTTCGGCTCACTTGCTTGAGTTATAATCCCCTGACGGACGTTTGGTTTATTATTTGAGTTTAAAGTTTCTGGGGGACTAATAACTCCAGGACATGTGTCGCCTGTATTTTCGTTGTCGATGCTATGATTGTATTAAATCTAAATATTTACGTACAAATTTCAAGTTGTACTTTGTTTAATATTTTGGAGATCCCTAATTAATGTCTCTTAGCATTTACGTCCTTTTAAAAGTACTTTTGCCCTCACAACGTCTGCCCTCACAGCGAACTAGTTAGATTATACTCCCTTTTGACAGGTTTTATTATCAGGAATTTGAGAGTTCCAGTTATATATTATGATAAAAAAAATATTTTCGAAAATCCCCTAAATTTTGTTTTGAAACCCGAAGATCCCAGCAACAGATTCATATTCTGGATATGAGAGAGGCGGTAGATAAAAACTCAAGTGTATGGAATGAATTAGAATCGAAAAGTAAGTTAATCTAGCTAATTTAATTTATAATGAGTTATCGACAATAAAGCTATGAATAATTGTTTATTTTTAAGTAGGCGTTAGAGAATTGAATTTGAATTTAAATTTTTTCTAAATACTGTTGTTGCAATTGTTGCATCAAAATTTATTTTACCAATTTTTCTTTTTTCAATGATTTCAAAATTTTTTATAAAAGTTTAAAAGATTTAAAAAATTAATGTGATTTATAAATATTTTTGTGTTATATTTTATATAAGAAGTCCTTATATAGAAATGGAGTACAGAAAAATTTTTAAAATCACATTAATTTTTAATCTCATAAATTTTTTATGAAACTTAACTTATTATTTGTTATTTTTGGAAAAAAATTATTTTTATATTTATGTCTGATACAAAAAAATGTATAAAGTATTGCTAAAAAACTGCTTAAAAGAATTTTACAATTATGTGAAAGTTAAATGTGGGAATTTATTTTATTTGTTAAAAATTTGAAAGGCAAATTTGTTTTAAAGTACGAATTGCAATAAGTTGAGCAATTGCAAGCAAATTGTTTCGAATTGCCAAAATTTTATTAAATTTTCTATACGCTCTTACCAATTATAGAAGGGTCTTACTAAATCATAGTTTTAAGGGTATTTACTAAATTAACCATACCGTTTTTGACGAGTTAAGGAGGCCAGATATAAATGGACTGAAGGGTATGAACCGTATCAGTATCAAAAAGTGTCACACAATTTATTAAATATTAAAAGAGCTAGAGTTTTGAAATATTCATCAATTCTTTTATTATAAAAGCCTATTGAAATTGAACCAGTTTTCGCACCGGATTCTCGAAGCTCCATTGTAGCTCTTTTTTATATGAGTTAATAGAGTTATGATATATATATTTGATAAAGCTGGATATCTGAAATTTCCGAAAATAGTTAATTTATATGGCAACAATTGTAAAATATTTTGGTTTGTTTAGTTCCGGAAGCTCAAATACTTGCCAGTCGACTTCTTTTTGAAAGATAACTGTTAAATATTTTAATAATTATTGTGAATTTATTTTCAGTTCGTGCAGGAATTCCAGAGTTTGCACTTTCCACTCTACTCTCATTATCTTGCTTTTTTTATTTGCATAATAAATTTCTTTTTTTGCATATTGGAACACTACATATAAAAAGCATCAAAAGCCGCTCAGAATCACTGTAATTAAAACCACTCGCCTATTTTAAAACCAAACTTGGAATGGACCCTAAATAAATATATGTATCGTTTGTTTTTAAGGATCGAGATAGGGAATGCAAATAAGGATTAGAATTTGGGATATAAGTACAATATAAGAACTTGTAAATATATATATACAACATTAGGAAATTTCATTCTCTTATAACTTATGAATACTCAAATATCAAAACAACTTTAGATTCCACTTGGTACAATTTGCTTTGTAACATAATGTAATTTTTTTACACACACATGAGTTATAAGGTATTTCTATGTCTGTGAGTTTTATTTTTAAATGTAATTATTTGTTTATATTTTGTAATCATTGACACATTATGTTTATATTTAATTAAAAAATTTTGTTCATTTCATTTAATAGCTGTCACTTTAAGTTCGACCCAAATTCTACTTGACCAATTTATTTCTGCAAACTCTCTTTGTTTGAGCTTTAAAGTTGCAAATCCAATGCATTTGTTAAAGACTGTATATCAAAGAATATAATTGATATGCTTCAACTTGTTATGAATTAATTTTCACAAAGAGTTCAATACAAACATTTGCCTTATATTTCAAATTAAACTATGCAATTTTTCATTTCAAACGATTCTTATATGTATGCATTTCCTTATATGTATAAGTACTGTTGTTTTCTATAATATTCTTTTTGGTCTTTATCAGAATATGAAAAAGTCAAGATGAAAATACTTCAAGTTTATTTAATATTACATCATCAAAGCTAGTAGATCAGCTCACAATATCTTAAGTTCAAAATTCTTAAGAAATTTATAAAGTCTCTTTAGCAGCAAGCAAAAAAAACAACAACAACAACAACTTTAATTCAGTGTATAAATTTTTTGAAGTGTAATTTTTTGCAGCATTTGCAGTATAATAACCTTTTATTCATAGAAAATGAATTTAAATATAAAATATTAAAAAAAATTATACTTTATATAATATTTTAGTTATGCAAGTATTCACTTTGTATATATTTATAATTATTTCAGATTTAAAAGTAGGTTTTCTAGTTATAAATCTAGAAAATACACCTGCCAAGTGAACAAAAAAAAGACAAAGAAAATTGAAATGAATATTAACTTCAATTCTGAAGACAGAATTTCAGTAAAGTGTGAAATAAAAATAATATTTTGTAGGGTTGCCAGATGTAATTAGGTTTTAACTTCGTAATTTTATATATACTGTAAATTAATGAAATTGCCAACAAGTTGCCAACAAGTGTTCTCAATATTTAACGAAGAGTCTATTGGTTTAAATAGAGTGCACGATCAGATGTCCTATAGCTGACCCAGGTGATTTTTGATTTAACACTATAAGATAAAGGCCCCAAAAAAGAAGTCAAAACTTCCTTCGGACTTCAGTTTCTTTAAAGTAAATCAAAAACCCTATCAAAGGTATCATCCAAGGTAAATAACAATAAAATTACAAGAATTTTTAGAGGTATTATTAGGTTACGAAATCACAGCTCTCTTTCTTCCAAAATATGTATACATATATAAAATTAGTGTTCTGGATAAATGGCACACCTTAATTTCATGATAAACCTTAAAATGCAATGTATTATTTAAACAACAAGGGATTATAATTATATAATTACGAGGGTTTCCATGTTCGGTTACGAAATAAGGTTAGGTTTAATTTTTTTCCAGAATACTTATATGCATAAATATATATATATACACATTCTGGAAAAACGGTATAAATCCGATTTTAAGTAAAATCTAAATCGTATATATATACGAGCACATATATTTTGGAAATGGGGGAAACCCTATTTCGAATTAAAAAATGATAATGTAAGATTCCATATTAGGAGAGATTTAAGTGTTTCCTAATAAAATCAGGTTTCCAAATACTTATTTATTGAAAGGGGGATTATATTATTATTCTTTTGTTCCAATATAGCTTCCATTTTCGATCGTTCGGATCGCTTCCAGCTATGGGGCTCTGACTGCACTCACGTGACGGCAACTGAGTAAATCAGAGAAAAGATTTTAAAAGGTGACTTCGGAAATTACATGCTAACTTTTTAATTAAATTTTCAAACAGTTGAAAGTAATTTAATATTATGGTGAGTATGTAATAGAGTATTAAACAAAACTGTAAATAAATTAAAGTTTTCTATCATCTGGCAACCCTGAATTTTAAACATTAGAATAGTCATTTTTTTTATTTTTTTACATATCTAATTATTTAAGATATAGTTTTCCCTAATTGGATTAATTCAACATTTCCAAGATAAATTTTGCTGTACATGAAATGTCTTAATAAGTCGATTACTTTCAAATTTAACATTTAAAATGTTAATTTAATAAGAAACTTAAGTTTTTAGTCTTAATTTATTGAGACACTTATATAAATAAACTGAAAAAGACTTATTTGTTTATTTTGCGTTTGCAGTAGGAAACACGAGGCGACCCAAGTCACGTTTTCATAATAAAGACAAGACTTAAACTTTAATTTTATGCAATTTTGCAATTTTATATAAATACTTTTTGGCAATATTTTTTTGAGTCAGCCATTTCCTATTAATTAATTCAAAATTATTTATTTTGAATGTTTAGTAAATATTTTTATATTCATTATTTTTTATGAATCAGAAGTTTTGAATTAGATTTCAAATCTATTGTATAAATAAATAAATAAATAATATAATTTTATTTTAGTCTGAATCCTGGGCACTATTACACCATTTTATTTACTAATCAGATAATTAAATAATTATTTATTTCATAATTTTTTGATAGAACGTCGTAGTGGTTAGAACGTTGTGGCGTGGTGATTAGGACGTCGGTCTTTCAAACAGAGGTCGCGAGCTGCAACTCTGATTTATATCCTAATAGCACCCCACATTTCATATTGGAATTAGGAGTTACTAAACCCTGATTTATATTCTAATAGTACCCCACATTTCATATTGGAATTAGGAATTACTAAACCATGATTTATATTTTAATAGCCCCCCACATTTCATATTTTAGAATTTACAGCTATTTGATTAGTTATAAGATATGACTAGTCCAAATTCTGGGCTCTGATTTGATATAAATTGTAAATATAGATTTTAAAAAAAATTTCGAGCTGAAAACTGCTTTTTTTTTATCTAGGTCCCTAATGCATCAATTACTTAACAGTTATCACTAATCAAATAATAATTTTTTTTGATAAGTGAGAGTTATTATTTAATATGGTTATAATGCAATAAAAAATATTAAGTTAATTCTTGCATCAATGATAAGTAATGTACGCAATAGGGCCCATGGTTCAATATACAACATCCTATGAAAATTGTAGATTAAAAAATTAATGAATTGCCCTATATTTATGTATAAAATATATTTATTTAATTATTAAATGTATTATATCTACAGATATATTTATAAGATATATATATATATATATGTATGTATATATTTATTAATAACAGGTAGTAATATAAAAGATATACCCTACCGACTGATATTTGTTTCATAAAATACTTGTTTATGATGAAAATCATAAAGTGAATATCCTTGAAAGGATTTTTAAAAGTAGGCTACAAGGATGTGAGAAAAAACAAAAATACATATATATGTGTAAAGTAAATAAACAAAAAAAATTGTTTTTAATATATATAATTAATTAGTAGTAGACTTAAAAGAAAAATATAAAAAAAAAAACACACAATCTTTTATATTTGCATCATGCATTCCGTAAAAATTTGTACAAAGTAAAATAAAAAATTTCAAATAAATTGAGGTTAAAAAGGTAAATGTATTAAAATTCTACGGAAATGTTTAAAAGATGAAACAATTTATTATGTCTAATTTCCTTAAAAGTGAGTAAATTGAAAAAATATATATACGTATATAATTTATTTGTATAAATTTATGAATATTATTATATAGGTTTTAATTAATTTATATTAAATTTTTATATAAAAGGAAATTGCAGTATTTACAGGAATTTTTTTAAAATTTTTATTTTGAAATTAAAACATTTTTTATATTCATTCTAATAAAACTTCTTAAAAGAATATACCTATACATGGAATTGAATGTTTAAATAAATCAAAAATGGGACTTAATATTTTAAAAATTAAAGTGTTTTAACAATTTTTTTATTTAAACTTTTATTTATAAAGAATTTATTTTAGAAGAAGTAATTTAAAGTAATCATAAAATGAAGTTTGAAACTAATCAAGTCGAGTTTTATGTAATTGACACCATATTCAATTTGAGTTTCTCAAGTCAAGTTTATTTATATATTTTAAGGGGTAATTGTTCAACTACTTGGAGACTGGAAGTCATCTAGGATTTAATTATTAAAGTCTAGTTTAAAATTGAATGAATTATATTGGAAGATACAAAGAATATTAAAAGATTTCCTGTTATAAATGGAAAGGATGGCATAGTATTCAGAGTTACGACTTCGACAGATCTTAGTGTGTGTTTATGTTGGAGCTGCGATAAGTGATAAGACCGTCGATAAGAGCATAGCGTATGAAAATTATATTCATGATTTAAATAGAGGTGTTTATATTGGAGCATCACTTTGATCATCAATTAACAATATAAATTTTCTACGCTTTGCTCTTATCGACGCTGTTATCGCTTATCGCAGCTCCAACATAAACGCACTCTAAGATCGAGAGAGACCTTTGATTCGAGAGACCTAAGTACGAATCCCAATTTATCTGACTTTGAACTCAATTTATTTACCATTCGACTTTGTTTTGAAATTAATACACTCTTTAAAAAATACATTATTATAATAATATGAACAAATAATTTAATTGAATAATATAACTCGCAGATACTAAAATACTTTATAATTCAATAATATTACTCCAACATAATAAAAAATAGAATTGAATTTATTGAGTATCTAAAACTTTTTTACGTGTTAGAAGGCGTTATACTATTACTATTCGATAGTTTTTTGAAGTTTCAAAAGAAATGTGCTTCTCAATTTTTTAAAACCATGTATACAGAGTCTGCTAGAAGATATTTCACTTAATAATAAGATGTAATTATTAGTAAAAGAATAAAATATGTGTGGGATGATATTTATATACTCTGGGGTGGACATTATGTAAATAACCGTATGAATAAGTTAAAAGAAAAATACTTTTAAAGTAATTGCCCGAAGCTTCTTTTTTAAAAATGTGTACCATATACATATAACATTTTTGAAATTTTAAAATTCGATTATTAAAAATTTGTTATTCATTTCTGATGAGATTTCATCTCAGATGACACGAAATATAGAAGAAGGGATAATAAAGAAAATAACAATAGAAGAAAACATTTTATGATAAACTAAATACTTAATAAATAGTAAATACTGGTAATCAAATTGGAATGTTGTCAATCTTGTCTAATGAAGTTTTAAGCTTTTGACAAATATTAATTGCAACAAAGCTTTCTTAATCTGTTATTTTTTATTGACACTTTATGATGACATATCACAAAAGTTATTTTAACTGCAAACTTTTAAGAGGTGCAGTGACAAAACCCCCACAGATTTTTCAAAAAGAAAACCTAAATATAAACGCTAAAATATTTTGGGAAATTTTGTATTAAAATGTAAAAGCCCTCTTATTTTTTTCTCATACAAAATGTGTCAGCAACAATGTTCAGAAACGATCACAAGCCCCCGCAAAACATATTATTGGAATCAACTCTAGAATCATTCCTAATATTATCTTAAATACACATTTCTATATGGGTTTTAATTTATTTTTTTTTAATTAAGGACTTTAATTCCAATACCAAAAATTTTTCGCTGAATTTATTTCCGCAGGCATACTGCCATCACATAAAATAAAATCAAATTAAACTGTGCAGGTACAGCTCATTTTATTTGTCATACTAATTCTTAATTAAATATTTTGATTGTAAAATTTCTTGATACGCCTAAAAAGTTTAAATTACATTAGATTTAATCTATATTTATATATTCAACTTAAACTTAGTTTGATCCGGTCCATTGTAATCTTACATATATATATATATACAATGTTTATCAACGGAAATGTTATCTATAGGCTTAATTCCTGTATTATAATTTGTTATGCTTTGTATGTAAAATTTACTAATATAAAAAAAAATCGAATATTTAATTAAGCTCTTAAAAAAATAGATGAATATATGAAGCAGTTAGATCGTATGTGGGATTGTCAATAATAAAATATTAAACTAGTTTTACTTTATTTAGAAAGTTATCTTAATTATTAAAAGCTAATTAGTGTATTCAAAAAAAAAATATTTAAACTGGCTTGCATGTGACTTGCAATTAAGAAGGGCGAATTATTTTGGAACAGCATAAATTAGTTCTAAAATCTTCAAGGCATACAAAACATATACACTATTTGAACTATTGCTGTAGCTAATCAAATAATTTATATTGAAGAAAACAATGTTCTAGATCGAACCCACAAATACCTAGACACACAGTTCAATAAATACTGTCGATGTCCATTCAATGTTTCGATAGACCTCATTCGAAAGACTGTGATAGTAATGACAGTAGTAGTTCTCTCGTTTACAGTCATTTACAACCGTTCTAAATTTAAGTTTGTCTTTCTAAAATCTATTTTCAAAATAACGTTTGCCAAACCATTCCTTAGAATATTGTCGTATCCGGAGTTACTTATTTCATTTATAGCTGACGATCTATTTGAGATTTATATTAGTTATACCTTATATAAAAATAAGATTAAATTATAGTTCCCTGATCCTGGAGTTCTTTTCATCTTATTTCCCTTGGGAGCATAGAGCTTCAACTTGAAGTTCCCATTCATTTCTATTTATAGCTTTTTTTCTACTATTTCATTCCAGGATATTTCGTATCTACTTAATTGATTCAAATCGCACAATTCTTCTCCATTTTGTTCCGGGTCTACCTCTTGATGGATGGATCCGCCTAGAGGAATCCATGTTAGCGCGATTCTTGTTATGCATTTTTTAGTTATCCTTAGTGTATGACTAATTCAACTCTATTTCCTTCTAGTGATTTGCTTCACTAATCGTTCTTAGTTTTTAAGTGTCACAAGGGTCATTCAAGGGTATTCGGTTCGATCATAATGTTCGACATATTATTCTGAGATGTTTATTTATGAAAAGTTGTAATTTATTATTAATGGAATTAGTAAGCAATCATGATTTGCAGCCATATGTTGATATAGATTTTCCGCACGAATTGAATATTGTTAATTTGGTTCATCTTGATATTTGTGAGCTGTTCTATATAGGGCAAAATCTACCGAATGCTGTTCTAGATTTATCGATTATGTTTCTTGATGTACAAAATATAAGATATTCCCTAGTAGATAATAGAAATTAGTTCGTCAATAAGTAACTCCGGATACGACGATCTTCTAATCTAAAACTTCTAATAGTGAAATAATAATTTAAAATTGCTTCAATTTTTTAATGAGGAAACAACAATTAATTATCTATGCAAGATACAACAAAAGTGATAACTATAATAATACGTTTACTAAAATGGTAAGCCTCCAAAAAACAAAAAACAAAAAACAAAAATCAATATTTTGAGCTTTTATTTTTCTAAAATTTTTATTATGATAATTACCCTGTTCTTTTCTATTTATGGGCTAAAATGTAAAACGAACCTGTAGTTTAAAATTTCGACTTTAAAACACTATATGTCAGTGTTTAAAATTGAGCATGTACAGGGTGGCGCAAAACGACCGATATGGTTTGAATGTTTAATAATTTTTTAAATTTATTTATATTTTTTATTTTTATTTCGGAATTTTGTGAAGAAAACTTGGCGAATTGGAAATGGTACACAATAAAACAGCGATAAAAAATTACGAAAAGTTATGGAAAATGTACTAAAAAGAGCACGAAAGTACGAAGCCGAAAATGATCACCACTTGCGGGATATAATTTTCCTACTTAAGCTAAAAATATTCTCAATTAATATACTGTGTAACAAAAAAATAATAATAATTAACCATTAATTATAAAAGTTATTAAACATTCAAATCATATCTGTCGTTTTGCGCCACCCTGTTTAAAGTATATTTGACTAAGATTAGTCTTGGTTCATCTATAATCACTAATTTATCTATTTTTCTAAATTTTTTTTTTTTTTTATTCTTTTTGTGATTCTCATTTTCGGTATTTTTTTAACGAAGTGACATAACTGTGATTCAGATATATATAAATAGTTAATTTTATTGAATCATACTGTGGCGATATATGTTGACTCACATTTTTTGTTCAAATCAAATTATATATTTTTTTTTAAATTTTTTCTGCGTAGGACTTTTAAAATATGACTGCATGGCTTATATCTCGCGTTTTTTTTTATTTCATTAATGATCAGATACATTTAATTTCTACCTGTAATAATGATTGTTATAAAGTTTAGATATATATCAGTAGATATACAACAACCATACTTTAAATATTTATATAAGATTTAAATTGTATGTTTAGGTTTTTATTGATTTTTGCCCTGGAATTTTAACTGAATTGGGATCAAAAGTGTTGGTGGTTACCATATAATATATATATATTTTAAAATTTTAATTCTTATACTATATATATACAAGGAAGCGTAGGTGAACAGTATTTATTACACGGATAATATAAGAAAAACAAAATATCAAAACAGTTAAATATATTGAAAGGGAGTTATTACATTATTACCAAAATAAATGCAAGTTTTTATTGAAATTTTGTTTCAATATTGCTACCTATTTTCATTTGTATAGTGATGGATTTTGTTTGAGTATTAGGAAACTCTGGAAAAGTTTTTAATTAATAGTTATATCTTCTTTGTATATTTCTTGTAGAATGGAACATTGGGTCAAACAAATCAATTTATATTTTGAAATTGAAGCGTTATTTTATGCTATTGGTTTATTGTTAAGATGTCCAACTTTCTTTTTTGTTTCCCTTTTTCTAAAATAGCTACTATAGTGTAAAAGACTTGATGGAAATTTGTTTTCTCTGTATGTAGAAATTAAGATTTTAGCGACTTGCAAATTAAAATATTTCTTTTTAGCACAATTTTTAAAAAATTGTGGAAGATGTGACCAGACTTTTGACTAATCCTAGCTCAAAGTACAATGCAAGATACACTTAGGGTAGACCAATTTTTAAATGTTCATTTGTAAGTGTGCATCGGAATTTACATTTTAATATTTCCATGTGGGAAAATGCCGATTTAAATAGATAGGTGGAGCCAAAATACGCGGTCATTTGTAAATCAATAGATTTCAAACAAGGACATTTTTTGACTTAGCAAACACTAAAATATATTTTCAGAAACTCTTGAAAATATCTGACTTAAGCGCTTTATCATTTTTAATTTTTGATGAATCACTTTCAAAACAAGTGATTGATATTGTTGAATGATTTTTACAAAATCTTTTGGAAAATGTGCTAAAAATGTAGCTATTTTTGAAGATATTTCTTTAACATTCATTTCTGAAACAGAATCAGATTAACAACAAAATTAGAGCTAGTTTAAAACACATTGATTTATTTATTTATGAACAGTCCCCTATCACATATAATGGAATATAAGTTAGTGATTCAGCCTTTCCTTTTCATGTGGGGCAGGTTTACATTTTATAATATGATATAAACTATTATTGATATAAATTTTATTTTCTATTATATATGATCCGGTTTCAACCCCAGACCTTTCGATTGAAAGGTCGACGTCCTAACCACTACGTAAATGCATCCAATATAGCCATCAAATAATATTTTATTCACATTTAGTTCTAACTTCAATTTAAATCCGGGTATCCGATTTATTTAAGAGCAATAACTTCAATTTCAAGCCGTTTATGGAACTTAGCAACTCAGAATACCTCTATTTTTCCCCTTTCAACTCATAATTTAGTTTATTGGTGATTTGTAAAATCAAAGATCGAAAAAGACCGCTATAACTCAAGTTTTATAAAGTATATCTTCAAACCGTAAACGTCAAACGGCTGCAGCTTCGTCTAGCGTATGTATAAAAACACTTACCATATTGCCATACGCGATATAATTTCATTTGTATGTAAAACTCAATTTTTGCAAAATTTTTTGATTCCTATAGTATTTTGCAAATCATGTAATTTAGAAATTTGATATTTTGGTTGCAGTTATATTTGGAAATTCAGAAAATTCGCCTAACGTTCACAAGTTTTAGGAAATTAAAAATTCACTTATTTTGAACTATTGTATCTTGAATATATCTGTCCTAATTCTAAAAAAAAAATAAAAGTTTCAACATTGTATTTCAAAATGAGTTAACAGTTTGTTTAAAAGAAATTTGATTAATTTTAGAAACGTGATATTATAAAAACCCTCCGATTTTTTCATTACTTGTTTAAAATACATTTTACCTGTAAATACATTAAAGAAGTTCCGTTTCCAATCGCTTGGATGATTGAAATTTCCGTTATTTTTTTTGAGTTCAGGTCCCTCCTTAATTTGACAAAATCAAAGAAATCAAAAAACCTTTTAACAGTTATAATTTTTACTATTTCATATCTAAGGATAATAGTTTTGTTGGAATTTTAAAATCAATAACTTATAGTTGTCAAAAATGATTTACCAATTAAATTTATTAATACTGATTTAATAAAAATCGTTTGGTACGATTTTTATCTTTTTAATATCTTAAAGATATTAAAAATGTTGTTCATTGTAAACATTAGCATAAAAATTTATATTGGAATTTGAATTCCGGAGGTTTGATTTCTAGTTTTTAAATATATTGAATATTCAATGTTATAATAGTTCAATTTTACAATCAGTTTTTATATTTTGTAAGTTTTATTTCATTCATAAAATTTTATTTATATATAAATATACAGGGTGTCCCAGGAATAACGTGCCATAGAACAGCAGATGATAGGGGAGTTCAAAACAACCAAAAAATTGTATGGGAAGGAGGGTCTATCTCCAACTTTAAAAAAATCTTAAACTTTAATTTTTTCAACAATAAAATCTTTTGAAGAAATTTATTTAAGGGAAAAAAGTATTTTATTGAAACTTTATTTGGTTATAACTTTTATGATTTTTGAGATAAGAATAAAATTTGAGTTTCAAAATGTTCGTAGAGAAACAAATATTTTTTTTAGAAAAAAAAAATGGTATGGTAATTGCTCAATTTTTTTAGCAATAGGGTTCAAAGCAATTTATGCCTAAAAATATGCTCATAATTTTAACCTTTAAATTATTATAACTTCCAATTTCGAAGAGCAATATGCATTACTTTTTATGAATTAGAAAAGGAATTCAACAGGCTTTAATGTGCACGTTAAATTTTTTTTTTAGCTACTAGATTTTTGCTTTTATGGGTAAAAACAAAACATCAAAAAATTTAGTGAAAAAATATAATTTTTTTTAAAAATCGGATCTTTAAGGCCTTTTAATTCCGTATGGGTTGGAGATAGACCCCCCCTTCCCATACAATTTTTTGGTCGTTTTGAACTCCCCTATCATCTGCTGTTCTATGGCACGTTATTCCCGGGACACCCTATTTATATATTGTGTCATTATGTAGTAATTTTCTTTAACACCTCTCTAATTGCTTTTAAATAAATGTATGTAATATATATACAAGTAATAAAAAAGTAAGTGGTCGTACACGTGCATAATCTGGTATAATATATAGGAAGGATTGGCGCCATTACTTTGACCTAAATTAAATTTTTTTTTAATAGTAAATTACAAGTAAAATTAATTGGTTTTTTTTAACATGAAAAGTAATTCAACCTACTCTGGAGAAAATTTATTTGATCTAGTTTACCCCCAAAATTGTCTTTTGTTGTATTGATATTAATATTAGATACCTTTTTTTATTACAAATAAAAATTTATTATTATGTATTCGTAGCGTAGGAAGGTAATCTGTTTGGTGCAAATTTCGAATTCTTATTTAAAGATAAGAAGGGATGGGAAAATAAATAAATTGAGGGTTAAAATTACACATTATGGTTTAATTAAATTGAAACTTTTATTTATTTTTTTTTTTATAGATTATACAGTGTAGGAATTGATACTAGCCCTATTGAATTAAAATCAATAATGATTTATTTTCAGCGCAACCCTTTTAATTAATTTCATTAAAATCTCATTTAGATTTATATTCGGCGCAACCCTAGGGAAGCTGCAAATGCCCATTCGAAGCTATGGAAGTTCCTCTAGGTGTTTTAGAAACTTTTTTTGAGAGTTGTTAAAATAAAAAACATGCATCAATTTAATATTGTTCCATCCGTTAGAAATTTTTTTAAACTTATTTCAATTTGATACGTTTTTAAATGAACTTATACATAATCGGCTCTAGTTTTCTGGCTAACGTGTAAACTACACCAAAATTTGCATTTCAAACTGCAGTTTTTCCAGGCAATATTAAATCTTAATATTTTATTAGGGACGGAGTTGGTTAATGATACTCTTTGTCGAATACTATACAAGCAGCAGGCGCCAGACATTTATAAGATGTCTTCGAATCGTAAGTAGGATATTCTGGATTACAACAATATTGAATAGATATTTATAGAACGTAACTGGAAATAACAATAAAACTTACTAAAAAAAGTTAAAACTTACTTTTCTCCATTTGATCTCCTCAACATCTATAAAACATATATTAGACCAAAAATGGAGTATATAATGCACATATTTGGGCTGGTGCACCCCAATCGGCGCTGGGATATCTCGATAAAGTGCAAAACAGAGCTATTTGTATTATAAATGATCCCAGTGTTACCCCAACGCTCACTCCACTTAGCCATTGGCGTTCAGTCTGGTCACTTACCCTGTTTTATAGATACCTATTTGGGTCGAACACCTGTTCTAAAGAAATAAAACAGTTAATGCCTCCACTCAAAGTTTTCCAACGTGAAACAAAGGGTGCAACAACTGCTCATCCCTACTGCGTCGAATTGTTAAGATGGCGAAACACGGCTTATGGAAATTCGTTTGTTATGCGCATGTTGAGATTATGGAATCATATTCCGTATAATGTGTTTCCTAAAGTTGGTAATTCGTATGTGTACGACTTAGTTAAATTTAAGAAGAATATTAACATCTTTCTCCTCAATATCCCTCCAAATTTTCCCCATCCCTGTAACCAAACTGTATATTTGTATCACAGGTTCCTTCCTAAAGTTGAGTTCACAAAGGGTGTGGTTTTGGTGCGTTAAAATCGCACACTACCCAACGAAATACCGCACAGTTTCAATGGGTGGCTTTCGAGCGTTCCATTCCCTCGCAAAAAAAAAAAAAAAAACAATAGTGCATCAAATAAGGAAAAAAATTGCCATTAATACATTAATAGGACACAACTGTGAAAAAACCAGGAAAAATAGGAAACATAGTTTCTTAAATGGAACCCGCAAGAAGACTTGGTCGGTCAAGTTACCTCCAGCGCTAGAACAATAATTATGAAGCTAAACTCAAAAAGTATAACCTGGGAGAGTCCAAAAACAACTCCACCTAACAAAATTCGAGGAAAATGTCGAATTTCCAAAAAACAATCTGAACAATTTACCTTAGAAGTTTTCATTTTAAATAAATGCACATTAAAACAGTAAATCAAATCTTATAAATTCATAAACGCATACAAGTGCATTTTCTATAATTTATTTCTTCAAAATGACCATAAAAAGACTTAAGTCCAGTTTCTAAGTAATTTTTAAAATCAAATCATGAATAAGTATTTGCAAAATTATGTAGAGTTTTTTACAATTAGTCTTCAGAGTAAAATTTTTTCATTAAAAAAATCTTTTTAGTTTTTTTTTTGTTTTTTAACTGCGCGAATCCATATTAGAATTATTGTGTCAAAGATGTTAACTGTCGTTTAAATTTAAAGACACGAATAAATCCATAAAAATAAAATGTCCATATTGTTTCAATTTGAAATCATTGCAACAGCAACAACAACGTAAAAAATTTTATGAGAGAATAAGAGGAGGAGGATAATTTACCATAAAATGTGATTCGAATATTACATTTTTTTTGTGAGTCAATTTTTGTTTTTTTTGTGCACTGCATCATTAATAACACACTTTTGAATCCAAATAAAGAGTCATTGAATGTGCCATAAATGTATAAAAAAGAATTAACTATAATTTCAATGTTGTTCTTAATTACTTTGCACTAAATCTCTACTTTTTATGTGAGAACTATAAAAGTAAAAACAAAAATAAGAAAAACTTGAAATAATTTTATATTCTATGGTTAGAAACTTCAAGAGAACCATTGATATTGAAACTGGAACCATGTCTGCTTGTATGTATTTTAAAGAGCATAAAAATAGTAAAAACTTCCATATTTAGCATTGTTTTTTTTCCAAGTTTTTCTATTTTATGCTGTACGTTGCATGAGAATAGTATTGCAATCATAAAATTAAGTCAATTAATTGGAGATGATGTCAACTGTCTATTGGAAACCTGTGTCTTACCTTATATTTTAGATTCAAGCAATGTAAGCACTTAACTGTTAATTTTCAAAACTAGAAGATGTGTTATTATACTTGAATATATCGAAAGTAATGAAATACAATTATTTTAAAGAGTTCAACATATTACTTTATTGTTCTTAAAGTAACCTTTTACTACTAAGAAATTCAGGACATAAGAAGAGTGTACAAAAAGGGCTCCAGTTCAAAAACTATCTAAACATGGGACATCTTGAAGATAAACTTCAGCTAAAAAATGCTAAAGGAATTAATATCATGCCGTAAAACCAGGAAAATCGAGAATAATCCTGAAATATGGTACGATTACAATGGAATATACAATTTGTTAAAACTATCCACTGGCAATGCCCACAAGGCTATGCGGCAATATTAGATATCTCATTCAGTTCGTAAAGCCGCAATTATGGTTGAAAAATGAGAAATAAAAGATAATAAGAAAAACACCATTATACATTTTACATGTAAATATTCAGTGCTGGCCATCAGAAAAGTAGTTATGCATCGATATTCTTGCAATTTAGCGGCTTAGCCGAAAAAATGGTAAAATTGCAATGATCCACGATGGATCTAAATAAAACTTAATAAAGCTTTAATATAAGCCTTGTTAGTCACGGAAGTGCTAGTTAATGCTAATATTACCTAGTGCCACAGTCACTTTCGCTCACTCCAGCCTCTTGAACAAACCCAAATTCTTTCTTTTAAAACTACAAGTAAATCAACAAATAAAAATTAGTTTTCGAAATATTAGTTTTTTTTTTAAAGTCTAAATTGTTTCCATTAAATAATTTTTTTATAGTCAGACAGAAAAAAAGAAATAAAAAATAATACTTTAAATAAATGTTAGTTAGTAACTTTTTAAATAAACTTTATTTAAAAACAAAAAATTGGTAAAGTTTTATTTGAAACTTCTGTTTTTTTTTAAATTTTTAAAATTTAATACTTTAAAGAAAAAAAAAAAATATTTGTATAAGTATTAAAGTGTCATTTCATTTTTACCAATATAAGTTTTTATAAGTAGTTTAACAATACTAGAATATATGAAGTCTTTAAATGGTGGTTAATTATAATAGTTGACCTATTCCATGATGGTTAGTTGAAATATTCTGCTTTGAAAAAAAAAAAAATGTTTATTTTGAATGATTAAAAAAAAATTTAAAGCTTAATTCTTGCCTTTTTTTGGACTGATCATTATGGAAAAAGCTCAAAGTGACCATTAACTAATTGAATCAATTACAACAATTCTATATTAGACTTTGTGTTAGAACTCACATTTGCTAAAGTTTTAAAATACCATGATTCCTAGAAACTTTAAGCAAAATTGAAATGTTTAAAAGTTAAAAAAAATTATCTCTTAAAGGGTTTATCATTATATTATAACACCATAGGGTCCTATTGTAACTATTGCAATAATCACACATAAATGAAACAATTATTTTCTGATAAATGATAAGTAGTGTGCTTTACTAATTAAAACTTTATTAAATTTTTAACAACTATTCCCCGAAGTCAGACGGTATGTAATACAACGTTACATTCACGTAATTTTCCATTATAGAATAACGTAAGTGAATATTGCTCAGGCCCATATGAGTGTAGTTACCAATTTATGCACTTATGAATGTATGTGTAAAATTTAGTTCATTCGGAGGTAGTTAACGTCCGGTCTTAAATTTTTTTTATTTAAAATGCGCACAGTTCAAAAATTTTTAAATAATGAAAAAAAAGAAAAAGAACAAAAAAGGAAAAGAAAAACAAAAACATTTTTTTGTTTGTATTGGTGAGTGCATCAAGTGTTACTAGTAAAATTTGATGGCAACGAAACCGGTTTTGGTGAATACAGAATTTTCACAGATTACGTCATGTATACAGTTCAATGTAACCCATGTGGCTTGGGTGATTGAGCTATTGGTGCAAACAAAAACTTATCAAAAAATAATAAACTTATCAAATAATCCTTTTTTGATAAGATAAGTTTTTTTTAATAATCAAAACAAGTATTGAGCTATTGGTGCAATTAAAACTTATCAAAGAAATTATTACTTGATTATTAAATAAGAAAGAAAGTTTGGTGCAAAAGGGGCCAGCTCTATGAGAATTAAAATGCGATTATACCTCATGCACATTTTAAATTATTATATTATTTACTTATTAAAGCGTTTCTTTCGATAATTAAAAAACTTGAATCAATTATTATGAAAATTTCCCTCTCAATTGGTGATAATTTTTTTTTTGATTATTTCCAATGTTTCCGTTCACCATGTATCCAAGTGGGTTTAAACTAATGTTAAATGAACTTGATAATCACTTTTATTTTTCTAATTTGTTTTTTTTTTTTTATAATTTTGAAATCATATATAGGTTATAATGTAGGTAGAATATTCGTTATTATTCATATTGATTGATTGATTGATTGATTTTTCAATTATTACCAAAAAAAAATTTCATTTTGAAACTTTGAAATGACGTTTTCGTTTCGGAAAACTATTTTATAATTCTTTTGTAGTTTGTTTTGTTTTTCCGTTTTTAATTTAATTGAAAATCGTTCACGAATTTTTAATTTTTATTTTTTTTGTATTATTTTTTCCAATTTTCATTAATATTAACCGAGTATAGTAAAAAAAAAAAATTGTTTAGTACATTAGTAAGCGTTTACATATATTTATATAACTAATAGATATATTTATCTATTTTGTTGTAATTTTAAAGAGACCATATCATTTAGTTTACTATACAGTTTGATGTAAAAATATGAGCTTGAAAATTAAAAATTTAAATAGATTTTATGAATAATGGTTTGTTAGATTGGTAAATATTTCTGTATTATCTTACATAGATAGATGTTGCTGTAGTATTATATTGTAGTGTATAAACAACTATTTAGTTGTACATATGACATAAAAACCATGAAATTTAACAAAGAGAACAAGTTAGCCTACATAGGCATAGTGCTACTTATCCAAAATCATTCAAAATTGTTTAAAAACTAATTCTAATATATTTGGATTAATTTAAGATTTATAAGATTTTTTATTAAGTAAATGTGATTCATAATTAAGTAAATCCGATTTATTAAACAACTATATGCATTATTGAATTACAGATATTGTGACCACATCACTTGAATAAATACTATCTAACCAAACTGGGCATATTGTTTTGTAAGATTTGTAAGGGTGCGATGATCCACATGCACAGACTAAGTTAAACAAAAAGATGAAATTTTGGCAAAGCCCAATAAACCTGTAAATATAAAAGCAAAATCTATTTCAATAACATTTTTTTTTAATTCTTATTTTTACGAGGGTTCTTGGAAAGCATATAAAGCTTCCCACAAATACAGTACGGGTACATCGAGATATTGTAGGATTTTAAACAATTAAAGCCAAATTGGGAATAAACTTTAAATACAAACGTATTGTTTGGTATGTAGGATGCATGACAAACAAATTTTCATAAGCCGTGTTTTGCTAATGTTTAAAATTCTAGCCTCTTACCGTAGAATAAAGGTATAAGTTGAGAGAATTTTTGGATTAAGTCAAAACACATTCTATGAGAAGCACTTGACGATGTTTACTTAGTTTTTAACTATATAGGTATATTAAAGTACCGTTACTTACTGGGTCTATTACTCATTCTGCGTTCTTTATACCCGTATGACTATATAGTCCAAGGGTATAATAAATTTGCCATTACGTTTGTGACGCAGAGAAGGAGGGGGGGTAGATATAGACTCAAGTGTATGGATCGGATCAGAATCGAAAAATAAATCGATTTAGCTATGTATGTCCGTCCGTCCGTCCGTCCGTCATCACGATAACTCAAAAAGTAAAGGAGCTAGGATTATGAAATTTTACAAATTCGTTTTTATGCATACAACTTCTAATTTTATATGAGCATTACTCTATACCTATGGAAGCTGCGTGTCTGAAATTTTGCCAAAAGTAGTTTAGTATAATGGCCAAAGTTACAGCAAAATTTGGTTGGTCTACTGCAGAGGGTTCGAGTAGCTGCCATACAACTCCTTTTTTTATATGAGGATTACACTACACCAAATGAAGCTGGGTGTCTGAAATTTTGCCAAAAATAGTTTAGTGTAATGGCCAAAGTTACTGCAAAATTTGGTTGGTCTACTGCAAAGGGTTCGAGTAGCTGCCATACAACTCCTTCTTTTATATGAGCATTACTCTACACCTAATAAAGCTGAATGTTTGAAATTTTGCCAAAAGTAATTAACCGGATGATATAATGTGTATGTTATGGTCATACGGGTATCCCAGAGTTGACACAGTCTACTCTACTACTCTCTTCCTCGTTTAATACTAAATTTACTAAATACTCCAATAGTTTGAGAAGTAAGGCAATTGAGTAATATAGAATGTATGTTTTCTGATTACAACCCAAGAAAGAGAACAAAGGAAATTTATTTCAAATTTGCATATTTTTGCAATTGCATATTTTTACATTGAATGCTTATGTAAAATATAACGGTACTTTAAAGTTATTGCACTTATATCGAATACTCATATTTATTTTCATATTGATGTGCCTTTAGGTTTAGGCGAATTCATTATTTCCATTTTTTTAGGTTTTTATTAATCATATTTTGGATTCAAGTATTAATGTTAAAAACGTACATATATTAATAATTGGCAGGAAGTTAATACCTGCAAATGCAAAGAAGGGAAATACTTTTAATTTTTTTTTTAATTTAAAGATAAAAATTATTTTTATTTGCGAAATACCTATATAATATTGAAAAAATTTAACATTAAGCGGGTGTTACAATTTTAAATGTTCTCAGTTCGGTTGTTACAAGTTTGTTGTTAAGATATTATAGTATACATCAATTATTAGTAAATAAAAAAAATCTCATAAAATTTTAAATAAAAATTGATCTAAGTTTAATTATTCATTAGACTAGATTTTGTTGTACACATTTAATTTTATTAGTGTTCGAATACCATTACTTTCACTCTAATTTTTTTGTTAAATAATCTATCACATTATTTAAAAAAAAACATCATCTTAAAAAATTATTATTATCAATTTATAAAAATTCAAAGTTTTGACAATTGTATTAATAATTGTCAAATAATTGTCATTATTCAATTATTCAAATAAATTTGTCGAAATAAATGTCGTTGATCACTACATAAGTATAAAAATTTTAATTTTATGTTAATTCGATAATTTGGTCACATATGACACATTCTCAAACAAAATCATTAAAAATGTGTTTATAAATCTTATAAATTTTAAAAAAATTAAATAATTTTATGTGTGATCAGCAGTATATTTACTTATTATATGATCTATGACAAATAAATTAAATATTATTTCAATTACATAAATTTTTAGTACAGTTATTTTAAATCTATAAATAATATTTTTTTAAATTTATATCATTTTCAAATGTACATACATACATACATATAATACATTCATCTATAAATCTTTGAAATTTAATGTTCTATTTTTATTTTAAGAAAAATGCAGGAAAATTAAACAGAAATACAGAGTGTTTCAAAAGTATTTGAATTTTTTTTTATATATACTGATAATATCTATTTCAATTTTAGTTAATAGATTAAATATTAAATAAGAATACAATAATTCATTGCGTTTTTTCTAATTAAATAAAATTTGTGTCATTCGACGAATCAAAATTCAGTTTCTAATTATTAAAAGAAGGTAAAAATGAAGCGAAAAGTAGCATGTACCTTTCCCTAATACTTGGATTTTTTGTATATCTTCAAAACTTCATTTTTCCCATCTGATATTTTTGATATCTATAAAATGTACATTAGGAGCACAATGCACACATTTGAGTTGTAGCTCCTCTAACAGAACTAGGATATCTTGCTAAAGTTCAATGTCCCAGTGTTATCGCAATGACTAATATTTTTATCTATCGTCTTACAATTAAGTTATTAACTTTCTTTTATAGATTTCTGGTAAAGATTAATACCTGTAATAAAGAAGTACAATAATTACTGCTTTCACTGAAAGTTTTCCAACGTGAACAAAGAAATTTTGTACAATCTTAATGCGTAGCTTTCGATACTTTCTATTGTTCATAGTTTTGAAAAAAAATGAAACTCGGTAGATTGGTACAACTTGGTATTAACCTGGTAGATCCAATTAAAAATTAAGAATGTGTTGATCTCAGCTTGACCAAAACAGTGTACAAATTCGTAAAACATAGATAAGGTTTTCACAAATTCTGTATTAGGGTGCGTTTATGTTGGAGCTGCGATAAGTGATAAGAGCGTCGATAAGAGCATAGCGTAGAAAACTAAATACATAATTGAAATAGAGGTGTTTATGTCGAAAACTCTTTATTCAGTTTTCTACGCTCTTATCGATAATCACAATGTTTGAATAATTGTTTTGCTCTCGATTGTTATTTTAATTTTTTAAATAAATGTTTTGTTATTTTTGTTTCTTTATTTTTTTTGTTTACAAAATCTCGAGCAGGTGCAATTATACATTTTATAATATAATAAAATAAAAATTCTTGTTATTGTTGATAAAATAATTTTGTGTTTTATTTTTTATAATTATAAAATAACTTTTTAAAAATTATAATTTAATTTTTGTCAATTTAATATTTTTTTATTATTACTTTCAACTTCCAAATAAATAATTATAATTAGTCTTTATTATTATATTTAATTCTTAAAGTTTTTTAATTTTGATTTTCTTTTCTTTAAAAAAAATATTACCAGATAAATCTAAAATAACCATAAATAATATAATTTTTTTATTCTACATCGCTTTTATCGAAGCTCCAATATAAACACTGCATAAAAGCATAGCTTTTTCTATGCTGTTATCGATGCTCTTATCGACGTTCTTATCACTTATCGCAGCTCCAACATAAACGCACCCTTAGATTCCAAAGAGCAAGATCTGTACTAATTAAAAATTATATTTTGTATTTGTATAAAATTTTAAAATTGTCACGCATTGTTTTAAATATATATGGTAACTTAATAATAGTTTTACTACATAATATTATAAAATATTTTTTTCTTAATATTATCTACACCCATATATAAATTTGGAGCACCCACGTGAAATAAAAAAAAAAAAAGCACAACAAGAACAACAAAATCAATATTTTACCAAAGCTGAATATGACGACAAAAAAAAATCAAATAATAAAAGTAGATATTAAAACCCAACTTTATACTTGAAAGCCCACATAAGGTAAAGACAAGATTTAAATTTATGTCTTATTGTTTTTGTTGTTGTTTTTTTTTTTTTTTGTCATATTAATTGTTGTTGTTATGCTTCATTGATCATTTTCTTTACTACAAAGTTTTTTTTTTATTTTAAAGTAATCAACTAAAACAACAACAACAAAAACACTGTTTATAGACAAAATTACGGATGGGTTATAAAGTAGAGTGGAAATAAAGCCTAAAGCAATAAAGGCATGATTCCCGAATTTCGCGGATGGTCTTATTTCTCATTCTTAAGATAATTAGAACCGAGATTTTATTTCACTTTACAAATAGTACATCATAATATTTAATCTGTAAATTAGAAAAAATTGGGTACATATTATAACACAAATGCACGTCATTCTAAATATTTTTCCTCAATTTTCCAATTTTAATTCAAAATTCTCCAATTTGATTATTTATCGTAAGGTGCAGTCCAGTACTACTGTATATTAATCGACCCGTTCGGTCACAAAATTGCCGGTCACGAGCGTTTTTCAGTACATTTTCCTTAACTTTTAATTTTTCCATAATTTTCGATCGCTGTTCTTGTGTACTGTTCCATTTCCAATTCCCCAAATTCTCTTCACAAAATTCTGAAATAAAAATAAAAAATATAAATAAATTTTAAAAGTTATTAAACATTCAAACCATATCGGTCGGTTTGCGCCACCCTGTATATTAATTCGGTCACGAAATTGTGACTCAATTATTTATTAATTAATATAAAAAATAGTTTTAGTGTGCAAATCGCTCGAATTTGGAGCGCTTCGTGAAGTTATTATTAATGTTGTAAATGAGTCCCCTCATTTAACAGGTTTAAAATAATTTTTTTATAATTTGGTGACCCCGTGACATTTACCAACACTTCAAAATTTTATTATTTAAACAAACGAAAACACGCTTTATTTTTCTTTCCTAAGTGAAATAACGCCAATTGGGTTTTATTTCTCTATAAACTTTATTTCCCCCCGCCAGGTTATAATATAAGAGATGTTATGTATTTTAGTTCAATTTTGGATTCATATTATATATATAAATATATGTATACCTACTTAAAGAAAATGTTGATGACTTATTAGCAGTTCTAAAGAATATGACTACATAAAAAAAAAAAATAAAACAAAAATAAATGAAATTAAAAAAAAAAAATTAAATTTGTTATTATTTTTCTTTTTTTTTTTATTATTATTTATTTTATTTTTAGGATTGAATAGTGTCATGTTATCATATCTGAATTATTCTAAAACTACAAAATCAAAAGAAATTGTAGAAGAAGCACAACAACAACAACAACAACAACAAAACCAAATAATAAAAATACAAATTTGTAGTTGATTGAATGAAATTTTAAACTTAAAGTTTTTAGTCTCAGTCTTAGATTGTCTGTCAGCGAAGAAAGAAATTCCATGGTTTTTTTTTTGTAATTTTTTCAACGGTGTGTGGTGTGTTTTCTTCGAAAAATTACAATAAAACACTTGATTAAAAAAAACCGTGAGCATATTTAAGTGATTTTTAACGGTTTTTCTTTTTTTAAATATAAATCATTGATATTAAAAAACTTGAATCATATTTAAATATTAAAAAAAAAAAATGTGATTTTTATTATTTAATTTTTTTTTGTTTTAAATAATAAACTTAAACTTAAAAATAAAATTTTCTTAATCGCAGTAACCTATTATTAAATAAAAATATTAATAATATTAATACTAAATAATAATAAATCATATATATTTGAATTTGGATATTAGAATTCATAATAATAGCAAAAAACATAAATAAAAAAAAAAAAAAATACATTCAAAATTGAAATTGAAAGTAATATTTTGAATAAATTGAATTAAAAAATTAAATAATATTTATTTAATAAAACTATTAATAGTTTGTATTTATTGTGAAGGTGAAATAAAATTGGTGTTAATTAGAAATTAACGCAAAATTGAATATAGTATTATTCAATATTTGAATTATATATATATATTATTATGGAATTAAAATTAATATATTTTTTTTTGGGAGAATAAAAATGATCTTGCATAAGGTAAAAATATTATATTTGATTTATTTCTATTTAATATAGAGTATGTTATGTTAATTTAAACTTGAATTTAATAATATATTTTGTCATACACATATATATTATGTATGACAATTTGTTTTTAAGTAGGTGTTAATAAATTAAATTAATATATTTTAATTTAAAATATGTCTGAAAATTTATTTTAATTATTTAAAAGAATTAATCGAATATTAATTAAGCATTAAGTATTAATTACGTATATAATTTCTTGAAGTAATGTTTAATTTATAAATTTGTAAATATTTACAGTTTTTTTTTACGACAATTTAGTATGCGCATACTCCGTGTAAAAAATTTTAGTGAACACTGAATTTTGTTTACACTGTATCTGTAGGAAGTTGAGTATTAATTAATGTTTAGATCTTTTAATAGGTATTTTTCATCTTTCTTAGATATCAAAATGATTTAAATGTTTTTGAAAAGTGTAATAAAAAAGTTTTTTTTTTTTTAAAAATTTTGAAAAATTATGTTATAAAATAAAATTAAAAATTTAATATTTTGTTTATTAAATAGTTTAAAATTATTTTGTTTATCAAAAGCATATTTATTTTGTTTGATTTGCCGGGAGCGCCGAAAACATGTTACAATGTGCGTTCGTAATATCGAAAATCAAAATCTTTTTATTCATTTATTTTATTTTTAGTAGTTGATCGGGGAAGCGTCACAATATCTCTGTTTAGTAAATCTATTTTTAAATATGTGGTTTTTAGAAAATCTCGCTTTTATTTTTAAAATCTCGTATTATAAAATCTAGTTTTTAGAATATCTCGCTTTTTATTGAAAAATTTAGTTTTTAAGGATTTTAGAGTTGGATAGAAAATCGAAATTATCAGCCATTTCCAAAATATAAAAAAAGAGGTTTTCTAAAACGAGATTTTAAAAAAATAGATTTTCTAAAACGAGAATTTTGAAAAGCGAGATGTTCTAAAATCATGTTTTCCTAAACGATCCATTGATCAGCTATAAACTTACTTATTATTTCTGTTTAAGAGCGGTAGACATCAATCAACGGTTGACGTGCCCGAAAACTTGCTAACTTGATTATCGAAGCTATATTTAGCATCCAAATTATAATGAAAAAAATGTATGTGAATTTGACATATTTATTTCATACACATCACACCTCTAAAATCCTACTTAAGAATATTGCATTAAAAGTATGTGCACACATGTTCTCTACAAACCGGTAAATTCTAGTGAACCATAAAATTCCTTCTAACTTGTAGTGATTTATTTTGATACCTAATCAAAACTAGATTTTAGAAAATTTTTTGAAAGATGCAGATTTTGAAAAAAAAAACAAAATTTTTATTATTGAGATTTTAAAAACGTGATTTTTATTTTCGAAAAACCAAAATTTTTATTTGTGAGATTTTAAAAAACCTGATTTTAATTTTCGATGTATTAAAAAACGAGATATCGTACCGTCCTTGTTCAAATTATTTTGTTTTTTAGAAAACATAACATAATTATGTTGTTAAAAGATTAAAATTTATTTTGAATTTAAGATAACATAATATAATCTTTATTAAAATGTATTTACTTTTGAGTAAAGGGTAATAAAGATTAAAGAAATTCTATTCAAAAAAGTAAAACTTATAAAATTATATTTAATCAGAAGAACCCTTATTAGGCAATAAATTGATATAATTTTATAATACATATATTTTAGCAAATTTTTTGGTCATATTCTATAAATGATTTCTTCTCTTTAAATTATTATAAAGAAATTATTAAACTTATGGTTTACTACTTGTTTGTGATATGCGCAACTCACTTATATTATTTGATTAATTTAAATTAATTAATTTGTTTAATTTTGTTGTTATTATATCCTTAATGAATTGAAGAAGAGGTTTTTTATTAAATTGAAATTTATATAATTTATGGCAATATCGATTTTAAAATCGCTTTTGACAAATTATTCAATTAGGAACCCTTTATTAAATTGAAATTTATACAATTCATGGCAAAATCGTTTTTGAAAAATTATTTGATAAGAAACCTTTAATTAATTGAAATTTATACAATTTATGGTAAAATCGTTTTTAAAATCGCTTTTCAAAAATTGTTTAAAAAGGAACTCTTTATTAAATTGAAATTTGTACATTACACAGTAAAATCGTTTTTAAAATCGCTTTTGACAAATATTTCAATTAGGAACCCTTTATTAAATTGAAATTTATACAATTTATGGCAAAATCGTTTTTAAAATCGCTTTTAACAAATTATTTAATAAGGAATACTTTATTAAATTGAAATTATACAATTAATAGTAAAATCATTTTTAAAATCGCTTTGATAAATTGTTTAATAAGGTCTAAAAATTGTTTAATCTTCTAACATTTATAAATCATTGGAAAACCCTAGAAATATTTTAGAACTTGAGAATTATAAAGATGTAAATTGAAAAGAAGTTTTAAGTGTTGTATTAAATTAGCTCCTTCCGTTTGACAGTGCGGTTTAGAAAGTATCAAATGTATTATTACATTCTTTTAACCCTATAACATGAACTTTGATCCTATATCAATAATTCGTTGCTTCTTATATGTGAAATAATAGGGACAAATAATTTAAATGCTTATATTTAATTTGAAATTTTTTCAATGGAAAGTATACCATCTCATTTGTTATCTTTGATTTTATTATTAAATTTTTTTTTAATTAAATATTTTTTAAATACGTTCTCAATATGATCTTGATAAATTTAAAACTTATAAAATTTTTTTTATTAATAATTCTTACGTTACACTTCATTAATTATTTGACCAATTTGATTTTAGAATTATTATTGATTGAATAAGTTAAAACAAAAAGTTTAATTACTTATTGATTAAATTTTTTTTTTTTTAATATAATTAAATGACTAATAAATTGTTTTGTTATAAAGATAGTTCTGTTGTATAATTGTAAGATTAATCAATTCCATTTCTAGATAACATATACAATATAAGTGATAATTAAAAAGAATTTAATTTAATATCGATTTCTTAATTTTTAAAGGCAATCCCACTTTTTTTTTAGCTCTATTGTTGGTTTTTTTTTTTTTTTTATTGAAAAGCGATTTTTTTTTACAGTTCAATAAACCTAAATCGGCCACTATAAAATTCTAATTACACCTATTTTTTTTTTTGGTTGGTTAAACGATTGCTTTTTGGGGGGATTTTAAAAGAGAGGTAATTCTTATAAGTATATCAATTCTTATATTGTATCATAAATTGTCTTTCAATTGATTAGGTACATATATTGATCTAATAAATATTAAACTGACCCTATTTTTTTTTTTTATATATATTTATATACTATAGCATAGACAAATATAGCACGTATATAAAACTAAATATTTATATTAAAATAAATTAAATTAGAGAACTATTGGATTTGAAAGAAGATTGAATTTTTATTTATGTCTTCTGAATCATAGGAAATTTAAAAGATTTTAAATTAAAGATTCGTAAGAATTTCTAAAAGTTTTTTAGAGATAGTCAGCCCTGAATTTTTATAACAATTTAATCGTTCGGTTTTATATATCGTATTATATACCAATTGACATGTAGTCCTCAAAGTTGTTTTTGCTGGGCGTTATTTTAATTTTGTGAGACAATTTTTATACCCGTATAACTAAAAGTCAAAGAGTATAATTAATTTGCCATTACGTTTGTGACGCTGTCATACACATAACTCTTTACCTTTTGAAACTGTGCTTCTAAAAGTTTCTGCAAAATTTGGTTGGCTTACTGCAAAGAGTTCGAGTAGTTGCCATACAACTCCTTCTTTTATATGAGCATTAAACTACACCTAATAAACCTGTATGTTCGAAATTTTGCCAAAAGTATAATTAATAGGTTGATATAATGTTTATATTACGGTCATACGGGTATCCCAGAGTTGACACAGTCTACTCTACTACACTCTTCCTCGTTTACTTGGGGTTAAAGCTCAGGAAAGTTTGTTAAGATTCGCTTGTGTTTATTAATTTTAATCTATATTGTAATTAAGTTCTTAAAAATTTTGAAGAAATGTGCATATATAGTTGTTCTGTCCAGAGACGCACTGTCCGTACTTCATTTGTCTGTATTTCAAACGACAGCTGCTTTCATAAACGGTATTTTAATTACTTGTAAAGTGAAACTCAATTAATACAAATTTTTCGATCCCTTATATTTTGTAAACGGTTTGAGCTAGAAATTTCAAATTTGGACGATGTTAGTTCTTTGAGAACCAGAATAAGTTTCGACAGAATATATTTTGGCTATTAAAACTTAAAAATGAAAAATTCTTTCGAAATTATATTTACCTAAAACTTTGCATGAAACATTGTGTAGTTTGGGAAATGCACTTCTTTAAAAACTCTTGATTTTTTCATTACTTTTATTTTGGCTACTTTAAATGCTTCAATATAGATTCCTTAAATATTAATTATATATTTTGAATATCAAGTTGCTTTTAAGTAAATAAAAAAATTTTTATTGTAATTGTTATGCGTTCATAAGACGTTTTCTGTATATGTTACCTGGTAATTTAATTTTTGATCTTTTTCAAATACCCATTAAAATCGCTAAAAAGGTGAAGTTAATCTGCATGCTATATATTAAGAGTAATCTGTGACGTAAATTTGTATGATGTTTTAGCAGGAAGCACTAGATGTTCACTTAACTTTATCTTCTTTATTTAATTTTTTTTTATTTAATTAAAATGATCTTTAATCCAAGAACTATATTAACCTAAATTAGGTAAATTATTTTACAAACTACCTTTCTGCTTCAGTTTTAAATTCTTAAGGTTATTGTGTATCCATATGTAGATATTCAATTTAATAATAAATATTAATTAATTTTTTTCTTATCTTTTGTTAGGTTAATCTTGAACAAATTGTTTTTTGCTGGAAAACACAACAAATTGCATTCCTTTAAAAAGTGTAGAGTAGACTGTATCAACTGTAATGTAGCTCAGAAATGGTCCGGAAATAATGGCCTTTAATGTAGAAAGAATTTTTGTTATATATGTATTATATAAATATTTTTTTCCTTATTATTCCCCTAAGGAGTATAGGGCTTCCACATAGCCTCTCCAACTGTCTCTATTAAGCGCTAGTCTTTTTATTTCTGACCAGGTTTTTCCCGATAGGGATAACCCATATCGATTCTTGTTTTGTCATCACTCAAAGCTCTTGATACATTATTTGCATAGGCCAGAATATGCGACATATTATACGTAGACATTTATTCACAAAGACTTGCGTTTTCTGTATATTTTTTTTGGATACAAGCCATGTTTCGTTCCATATAGCAGTATTGATTTGACTCATACTTCGAAAATTCTTGTCTTTGCTTCGCGTGCTTTGAGTATTGATTTCCATACTGCCCATAGCATTCCGAAGGCATTTCTAGCTTTTGCTATTTTATGCTCTATGTCACTGTTTGCAGCACCATCTTAAGTTATTATAACTCCCAAGTATTCAGATTCTGCTACCTCTTTTATTTGGGCATTGTATATGAGTAGTGGAACTTGGCTTGTGTTCTTTATTCGCATACATTTGATTTTGTTTATGTTTATTTTCAAGCCTATTTTTCCCGCTAGAAAGAATATATAAGAATGCTTAAAATTCTAGATTAAAGTTCAAAAAATGTTCAGCAACCTCATTTAAATTAAGTGCCTTTCAGTTCGCACGTATTTATAATTATTTTTCGAATAAAAGTCTTAATTTTTTTTGACATTTATTTGGAAAAAAACCTAATGTTGAAGTTTTCGGATTAATGATCATTTTGTCTTGAACCAAATGTCTTTCAAATCAATGTCACGTCATCTGAAATATCCAACGGAAATGTAAAATGGCGTAGTTAGAATATAATAGGCTGAAAGTTGGGAACCCGAAACATATCTTGATTTTTATACCCTACACCTATAGAATAGGTAAAGGGGTATATTAACTTTGGTATGGTGTTTGTAACCACCTAAAGGAAGCGAGCTAGATATG
Source organism: Dolichopus griseipennis (assembly GCA_963082915.1). Lineage (NCBI taxonomy): Eukaryota > Metazoa > Arthropoda > Insecta > Diptera > Dolichopodidae > Dolichopus > Dolichopus griseipennis. The sequence continues at coordinate 40,832,489 of OY720442.1, read as the reverse complement.
GAAAAGTATATATATTTGTGATCAGCGTGACCGCCTGAGTCGATATAGCCATGTCCGTCCGTCCGTCCGTAGGCACGATAACTCAAAAAGTAATGGAGCTATCTTGATGAAATTTTAACTGTAGGTTACTAGGACTGAAAGTACGGCGGGGATTGCATATGGGCGAAATCGGCCCATGGGTTCGGATTCTGGACCATTTAATCGATCGAAGGGCTAACGAACATATATAAAAAATTACGATAACTCAACAACTAATGACGCTTTCTTCATCAAATTTAAGCTGTAGGTTACTAGTAATGAAACTACTTCGGGGATTCCGTAAGGTCGGGATTGGACCATGCGTTCGGAACCTAGAACTTTTTGATCGAATTTAGGCCAAACGAGCATAATTCCGAAACCAATGAAGATAGAACCTCCAAATTTGGTATCAGGGTGTCCCCTCCTATCTCCTAAGTGTCTTGAGAATTTGGGTCCCATTGGAGTACTGGGTCGGGGACCAGCCACACATTTCCGAAGACCTTAAAGCATATCTTTAAAATTAATAAAGATAACAACTTGAAAAAATGTAGAAGCTTCCAATTTGCCACAAGGGTGTTCTATACTATCTCTTGCGTGTTCCCTTAATTTGGGATCAATCCCTTAATTTGGGTGGTTCAGTACCCCTCTCAGACCTCCCAAGTTTTAAAAGCTTATAATCGAAATTACTAAAAATAGTTACTTAAAATTAAGATAGACCGTTTAAATTGTGTACAAGGGTTAACTAATACTATAAGTAAAGCACGGGCTGTATAAGGGCGAAATCAGCCCATGGGTTCGGATTCTGGACCTTTTAGTCGGTGTCAGGGATAACGAACATATATTAAAATTCACGATAACTCAACAACTAATGAGGCTATCTTCATGAAATTTGTGCTGTAGGTTATTGGTAATGAAACTACGGCGGCGACTACGTACGGTGAGGATTGGACAATGGTTCGGAACTGAGAACTATTTGATCCAATTTAGGCCAAACTAGCGTAATTCCGAAACCAATGAAGATATAACCTCCAAATTTGGTATCAGGGTGTCCCTTCCTATTGCGTAAGTGTCTTTGAAATTTGGGCCCCATTGGACTAGTGGGTCGGGGACCAGGCACTCAGTTTCGAGGACCTTAAAGCATATTTTCGAAATTAATAAAAATAGTAACTATAAACAAATGTAGAATCTTCAAATTTGGACCAGGGTGTTCATTACTATTTATTCCCTGCCCCCCTAATTTGGGATCATTTGGAGTGGTGGTTCAGGAGCTTTCTTAGACCCCCAAATGTGTAAAAGCTTATCATCGAAATTAATAAAACTAGTAATTTAAAATTAAGATAGAACGTTCCAATTGTATACAAGGGTTAACTAGTATTGAAAGTATGACGGGACTGCATATGGGCGAAATCGTACCATGGTTTGGGTTTCTGGAACCCTTGACAGTTAAAGGACTAACAAACATATATCTTAAAACACCATAACTCAAAAAATAATGCCGGTATTTTGATGAAATTTAAACTCTAGGTTACTAGTAATGAAAGTACCATGGGAATTGGTTCTGGTTGAATTTAATTTCAAAGCTAAAGAATATATTTCCTATGTCCTATGTGTCTCCGAAATCTAGACTTAATTGTAGTGGTTCAGCTATATTCAAAGGTACTTGCTGCATTTATTTAAAATTTATTTGAATATTTAAATGAATTATATGAAAAGGTCTAAATTTGTAATTGTATTTTAGAAATACATTTATTGCATATTTTGGGTTTGTAAGCTTTTTTCTATTAGGTATATAAACTAACCATTTAAAATAATTGCAATTTTGAAAAATTTGGATTTTTAAATATATTATGCTTTGATTACCTTTTTATAACGAAATTTAATAATTAGAATTTTTTCTTTTTGTAATTGAATTGGAATAAATATATTTTCATTTATTTCAAGTTTGTTTGTTTTTTAATATTTTTAAATAGATATATTAGTAAGAATTTGTAATATTTTTTAATAGATAGTGTAATTAGAAAATGTTTTTAGTATTATAAAGTTAATTTGGTTAGCTATGTCTTACGATCAAATTAATAACAGCTTTTATGGTGTTTAAATGACTTATGGATATGTTCTTAAATTTGAACCAAATAGGTGTAGGGTATTTCTAAGTCGGTTGCACCGACTGACTGTTTCTTAACTTGTTAAAATGTCAACTCCTAAAATTTCGGAAAAAATTACGATTTATTAATTTTATATAGAGGGATTTTAGAATTGGTTTCAAAATCAGGGTATTCCACTTTTCCATCAGAATAATTTTATTCAAGTTGACTTTTGAAATCGATATTTTTGGAGTCAACATTTTGGTATTTGATATTTGATGATTTGTAATTTTGAAAATCTACACAAATTACCCGTCCCTGGAAGTTGCAATAATTTTTTACAAGTAACTAAATGTGAAAAACTCATAGTCATAGTCCACGTTAGTTTGGTAGTACAAATTTAAAGCAATATAATCAAAAATTAATTTGTTTTTTTGTTTATATTTCACCCCAATGACAGAATAAACTTTATTGCATTTTTTGAAGGTATTTTATTTAGATTTATTTAATGTTTAAAATTGATTGTCATCAATTTTGTTCTAAATATTACAAATTTTATTAAATCGCGTAAATGTTTTTAATACTCTCCCTTGTATTAAAAACAAGGGAGAGTCTCTAAAAATCAATAAAACATGATGTGTTTGTTTAATGTCTAGATATTTAAACTTTTTATGAACTCATATGTAAGAAATTTAACAAGTTATAACAAAAATTGATTTATTTTGTACCTCATTTATTACTTAATCAAGTCTTGTATAAATCATCTATTTAACAATTAATTAATTTTAAATACTTGTATATATATATATATATATTTTTTTTTATCATATTCCTAAAAAGATTCATTATATCATATTATCACCGATATGCTTTTAATATGAGCACATAATGAAGTCATTTGAAACCAAATCGTGTTAAGAAAACAATACTTGTCATTCATTGGAATCGAAACACAGTGAATTAATAACAAAAAAATCTTTAAATGGTTGCATAATAATGCTTTTAATTAATTTTTATAATTAAGTTGATGTTAGAATGCAAAGAAATCAAATAAGATTTGAACTTATTATAAACTAATGAACTAAAATTATAATTTAAATTAATATATCTAATATATATGGGCTAAAAGATTTAAAAGGTCTTGCCTTCTATGAGAATACCTTTGTCTGGGGAGAAATATCATATGTAGGAATATTTTTAATAAATGTTTTAATTTGTTGTTTTTAATTTATCTAATAAAAAAATATCGTAAAATTGAATAATTATATCGTTGTAGTTTATATCGTAATATAAGATAAGATTTAATAAAAATATGTAAATAATTCTTGTGTAGGATAATAGATGGCGCACAAAATTAAAATTTATGTATTTATAATCTTATACAATAGCTACAGCCGAGTAATCAACTTCTTAGTGTATAATATAGCGATTTAAATTAAAGAAACTGAAGCCTAGTCTAAATAGCTAATACATCTTAAAGGAGTGAAATTATAAGCATGGAAGAGGAAAACGTATGACTGGACTCTATAATTTAATATAATCAAATAATCATTATTTTTATAAGTGTTTGTTGCACTAAAATACTGCACTGTCACAACAAACCAATGAAGTTTGATTAGTAAAAAATAAGTACTTACACAAAATGATGGAATGCAATAACTTTTGTTGCAATATAAAAAATATGATTCTTATAGATTCTTTAGCGCCTTTTAGACTGCCTTTTATTGAGAAACATAAGTTGATCTTCTATAGATTCAATTGACATTAATAGTACACCCATGTTTTTTTCAAAAATATTTTATCCACGTATAACTTTTTGTATTTTTAGGTCCGTACAATTCTAATCTTTTTTAAGACCCCTATAACTAATGAATTTTCCATTGAAAATTGAAAGATCATACATTATAGTTTACCTCAAATCAGGGGCGTTATAACTCATTCATCTTATGAATCAAATCTTCTTCAATATCTTATTATAAGTTCTTAAAATTTCTAATCGCTTTTAAGTTGGATTTTTATAATAATTTTCATGTTCGGTCCAATTCATTAGGTTTTCGAAGAATATTCTTTAAACTTGTTTAAACAATCACCTGCAATGAATGCAATACAGGAAAAGGTTTAACTCTCACAATATCATTAATTTAAAATCTAATAAATTTTTGGAAAAAAAATAGAATAACAGATTATAAATGAGGTAAACTGTGACGATATTTTAACAAAGTATTAAAACGTATTAAACGTGTTAAACTATTAATTAAGTGTTAAGAGCTATCAATTTGTATTGTAATGCATTACCAGTGTTGCACTTCACAAAGTGTTGAATTGCACTTCACATATGTATAATATTATGTAGTATTAAAAAAAGTTCTATTATAGTGCGATAGTTTCATTTCAGTTTCATAGCCTCACCTAAGTTTCAAATCAATAATTACTTATTCTTAAAAAAATTTTTCATTTCACTCCGCAGTTTAAACATTAAATTTTTCTTTACATTTATATTGAATGATTTGTATTCTCTGGATGTTTAATTTTATATGTATAAGTTATAGGTCTCATAGGTGTAATATAAACATTTTATTTTATGGTTTGAAATATAAACATGCAAAAATTTGTAAAAAAAAAAAAATCTTTAGATTAAAATCAATGTTTTCCAAAATCAAAAAACAAAACATAAAATAAATGAAAAAAAAATTAAATACAAAAAACTCTCTATGGGATAGAAATTAAAAAATAAAAACTAAAAAATCCTTTTTATAAAGGATATCCCTTACAAATATACTTATTTCAAAATATTTTAAGGAAATTTATTTAATTTTATAAGATTTGAGCTTTGTATGGGGGAGCTTAAGCTTAAGTAAGCTTTCGGACTATAACTACTTTAATTAAAACTAACATTGAGACAATGAATTAAATTTGAAGGAAATTAGATATTAATCAAAATAAATAAAGTAGGGTCTACACGTTACTTTTGAGTGTACATTTCGTCTGATAACGTGAAACTGTTAAATTAAACTTACGGCAACAGCCTTAAGTTCCCTACGGCTTCAAGTTGCTGCAATTTAGAATCAATTTGAATATCTCTAGAGCTAAAAGTACTGAGAGATTGAAAATCAAACGGGATAAGTAATACAATGGGATAATTACCTCTGTAAAGTTTAAAAATACTGGGACTTCAATCGAGCGAAGGTGCCGTAAATATTTAAGAATCTTACTTACATATCTTTACAACTAATTACACTACGAAGTTGAAAATTAAAATTAGGCAAGTAAATTTTCAGATTTCTCGAGGCAAAGCTAATAGAGACCATAGAGACTTCCTAATAGGATATCATATTTAGGAAATTATACTATTCTATGATTGTTAAAGTTTACAAGTACATTTTGCCGTCAAAAACTTAATTCCAATATCCTAAATGTATATTAGCCTCAATTTTTAGCCAGAAACAACAACAAAACCATACTACCGACTTATAAAATAAAATTCATCAAAAATATAGTAAATTTCTCAAATGAATTTAAGAGTTTTGTTTTTTTTCTTTGAAAACCCAAGAGAATCTTTTAGAGTTCAAAAATACGAGTATAATTAAAAACACCACAAAAGTTTTCTTTAATTCGAAATTTTTTTTTAATTGATATATATATATATACGTATATACATATCAGTTTGAAAAAAACTTATCCACGAATGTTGATGAACTCTAAAATAATATATCTTAAAAATTAATCTCATAGGATTTCAACATAATCCTTTAAAAAAAATAATAAAAAAACAAAACAATCATACATTGAGCCAAACGGATATTTAAAAAAAAAAGGTTCACAAGAATTGTGATGAAAAGTACTATGGAGGAAATTATAAAGTTTAATAGAATCTGTGATTCATTAATATGATCAAAGAAAGTGGTAGGAAGGAATAAAGAAATGGGACAAGAGTGTATTATTTGTATGTTGAGATCTTTTGAATTACTCAAATTAAATTTTAATAACAACTTACACATGCAGAAAATTTATTAATAAATCAATGAATTGGTATTTTATTAATCTCCATAATTTTATAAAGAGGCCTCGGTGGTAGTGGGTAAACATTTGATTTATTAACCGAGCGGTTGCGGGTTCGAACCTCGTACGGATCATAAAATATTTAATTGTAAAAAAATTATTGAAAAATAATTTTACTTTACAAATCTCCATGGTTACTGATTCAATTAGTTAGTATATAATGCAAATAAATAAATAATAGTAGTACATAATATAATTTTTTAAAAATTGATGTCTAAAGTTTATAAAAAGCCTTAGTTGTTATAAATCTTTTTTAGAAAAAATTTAAGCTAAAGCCTCCATTTTGAAATCTATCTCTTATCAAATTACTTATTATGGATTACAATATTTTCAAATGAATCATTGTAACGATTTCTAATTACTTATTTTGAGAGCCTATTTCTGAGCTGTAGAGCTGACTATTAACAAAGAATTTTAACAAAGATTATTATTTAACATGAATGTGACTTTTTAGTGATGAGGCATTTATTAAGGTTATGGTTGAGATTTCTTCAATTCTTTTAGAGTTACTTAATGAATCTAAATTATATTTGACATTTTAAATTAAGATATGTTTAGATAGAACTATTACCTTTTGATGAAAAACAGGAAAACAGGGTCAGTAGTTTAAATGGAAACTCATTTAAAAATAAAATTATAAATGTAAAATAATTTTAAGTCATTCTAAGCTGCACCTTATAGAATAAATTATAACAAATTAAAATTTTTGAATTTTAGGTTCAAAAAATCTTTTCTCTTTGTCATCATATGACAAAAGTTATTTTGAATAGGAATAGATCTAAAGTTTTTAATACGTTTTTAATTTTTTAAGTATATGTCAAAAATAAAAAAAAAATCTTATATGCTTTTAATAATAAATGAATGAATGAATTGGTTCCATTATATTTTGATAAAAATAAGATTAATTTCTAATATCTGACGCATTGATTTCATTTTCTAAATGAAAATGTCTAAATTTTGTGGTAATCAATCATTTTTGTTTTATTTTTGGGATTTCTTTTAAATAAAGGACGAAAATATTTTTGAAAAGTTGTTAAGTAATTTTAAATTTAATATTCAGTAAAATTCCAATTTTTTGAAAATTTAAATTTAAGAACTTTTAATATGTGTTAGGAATAGGTCATGGTGTCCTAATTAGTAAATCAAGTGAATTTTAAATTTTCCTCTATTTTTCTATTTTTCAGTAGAGTTTTAAAGGATTACTATTTGTTGCGTTTAAGTTTAAATTTTAAGAAGATCTTATATCATTTATTCCATAACTTAACTGCCGACCATAATTGGAATCTTTGGACGCCAAGTTAAATTCTATTCTTTGATAATTAGAAATTTCAAAACCCTGAAACTGTCTTATTTCAAACATCAGTCCTAGGGTAGTCATATTTATTTATTTATTTGTAGTACTAAACAATAGTAAATATTGCCTGATAATAGTAATCCTTTGCCGATTTGACATTTGGACGTATTATTAAATTATTGTAATATACACTATATTTTTTTATTAGATAATCGATTAGGGTTTGAACTCGAGGCTGTTCGATTGAAAAGCCGCCACTTTATCACTGAGATATCGGTCAGATAATTGTCACATTTTAGAGTTATATATCCCAGTATGTATATCCTACAAAATTTAATTGCTTAGGCCCTTATCTAAATCACGACGTACGGCGTATATTTTCTGTTAAAATAATTTTAAATACATATAATTAAATGAGAGCTCCCGAAATATGCGACCTGCGTCGGGTTTTTAAAATTTAAAAATTGACAAAGCGTATTAAATTTTGTTATTGTTTTTTGTTATGTTGTTATGGTGATTATTTGTTGACATTGAATAAATAAAACGTTTTTATATTACGTACGCGCGTATCGATTTCGGGATACGTCAACGTATCGACGTACGGCATATTATACGTCATACGTCGTACGCTTTTGATTAGGAAAGGCCCTTACTCAGAAAAATTGAGGGTTGTAATATTTTAAAAATTTTTGAGTAAATGGCTCATGGGCTGTTGACGTTATCTTAAATCATTTCTTACTTGAATAAACTCTGCTAGTATTTGTTATAAAATTTTCAGTTCTCATAAATCCTTCATATAATCAAAAAACTTATTTTTTAATTTAGTATAATGCTTGATATATTATACAATGGATTATTAAGAATAACTTCCCATTACTGTGTCCTCAACCTCCGAATTATTAAAGTTTTCCTTACTTTGGAAAATATGAACTAATAGATTTTAACTTATAGTCTTAAATCTTTGAAACTTAAAATAACTTACAATTATAATTTAATTTTTTCTAAACTAATAACATTTTTTTTTAATTTATTTTTAGGTAATAAACTATGCAATGTAATTATGGCTTAATACTTAATTAAAAATAAGACGATACTTAAAACACAAAGAAATTGACAGATTTAAAATAAAAAATGGTAAATAAAAAACAACAAGATAAAAATTATTCATTTCGTCAAAGACGTAATGAACAACCATCATTTACAAATAGTACAAATAAAAAAGATCATCACAAGTCAAAAGTTTCCAAATCAAAAACTAAAGCAGCACCATTAAGTAAATATCGTCGAAAGACGGCAAATGCTAGAGAAAGAACACGTATGCGTGAAATAAATACAGCTTTTGAAAATTTAAGAAAATGTGTTCCATCAATATATTCCAATTTTTATATTTCAACATCATCATCATCATCAGCTGACGATCAACAACAATCAAATGAAAAATTAACTAAAATTACAACCCTCCGGTTAGCAATGATGTATATTCGGAAGCTAAGTCATGCTATAGATAATAATGAATGCCATACAATTAATTTAGGTGAAAATGAATACTCAAAAAATACCAAACCACAAAATGACTGTGATAATACCGAGAAACCTGTAAAAATGAAAGGTAAAAAGCAAGAAACGACAACTAAAATAGATAAACCATTGCCATCAGCCAAAAGTAAAATTCCCATAGATTTCCATAAACAATCAAAAATAGGAAAAAGACAAAAACCTCGAAATATAATTAATTCATTTGAAGAACATAATTATAGTGATTTTATGTCATCACCTCATCATTTAGAATCTGATGGAGAATCACTGAATTTATCCGAAGAAGGAAGTAGTCCTGGACAAATGCACAAAAACAATCTTAAAAGTGATAGTAGTGCGTCATGTTCGAGTAGTTCATCTAGTTTATTAGAAGAACCGTTAGATTTAATTATGCCACGAATTCTGAATGAGCCGACAAATAAAACAACGTCCAATATGAATGAAATTACAGATTTTTCAGCACCATTCTTTTCTCCAATAATGGACTTAGAATTAGATGATAATGTTATGAATCCATTTACAGATTTATTTTCTGATTTAGTATCTGAATCAACATTAGATTATTTAATTTAAATAAAATATATTTTTTTTATATTTTGGTTTTTTTTTTTTTTAAATCTATGTTTTTTTTTTAATTTTTGTTTTAAATTTTTGAAAAAATCAACACAATTATAAATATATGCGTTTTTGAGATAATTGGAAAAAATCCAATTAGAATTTGTGAATTTAATTTTTGATTTTTTTTTTATTTTTATTTTAAATTGTAAATAAAGTGTGCAATGTTATGTAGTAATTTATTTGTTTTTATTTTTTTTTTTTAATTTTATTTTAATTTAATTTATATAATAATTGTAGAAAATAAATAGTAATATTATTTTTAATTTTATATAAATAATTATTTATTTAATAATATTTTAATATTTATTTTGAAATTTTAGGATATGTTTAAATATGAACAGAAAAATCAACACTTGTTTTGGAGATTTCAAGTTTTTAAAAAAAATTCTGGTTTAAAAACATTTGGCATTTTAATTGGTTTTGTCAGAGAAGCGGATGCTTATTTAGATTACAAATTATTTGAATATAATGATTTGATTGTATCTAATTAATACATTATAACTTGGGTTGTTATCATAGCTTGGAAAAGCAAGAGAAGGCCGAAAAATTTTTTTAATCAAATCCTGAAGATATTAGTCCGAGATTCTGTATAACAAAATATTGGAATTATCAAGAATTTTAAACTAATTTCAAGTTTGTTAATTGATTAATTAAAATAATTTAAGTACAGCACTTGAAAATAGTGATTTGGAAAGATACCGACTTAAAAAATACATTTTTGAAAAATGTTCTCTATATAGTATTTAAAAAACACATACAATTAAAGTTATAAAGTTAAGGTCTAGCATAATATTAACAACCAATAATGTAATTGACAGTTAACAAATCAAGTGCCTTTGAATCGAGTAAAATCCATTTTATTAGATAATTGGTTCAATTAACTGTAATTGAACTGTATTAATTACCAAATCAATTGATTCAACTTTTTAAGATTTACAATACGCAAATGTGTTTAAAAATAGAGATACATTTTTGTATTAAACATTTTCCAAAAAAGAATATAATGTTAATTTCAATTTTTCTGAACAAACTCTTATTAAAGCTCAATTCTAATGATAGGTCTTTAAGTGAACTGCTTTTGAAATTGAATTTGAATTTTTATTTGGCACGTAGAATAAACAATTATACAATTTTTAAAAAAATAATATTTAAAATTGCATAAAATAAAAATAATAAAATTTTTTAAATGTTAATTTTTTTTTTTTTTTAAATAAATTGATTAAAACTAAAAGATAAATTGAAAAACAAAATATTAATAATAAAAATTTAATTAGATTGTATTTAATTTTTAAGCACGCTATGTTCCAATAAAAAAAATTGTATTAAGGACATATACGTTATATTTAAACTCGTTAATTGATTAATTTTTTGAAATCATAAACTGTGCACATTTTTGGGGTATTTACTGTTATTCAAGGATTTACAAAAAATTTTAAATCTCAAATTCCTCACAAAAGTTATATTTTCATAATCGAACGTGTATCAAATAAAATATAAAAGTGATCGTTTGTTACTGTACACGACGTGAGTCAATGGATTTTCTCTAACTCAGTTTTACCGAACTAACGCCTAATCATTTTGAAATCCTTATTTTATTTTAACATAATAATTTTTGCAGTCTAATGATATTTTAACCTACAAAAACAATAATTTTTTCTAATTAATTTATCTTATTCCGTTATGCAGATGCCAAATCGTATGCTATCCCCATTAACATTACATGAAATATATTCGATTTTTTTGAATATTTCCCATTAACTATGATTAAATTACATAGGAAAATCTTTTGGTTTTCAATAAATCCATGTCTTCGAAGATTATATGCTCAGGAGATATAAAAACCGTTACCAAAGTCTTATTAATGTACTCCTCATTGTGGTAAAATATATTTGATATTAAAATATTTTGAGTTTTTAATGCTCTACCATAATAACTTCTGACTAATTTTATCATAAAATTATCTATTCTCATGTTATCTTATTTATATATTTATTTATTTGAATATCACGTATTACACTGAATTACGCAATATTGGTAACGCCCTCGACTTCCAGGGCTATTGTGGGTCTTTTATGTTTATTTAATTGCGATGTATTGTTTTAGGATAAAATCTTTTGTAAACTTTTTTTGAATTTCCAACTTTTGCATAGCTTTAGGATAAATTTTAAGACAAAATTATTATCACAACTCGCCGATTGTCAGGAAAAAAAATTAACAGCTTCGAAACCTTTAGGCCATTTTAAAAATATGCTATCTATAAAAAAAATTTACTTTTATTCAAATAATTATTTTATCACTTGAATTAAATTAAAAAAGAAAAACTCAAAATTAAAAATAAATTAAATAATACTTTTTGATTTTTATTTTTTTAATAAAACTGATTAATAAAATTATGTTTTTCAATTATTTCAAAATGTTACCATATATTTTCAATTAATTAAAATAATATTTTATTTTAATATTATATTAATAATATTATATTTAATAATTTTTAAAATTGATTTATATATGATTATAAATATGTACATATTTTTTTAATATTCTGAATTAAACAAAGTTTTTGGAAAAAAACTTTTTAATATTTACTCAAATAATAATTGTGATTTCCATTCACCTACAGTTTGACAGGTTAACATACAACGGATGTCATATACCTAACAAATACATATATAATAATTTTTAATATTTTATAATAATTTTTTGCATTTTTTTTTTTGAAAAAAAAACAAAGAAAAAAAATAACTGAAAATGTTAATATTAATAATTTAATTAGCTTGAATTTATTTTTCAATGAATATTAAATAATTTTATACATAAAATTAAATAATATTTCTTTTGCTGCTGTTGTATTTAAAAAAAACTCACACAACGATTCGTTAGAGTGAAAGGAAAAAAAAAAAATGTCAAAATTAATTTCGAACACAGAATACAAATTTTGTATGGACTTTGTGGTTTTTTAAAAACAAAAAAAATTAATATTCTTATATGAATATGTGTATGTATATATGTGTGTATTTTTAATTTAATGTTAAAATTCAACAAATGTTTCGTATTTTGTTGTTTTTTTTTTTTATTTTTTATGAATTTTTTGATGTTGGATAAAATTGAAACATGAAACATAAAAAATACAAAATTAAATTATCAGAAATTTAAAAAAAAATTATTAAAAAAATAAATAAATATATTTATTTTTATTGAATATTAAATGAGAAATTATTCGTAATTCTTTTGGTGAAAATTTCTAGAATAATTAAAATTTGATGTTGACAGTACGATACGAAGGAAGAATTAAGTGTGAATTTGTGCCTAAAGTTAATTTATTTTAGATTAAAAATTATTGGAAAAATTAAAATTTTATAAGGCGTCATAATGAAAATGAATAATATTGTAAAAGCGTTAATTTGTACTTAAAATTTCCATTTTTTTAAAAAATTCAGAATTCATATTAAAAAAAATAAAGTTATTTAAATATGAAAATATGCAAATTTTTTTGAATAGGTATTTTATATTTTATATTACATATAAAATGCGACTTGTAAGGAAATTTTAAAAAATTTTTTATATAAATGTACCTAGAAAAAGAGTCTCAAATTTTTAAGACTCTATACAAACAATCTAAGACTTTAACTTTTTAACGTTACAAAACGTCTAAATTTCTTTGTATTCATGATTATGTTTTTTAGTAACTTCGATCTATGCAGAAATCAAGCCCTGGCCTCTTGCTACTTTTATTTAGTTTTTATTCCCATATGACTATTAGTCAAAAAGGTATATTAAATTTGCCATTACGTTTGTGACACAGAGAAGGAGGAGGAGGGGGAAGATATAGATTCAGGTGTATTGATCGGATCAGAATCGAAAAATAAATCGATTTAGCTATGTATATCCGTCCGTCATCACGATAACTCAAAAAAAAAAATAAAGAATTTTGAAATTTTTACAAATTCGTTTTTATGCAGTAGCCGTCATCGCTATTTAAATCAAGCCATTTTGGTTCACGGGTTCAGGTCATACAACTTCTTTTTTTATATGAGTATTACTCTGTACTTATTAAAGCTAGGTCTCTGAAATTTTGCTAAATGTAGTTTAGTTTTATGGCCAAAGTTTTCAAGAGGATTCAAGTAGCTGCCATACACCAACCTTCTTTTATATGAGCGTTACACTACACCTAATAAAGCTGTATGTTTGAAATTTTGCCAAAAATAATTAACCGGATGATATAATGTTTATATTACTATCATACGGGTATCCCAGAGTTGACACAGTCTACTTTACTACACTCCTCCTCTTTTTTTTAATTAAACTTTTAATATTAAACAAATTTTTTAATATTTAAAAATATTTGGATTTTTTTATTTTAAATTTTAAAATAATTTCTGTTTTAAAGTACAAAACTATTGTACTATAATCTTATTAATATTTTTTATTTTCTAATTCATCATTGTAAAATTTGAAGAAAACCAATGTTTAATCTTTGTTTTTTTTTGACATTAGTTTTTTATACCCGTATGACTATATAGTCAAAGGGTATAATAAATTTGCCATTACGTTTGAGACGCAGAGAAGGAGGGGGGGGGGGGGGGGGTAGATATAGACTCAAGTGTATGGATCGGATCAGAATCGAAAAAAAAATCGATTTAGCTATGTATGTCCGTCCGTCCGTCCGCACGATAACTCAAAAACTAAAGGAGCTAGGATCTTGAAATTTTCGCAAATTCGTTTTTTTGCAATAGCCGTCATCGCTATTTAAATCCAGCCATTTTCGTCCATGGGTTCGGGTGGCTGCCATACAACTTCTTTTTTTATATGAGTATTTCTCTGTATCCATTACAGCTACGTGTCTGAAATTTTGGCAAAAGTAGTTTAGTTTTATGGCCAAAGTTTCTGCAAAATTTGGTTGGTCTGTTGCAGTGAGTTCGAGTAGCTGCCATACAACTCCTTCTTTTATATGAGCATTACTCTAAACCTATTAAAGCTGGGTGTCTGAAATTTTGCCAAAAATAGTTTAGTGTAATGGCCAAAGATACTGCAAAATTTGGTTGGTCTACTTCAGAGGGTTCGACTAACTGCCATATAACTCCTTATTTTATATGAGCATTATATTTCACCTAATAAAGCTGGTATGTTTGAAATTTTGCCAAAAGTAATAAATGTTTATAATAATAATGATATAATGTTTATATAACGGTCATACGGGTATCCCAGAGTTGACACAGTCTACTCTACTACACTCTTCCTCGTCTATGATTTATTTGCAAAATTGTTGCAAAATTGCATATTTTTAGGAATTTTTGTTTATACTAAATGACATATTAAAATATTTTAATTATATTTATATATATTTTTTCTATTTAAGAATAACCTTCTTTTAAATATTTTGATTCTATTCTTTTAATATTCTTACGGCTTGTCTTCGACGATCACAGTTCGTGAATTAAACGCTGATATTGCAATATTTATTTAGAAATAAAAAAAATTCTTTTGTATGAAGGCTCGATAATTTTATAGCTCAGAGAATTTTAAATATAAATCATAAGCACTTTAGTTAGCAAACAATATTGCACATCGGTGTATTATTAAAATTAAAGTTTTATTTTATATTTTAATAATATTCTACAACGAAATTAAATTTTTCCAACTCCACATGTATTTGTCCCAAACCACAAATTTCACGAAGAAATAAAATTAAATAAATCTTTCAAGCTTAATCTAATAAAAGAAAGTTTAATTTTAAATTCTCATTTTTAGTTTTTTATTTTTTTTTTTATATTTTGAAAATGATAAGAAAAATGGACACAAAAAAATTTTTTTTATTTTATTTTATATTGCAAATTATTTTGAAATATGCGGTGGTGGTGCATCTGAAAAAATTCTTTGCATAGTTTTTCGGAGAGCAGCAAAAAATTTGTGTTTTTTTTTGTTTCTCCAATATTAAGTCAGCATTATATAAAAGTTTAGAGTTATTTATTTTTTAACTTAACTTTCTTTCTTTATATTTTTGAATCTGTATTCTTTATAAAATGATAATAAAATCCCGTTATTAAATAGTAAATAAGTTCAATTCCACTTAAAATGCTAGCGCCCATAAATAAACCAAGTATGCCACCAATTGAAACAACAATGTCCAATTTACCTGTATACAAAAAAAAAAAAAAAAGGGAAAGAAAGAAAAAAAAAAAAAAAGAGAAAAGAAAATAAATTAAGTTTTATACCGTTATATTATGTTGTTATATGCTTTCCGGGTTGATGTTGTTTTAAATTCTTTAAAAGTAAATTGTTTTCCTAAAACTATTTTTTTTTTTTTTTTTTTTTTTGTAGGAAACGACAATATAAAAAGTTTTATTTTACTAAAATTCTTTTCAAAAAAAAAGTTTTATTGTTAGAATATAGTTTTTTTTCATAGTTTTTTAGAATGGTTTTGTATCTAGGCAGAGGTTTACTAACTTTTGGATATATTTTTTAAAACATTTGGATTAAAAATGACATTTCTAATGAAAAAGAGTTCTAAAGTTGTGTTTTTCATTGTAAAATATGATGCTTCGCCCTTAATTTTGAATGAAATATGCGCTTCAGCGGGTGGGCGGCACATTGGTTAGACTGACAATCTCTCATTTGTTATGCCCAAGTTCGAATCATAGAAAAAGTGCGAAAACTTTTATCTCGTTTTCGAACCAGCCACTATTCACCTTTGGGTTCAAATTAATAGCTTAACCAATAATTAAAAATTATATTTCTTTAATAAAAAATACATTAATATAACGATATTAACAAATAATTCAATTGAATAATATAACTCACAGATACAGAATACCATATAACTCAAATACAAAATTGTTACAATATATAATCAAAAAGAATTGCATTTTTTGAAATTCTAAGACGTTCAGAGACATTTCCACATCTTATAAACCCTTGTATTATCTAATGTTTAATTTGTATGTGGAATTCATTAAGATTAGTTCTTATAATAAGAATATAATAGGTTCCTCTGTTTCAACATGTACCTAAGGTATAGACTGCGTTATTAAAACAATTGATCATTTTAGTAGATCTTATGCTAGACAAGAAATAAAATTAGAAATATTGTCCTAACTCAAGCTGAAATGATTTTGTTTATATCGTATATAGTCTTCAGCTATAATTTGTAACACCGAAAAGGTTGCAAACCCCTATCTAAAATATAAAAAAAAACTTCTTAAAATTTTTTAAAAATGTATAGTCAGGAATCAAGGTTAGAAACGAATAATTTATCTGGGATGTTTATTTTGAAACAGAGTGAAAAAAATTTTAGGTAAAAGTTTTGGGTTGGCATATTTATCTTACTTGTTCTTTTGTGTTTGTTTATTGTTTTTTGCAACCAAAAAATATTTTTGTACACGTGTATGTATATGTATATATAAAGGTGTTATGTTAGTTATTCAAGGAATTTTAGATATAGGATGGACCTGTGGTTTTTTTGTTCTTGATTATTCTATAAATATATCTAAATTTAGAAGTTTTGATATAAGTGGGTGTTTATAAAAAAGAATTTGTGTTATTTCGTGTAAACTGAATTCGCTTCATGTATATCTACATTTAGGCGTGATTGAGTTATAAAATATGGTATTTTAAAATTAATAAAAAGTTGAAAAACTTATTTTGAACAGATAATAACATAATCACCAGCATTAAAATATAAATTTTTTCAGCTTTATTTTAATATAATGGATGCTCAAGATATTTTTTATATTTTTCTATATGAAAGATTTAAAAAAGTAGGTGCAGTAGTTAGGCGTGATTGAGAAGATATATAATAAAATATATCATATAGAATGTATTTAGTAACTTAAGTCAAGTTTAAATCTTCAAATTTAAAACGACTTAACGGCTTCAAACCAACGTCATATCAGCTTATTCCATTTTCTATAAATAAATTTAAAGGGCTAACACCTCCCATGATGAAGTTTTGAAAATAAAATTTAAGTATTAGAGCAAGTCGAAAACTTACTTCATCGAAAGTTGCCTTGGTTATTCAAAGCCTGCAATGCTTACAGTACAGATAGAAAGACGAAAGACTTCTTACATATTTCTGATAAAGTTAATTAAGTTTGGTTTGGTTAAAGTTGGTTATGGTAAAAAATAGGTGGTAAAAACCTAAAATTTCATTTTATAATTGAGTATGTTTTTAAATAACTTACCTCTTACAGCTTGCCTTCTATATCTCTCATATGGAAGATTTATTAGGGAAATATTCAAATCAAATTTTCTAAAAAAAAAATGAATAAATTAAAATTCTATTCTTCTATTATTCTATTTTTATACAATTAAAATTAATAATAATATCAAATTGAACAATCTTAATGACATTAGAGATTCTTCTAATTTCTATAATTATTTCGAAGAATAGTAATACAATATAGCTTTAACCTAAATTTATTTGCATACTAAAAGATGCAGTTTCCAAACCATCTAAAATTGGAATCTAAATAACAACCTAAATATAAAAAAGTATATGTATTTTTGTCCAGCGTCACGTCCTGAGTCGATTTAATAATGCCCGTCTGCCCGTAAACACGATAACTCAAAAAATATTTGCGACATCTTTATAAAATTTATAAATGGACGAGATCGAACCATGGGTTTAGATTCTGGAAGCTTCCGATCGAACAAAAGCAAATGAGCATTTCCCGAAGACCAATAAAGATATAACCTTAAAAAATTTGGTACAAGGCATTATTTCCTTGCGCCTCTAAAGTTTTAAATGAGTTGGTGTTATGGTTCGGTTTCCTCCGACTCACCTCCTAAAATCTAACAACCATATTTTCGAAATTAATAAAGAGAGTAAATGTTTAATTTTTTCCCGAAAATTTGGGATTAATTTGGGTGACGGTTTAAGTACCTGTCACTGACCTCTTAAGATCTGACACGTAATCTTCGGAATTAATAAAGTTGGACGATTAAAATTTGGTCAATAAATTAAAATAGAGGTTCGTTTAACTGTCAATTGAATTTTTCAGTGCAGGGTAGTACAAAGTGGGTTGCAGCGACTTAACTTACTGTTGTTTCATTTTTTTTGTTCATAGATTTGGCTATTTAGAGGCGAAACTTCTTGGTGTTCGAATTTTTCCAAATGAATTAATATAATATTTTAAAAAATTAGAAATTAAATAAATAATAAAATAATCTTTAATTACTTTGTATATCCTGACAATTGGGTATTTTCAATCATTAAAATTTCATTTTCAGTACAAGATGGTAAACATGTACAATTAACTGGTTTTTCATTCCACGGTTGTAACCTTTTTGGTGTTGGAAATCTAAAAAAGTCAAAGTCAATTATATTTCAATAAAGTATTTCGAAATAATAGTTTTTCCTACAGTAAATCATTATCATCTAAACAATTTAAACCCTCTAAATCACAAGATGGTGTTGAAGTGTCATCTGTAAAAAATTTCCATATTTTATTCGAAAAAAATATTAAACATATTCAGATATTTACCTTCTGCTATATATTGATATGCAGCACAATTACATAATAGCAACTGAACCTAAAATTATTTAATTAATAAATTATTTTAATGAAATAACTAATATTAAGAATGTAAGAAATATAATACAAATATATGCATACGCTCCTCTGTTTTAAATCTTTTAATTTTAACAAATTTCATATATTTCTCGATTGTATATACATCTAGTATTACTCTAAATAATCTGACCAATGGCGTAGTGGTAAAGACGCCGCCTTTCATGTGGAAGGTCTCGGGTTCAAACCCCGGTCAGATCAAATCCAATAAAAAAATATCGTAAAATTGTTTAATTATATCGTAAAAGTTTATATCGTAATATAAAATAAGATTTAATAAAAATATATAAATAATTCTTGTGTAAGATTATAGATGGCGCACAAAGTTAACATTTGTGCATTCATATTTCATAACCTTATACAATAGCTACAGCCGAGTAATCAACGGCTTAGTGAATATTATGATTAAAGAAACTGAAGCCTAGTTTAAAATAAAAACTTGGTGAATGCGCTATACTCCTTAAAGGAGTGGAAAAGGAATAAAAAAATAAAAAAAAAAAAAAAAAAATTACTCTAAATATCATAATATTAATGTATCGTGTGTTCAATTGTAAACTAAGAGTTGTGAAACACTTTTTGAAAACAGACAGAAATAACATGGATAAATAATAAAAGAAATACCTTATTTTTTAGAAACTTATTGGAAATGTATTTAATTTCAAAATAAATATTAAGTATTATTATAGTTAAATTAAAAATATTTGAATTAATTTTATAGATAGACACATGTCAGATAACGTCAATTGACATTGTAATTTTTTCAATATTGACGTTATGCGTCATGTTGTCAAAAACACATAATGTCAATTATATTTATCTGTAATCTAAATGTATTACAAAATTGAATTCAAATGTCAAATTATCATAAAAAAACACAAACAATATTTTATTGCATATATTAAGGCGAACGTTTATAAAATAAATTTGAAAAAAAAATTATATATTGAATTTTGTAAATCTTTTAATTTGTTTAAAAAAATATTTCAATAAATACAATTGGATTCCAATAAAATTAAATAAATAGTTAAATATAAGATAAAAGAAAATAATAAAATATAAAATACAATAGAATTCCTATGAAAATTAAATAAATAGTTTAATATGAGATAAGAGAAGATAATCTAATATTAAAAAAAAAAAAATGTTAACTACATATAAATATTTTAGATTTTCCTTTTTATATAAAAAACAATTTTTCATATTAATTTAATATCAAATACACGTACAAAATCTTGAAAATTTATTTATATTTGAATTTATTTTAAATGTAAATTACTTAAAATATTAGAAGAGATGAACAGAATTATAAAATTTTTGTTTTTTATAATGTTAAATTTATTTGATTTATTTAATAAGTACTTAAAAATAAAAAAAAAATTTTCAAAGTTTTGTATACTTTTAAAGTAATTAAAAATAATTTTCTACTTCAAATACAGATCAAAATGTTTTTTTTTTTATTTAAAAAAAAAAACATAATTTCCATAGAATTTTCTTTTGATTATAGAATAAAATTTTTCTTATGTTATTGTTTTTCTTTTATTTTCTTTAAAATTAATCATTTATTTTAATGTTTTCAAAATTGTTTAATATTCAGGAATATTACAATGTAACAATTTTAATAACACTTATATATATATATTTATTTTATAAATTGTTGCCAACTTCATTTTGTTAAAAAAAAATTTTAAATAGGGATTTTTATGGAATATACACCTAAAATTCGATTAATTTCCTACGATAGATACGTTGCGTGAACATTTGTGTAAAAAAAAATCATGTAAAATTAAGGGGAACTCGGTTAGCTATTAAGTAAATATGCGGCTAACTAACCGAGGAGGTGCGGGTTTGAGTATCGTGCATGCCATGAGATAATTTTTATCTGCAAATCTCCTTGGTAACCAAATATAATTTAAAAACAAAAATATAAACATAAACAAAACAAATAATATTACTTATAAATTAATACAAAGTATTGGAAATGGGATGCACAACTACATGCAAGGATGGCACATGCTATCCCCCATAACAAACAAGTATATTTTCAGCTGAAAATATTGTACTGTGTCAAAACTTTGTATTTTATGTTAAATATATTTTTTGAAAAATGACATAAAAAATCTTTTTCATATTTATGATAACAAAATATTTAAAATATCCTTTGAAATCGCTATGAATAAATTAAATTAAATTATAAATTTTTAATTTTTCCTATTTTTGAGATTTTGATATGTCTCGCATTTGAATGTGAAATAAAGCAATTCGAAAAAAAAAACGACGAAGTCATTTCTAATTTAAAAGCAAAATAAAATCAATAAAACAGTATTTTATACGCCCATATTTAACTGCTACGTTTTAAACCAACTGTCAAAATGAAATTTTCAAATGACATTAAATTTTTGAAACATGACATAAAATGTCTAAATGCTATTTTTCTACATTTTGATTTATACTTGAATATGTGAACACAAATTTGAAATAATTTTTATTGATTTATTTCACGTAAAAAATATTCAATAATATTATAAATTATTAAAAAATTTAATTGATAATTTATTTCATATATATGGCAATACTTTTCTTTTAATATAATTTAGTTTTATTTTTCTGTAATAGATAGATTTAATGTATCTAGGTAATAATATTTTATTACAAATGTTAAATATATATATATTTGGATTAAATTATATATAAACGCATATGTAAATATATATACAAACACATATGTAAATATATAATTCAGAATAAAATTTAAGGTAAAGAATATTTAAGATTTTAATGTTAAATCTAATAAAATCTAAAGATATTACCTTTAAATTAAATTTTTTTTAAAATAATAGTAATTAATTCGAACAAATTTATTAAGAAAATATTTAATATGAAAGAAAGAGAAAGAATGATTTAAAATATAGAATTTGAGTCAATGTTTTGGAAAATAATTTTTTTAACAAAAAAAATATGTATTTATAAAAGAAAGATAATTGACATTTTTTACTATATTTTAGTTTAGTAGGTATATATATTATATTATATGTTATATATAAGTTTTAAAAAAAACATATAAAGGTTATTGTTATTGCAAATAACTTTTATGTAATAAGGAATAATTTTAGTACGAATACATTTTCAATTAATTAAAAAAATAATATTCATTTTGACAAGTTGTAATTATAATTTATTTTGATGAACAATTTCGATAAACAAAGTTTTGGGACCTGGAATCTTTATAGTTGAGATTAACGTTGGCAGAAGTATATTTTTTTTTATTTAATTGGGAACTCATAAAACTAATAATCTATTCTGCACTATCTAATCACTAATAAGCTTAAGACGTCAATTTTTAGTTTGGAGGATTTCCTGTTCAAATGCCGGTCAGATCAAATCTCAATATAAAAGGTCTTAAAAATTGTATAAATATTTTGTAATGTAAAATAAAGATTATATAAAAACTAGCAGAACCCCTGCAATTGTACAGGTTTTTTTTGATAAAATTGTATATTTGTCTTACACAAAAAAAGACATTGCCAGTCCGTGGAACTATTCTATACTACACTCATAATTCAAATTAAACGTTTTGGTTCTCCTACTATTTCTTAAAATATCCGTTTGTATTGTGTTCTGAATTTGTAGGTATGTACATTTACAATATTGAATTTTATATTCTTCTTTTTCTAAAATTTTATGTTACTATTCAACTTCGCAAGTACGCGTACCAAGTTGAAAACATCGTGTAAGGGATTCATAACAACAAAACACGTCTATCGTACATGGGATTCATAATAATAAATTTAAAGGTATGAGTATTGCCACCATTATTTATTGTGTGAAGTATATTTATAATAATTTTGATGTCCAACATTTTTTTACATGTTGGCAAGATCTCGCCAACACTTGTGTATTATATATATGATATAAATAACTCTTGTGTATAAAGGCGCACAAAATTCAACAACTGTGTATTCTTATACAACAACTCTTTGACGGAATAATTAAAAGCTAAGTGAAAATAATGATTAATGAAACTGAAACTATGGTTGGAAAAATTTGTGGTGAATCAAAATTTAATTTTTCCAATTTTAAGAAAATAATTAAAAAAAAATAAATTTATTAGCATTTACCTTTCTAAAACAATGTGAAACACATGCTGTGAAACTATAATATTTGTATATTGCATCTGAAAAATTTTCATCTGGAAATCGGCATTTCCTATATCAATATCAAATTAAATATCAACATAAGTAAGGTTAACTAAATTTTTATACAAATGAAATTTATAGGTAAAATTCTGTTATATTTTTTATTTTTTTACCTAAAATCTGGGTCGACGTCTCTAACACCATCATCATTAATTATATTTCTGAAAATATAATACGATTGTAACTAAATCTGTACTAATTAAATATATTCGTTAAATTTAATTTAATAACTTACGCAATACTCAATTTTAAAACAGTTGGATGTCGAATAGAAACTTTTAAAAAACTTAATGCACTTTCTGGGACATCTTCTTCATTTAGGAGATATGCCTTTTTAAAATAATTAAAAAAATTTTATATTAAATATTGTTTTTAATAAAATTTAATTATTCCAATTTCCAACTTACATAATGTGCTCTATTTAACTGTAATTCTAATAGAGCATCATCTAAATCTAATCCAACTTCAAGATTAATTTTATTTTGCTTCCCGTTTCTTTACCAAAAAATTGAAATAAAAATTGGTTAAAAAACAGAAGTTCGATATTATATAGTTATTTTAGATTAAATGAGTAACTGATGTTTCAGTTCTAAATTTATTGACCTGAAATTAAATATTTATAATAATAATATTAGTTAAATCTACAATTCTATAACTATAGCATATACTCCTTAAGCAAGTATTAAAAGCGTTGATTGAAATATGGTATTTGCACTTTTTGCCATAATTTCATTTTATCTCTGGAATTTGGGATGAATTAGAGCAGGAGTTGGGTACTTCACGCATCTCACATGATTTAAAAGCATATCAAGAAAATTGATTATAATAGACACTGGAAATTTTGAACTTGAGTGTTCTGTTTCTTTGTCATTTGAAATTTGAAAGGAACTATAGTAGTAGTTTGGATATCTACTGTATGCTCCCGAGGCCTCTTCAGAATATGTTTTAAATTAATAAATAAAGAAACTTGGTACAAGGTGTTCCTTAATTTTCCTAGTAGAGATAATGCAGCAGGAGCTCGTGTAATACTGATGTACGCCTCATGTAATAAACATTTATGTAAACAACTATGCTTAAATTTTGTATTAATTTCCTATCTAAAATAACTTATGGATTTTTTCCTATTTTCAAGTATAGGATGTTACTAAGCCGGTTTCATCGACTTTAAAATTATACATAAACTGGACTATATTAAACTGTGTAATATCGAAATTAACTTATTGCTTTATAGTCAATTTATTCCTGAACAAAATAAATATCTTGAATATATCAGCGTCTATAAAAGGCAACATCGGTTTTTTACCTTCCAATTTTTTTTTTAAATTTATTAAATAAAAAATGGTTTTAAAAAAATTAATTTAATTTATATACCATGAAATGATCTATTAATTAAACTAATTTACTTTTAATAATTCAATTAAATAAAATATTTATCATTTAATTTGACATTTTTCGTTTTATAAATCGAAATACATGTAAAAGAAACATAAGTGTTGTGGCAATTAATTATTTTATTTAAATATTCAGTAGATTATACATAGGCAAATATTTTTTTTTAATATATAACAATTTGAAGTTGAAAGTTCGTTGAATATATTAACAATTTAATAATACCTACAGATCTAATTTAATTGACATTTTTTTTGTTGATAACTGTTGTATGACTTTTCTTGTAAATTTCCTGTCAAAATTTCTGTCAACTTTTTTAATCCCTTCTAAAAGATTAAGTTCGGAATCGAAATTAAAACATGGCATAAAATATGTACCCTTCAATTCTGAAATGGTATAGAAACTGTCGTGAAATTGTCGTGAAAGTGTCGTGTAGAAATGTCGTATAAACTATTTGTTGATTCAACTATATTCATGTAAAATATTGATTTGCCTGTGACATAAGTATATCAGAAATTTTTTTTTAAATTTTATTTTTTTAAAAAAAAATTAAACTCAATTATATTTCAACATTAATTAATTATTTATATTTAAATGTTAATTATTCAATAAATAACAATTATTTCAAATTATATTAGGTATTTAATTAATAAATAATTATCTCGAAAAATATACAAAATTTTAGAAAAAAACAATTGAAATTTTTGCATTATTATTTAAATTCTATTTTTAAAATTTTATAAAAGTATTTGATAATTAATATAATTATATAATTTAAAAACAATAACTCCAATAAATAAAAAAAAAATTAACTTACGATTTTGTTTGTATTGAATTCAATAAATAACATATTCCCATTGTGGTTTGAATTTTATAAAAATAATCACAACAATTAAATTCATTTTGATTCCATTTACATTTTTTGAACAATTCGGGACATGATGCAGGAATCTTTTAAGAATTAAAAAATAAATAAAGGTTAAATAATTTAATTTAATAGAAAAAAGAAATTTTAAAAGCAAATATGCTTCATAGTTTAACTCTGTAGGAATGTCTGTCCGTCTTTTAGCAAAACGATTAGAAGTATTGCATTAGATGTAATAAAATAAAATTCAAGAGTTAAATAGATCTTATAAAAAATGTAAGTTGCAGTCCACCCATTCTGAGGACTCCACTTATTACAATGCAATAGATTTCTTCAGTAAATGAAAATGGACCCCAATTTACATTAATAACGGATTTCTATGCAAAAATTACAGTTATTTAATAAAAAAAGTGAAAACGAGGAAGAGTTTAGTAGAGTAGACTGTGTTAACTCTGAGATACCGTATGACCGTTACATAAACATTATATCATTATTAATATAAACATTAATTACTTTTGGCAAAATGTCAGACACCCAGCTTTAATAGGTATAGAATAATGCTCATATAAAATAAGAAGTTGTATGGTAGCTACTCGAACTCACTGCAGAAGACCAACCAAATTTTGCAGAAACTTTGGCCATAAAACTAAACTACTTTTGGCAAAATTTCAGACACGCAGCTGTAATGGGTACAGACTAGTACTCATATAAAAAAAGAAGTTGTATGGCATCTACCCGAACCCATGGACCAAAATGGCTGGATTTAAATAGCGATGAAAATTTGAATATTATAAAGAAAGTTTATAATTCCAGCTAGCTACTACTGACACTTAAGCGAGTCTTCTATGTTGATATTATTTTTTAAAACGGTTACGTTAAAATTCCTTTGAAGGCAGTTATCTCGGAAACCGTTAGAAATACACCGCCATATTCCAATTTTTACAATAGAAGACTTTTACAAAAGAACACTAGCCCCGAATTGGACTATGTTTTTGGTTTGGAATAAAAATTGTATGCATCAGTACCATAGATGTAACGTAAAATGTGAAATCACTTAATTTTAATATTTTTAAAAAACACTAATATTCTCATATACTTCTCTCATAAATCGTGTAAAATTTTTCTTTGGACAATATGGTATTTTTTCATCACTGTAACATTTTGTACTTATTGTTCCTTTATTTAAAGTTGCTGGAAAAGCAAATGTCATTAAAAAATCTTCAACAGTTTCAATATCTTGACTATCTAGTGATTCTATATTTTCTTCTTCTATTATCCTGCAAACAATTTATTTATTCATATATTCATGTTTATAATAAAAAATATTGTATTTTTTTATTAAATTTAATATACGTATTTTATACCTTGAAAATGCTTTACTAGCTGCTGGTGCATTAACCAACATATCAAATTCTTCACATATTCCAATTGTTGGAAAAATTGATTTCTCTTGTGGTCTTAAATCTTCAATAACTAGACTGACAGCTTGTCGTTCAAAATCTTCAATATAATCTTCAATTAAATGATATGAACCGATTGATGAAAGTGCAACACATATTAACCAAAAGATACGTTCAGTAATATGATACCTTATAAATCATGGATAGAACCGACAAGATAAAAAATTGATGTGATTAAATTATAAAGTGGTAAAAAAAAAATGGAATTGTATTAAAAAAAAAAACGGTGACTTTATTTATTTAAAAAAAAAGTGAAATTATTGTTCCTATGATAAGGTATTATTTACTTTGAATTGGCAATATAACCAACACCAGCAACTGAACAATTAAGGCAATAC
This sequence comes from Dolichopus griseipennis, assembly GCA_963082915.1. Taxonomy (NCBI): domain Eukaryota; kingdom Metazoa; phylum Arthropoda; class Insecta; order Diptera; family Dolichopodidae; genus Dolichopus; species Dolichopus griseipennis. The sequence goes on along the minus strand of OY720442.1, from coordinate 40,805,069 downwards.
TCTTTAAGTATTGCAGCAATTTTATGATATGTTTTTATAAAATATTTTTTAATATACAACATAATGGTGAGATTTAAAGCACCAGCACTTGAATGAATACTAAAATAAAAAGGAAAATATATATATGCATAATATTTTCGTAATAAATAAGTTAATAATAAATCTATAAAAAAAATTCAATTTATTATTTTAACCCTCATAGACTCCTTGAGTTCATTTTTTGAACTTTAAATATTGGATAAGTATCTTTCAAGCATCGATTGTAATTCAGATTAGTCAATTTTAATTCAGAAAGCATCGATTGTAATTTAGATTTGTCAATTTTATTTCAGAAAGTATCAATTGTACAAAATAAATTAATTCTGGGAAAATTATTAATTTTCCCGACCTTAGACCGGGGGGGTGTATTAAGTTCCATTTGAAATGGAAATAAGTCCATAAAATGAAATATGGACTTATTTCTCTTTTACATTGAGAATTAAGTCCAGAATTTATTGAGTATTAACACCATAATTTATTTTTAATTTGAAAATATAGGCGCTATGAATTAAGTTAGATTTTGAATCCAACTTTAAAATCCCTCCTAATTCAGAATCCCACATATACACGTATATAAATATTCTGGAAAAAGCGTAAAACCCTGCTTTTGAATCAAACTCTAAAATCCCTCCTAATTCAGAATCCCACATATACACATATATAAATATTCTGGAAAAAGCGTAAAACCCTGCTTTTGAATCCAACTCTAAATTCCCTTCATTTAAAGATTTTAGGGATTCCTTTTGAGGGATTTTAGAGTTGGATTCAAAATCAGGATTTCCGCTTTTTCCAGAATATTTATATATATGTATATGTAAGATTCTGAATTAGGAGGGATTTTAGAGTTGGATTTAAAAGCAGAGTTTTACGCTTTTTCCAGAATATTTAGAGCCTGACATAATAATAAGAAAATTCAATAAGAAAATTCTCAAAGTGAAATAATACCATATGGACTTAATTCCCAATGTAAAAGAGAAATAAGTCCATAATTCAATTTATGGACTTATTTCCATTTCAAATGGAAATAAATCCATAATTTTGTATTCTGGACTTAATACCTATGGACTTAATTTTTTTTAATATAAAAAAAAAAATATATTTTCTAAATCGTGATTATCCTAAAGAAATTTTCTGAAAACAGCATCTCCTAAGCCGAGATTTCAGACCCACCCACTTTGATTGCCAACGCTATAATCAAGTGCATAAAAATGATAACAATTACTTGAGGGTTAATTTGTCTGGTGTTGAGTGGATAATTAATTTTGACATGTTAATATAGTTAAAGTACATAATAGTTACATTTGTGTTGGGTTTATTTTTTATCGCTTCGTTTTTAATTAATGGTCTTAACTGAAGCTGAGTATGTCCTGTTGCCATTGAAAAATAAAAAGAAAAAAAAAAAAATTAAATCAAAAATTTGATTTATTCCATTAATAACTTATTTATTTATGAAAAAAAAAAAAATAACATGAATATTGTTTTACTTTTCTATTTAAATATTCTTTTCATTTAATATAATGCATTAATTCAATGTAAACCCTTTATAAAGGCTTTTTTATATAGTGTATATTTCTTTTTTAGGACATTGATATTTCATAAGTTGTTCATATAATATAATGACTTTTTTTTTTGAATTGATTACAAGTAAATTTAATTACCTCGACAAGATTTATTTATATTTAACAGCCATTTTTTTATTCTTTTATGGATTGCATTTATTTAATAAAAACGCTTACGAGGTAAAATAATAACTGTAGAAATTTTTTAATATAAAGTTTTAATATATTGACCTTTCATACATTTCGTTGAATCTTTTTAGTAGATTTAAAAAAAAAAAATTTAAAAAAATGGTAGTACATATATACAATGTACGTCTGTTCGTTTATGCGTTTACAAAACTTTACACTGTTCATATAAAGTGAAGAATTTTTATAAAGCTATAGAAGCGCCTCAAAGTGCGAAAAAATTTTATATTTAAATTGTTATAACAAAAGTTCTATAAGGTGTTCAAGCTGAAAACTTCAAACGATAGCGATTTTTATAAGCTTTAATAAATGTAGTAAAGCAAATGTAAGGGAAGTCATACGGTTCATAAATTTACAGTTTTGCATCTTAATTTATTTACAGTTTTGCTGATATAATAAATATTTAACAAAAGTTTAAAAAATTATTTATTTAATTATTTTTCAATATTCTCTTTACCCATAGCGTATTATTAAAACATTTTTTTTTGAATGATTAATTTTACCGTTAACTGTAGATCCTAACCCTACAATTTCACATAGTAAATGAAGCCAAGTTTTGGACGAATATTTTAAGGTAATAAATACTTAAAATTTGTTTGTTAATCTGGGTATTTTTTAACATGAATGTTAGCGGTCAAATAACTTGATTTAAAAACTGTAATTTTGCAAGCAACTGTAATTTGATCATAGGAACACCCCTATTCGTTTTGATTCAGTTCGAGTTGGCAAATCAACAAGTACCTTCCTTACAAAGTTCGAAAAAATATTTTTTAACCTATTTTTGAGAAAATTAATAGGCGCATGTTAGGGAGACATTAAACATTTAATCTTGATATTACTGATCTCATGAAGTTGTTTTAGCTCTTCCTAAGTTATTTAAAAAGGTCTTGGGAACCTCTGAAAACTTCTACTTGAAAATAAAAATTCCAACAAAATAAGATCAGATCATTTTAAAACAATTAATCTTCATTAATAATAGAAGAATCTGCAATTACCAGTTGCTGAAACATTTGCAATAGTTAGAATACTTTATAAATCTTCTAAAACTTTTAACTTTCACTTAAAATACTTTACATTACAAATACAAGTGCAAATGTATTCTAAAAATGTACTTAAAATGTAATTTTAATATTATATTCCAATTACTTTTGTTAGAAAATAGAATTTAATCATTCATATGGTCTAAATATTATCTAAATTGATTCACGTGGCAAAACAGAAGAGTATTATTGTAATCGATTATGCCCAGAAGCGATGAATTTGGCTCTACCTTTTTTTATTATGATTTTTTTCTGTTCATGTGTACAAAATCCTTAACTAATTGCATTCCCATATCACATTAATTTCATCGAATAAAGCTGAAAGGATGTATTAATATCATAATATAATATTATGTGTTTGTATATGTATATAATATGTTATGTATAAAATAAAATACAGCTGAAGATAATTACAAACTTATTGTAACTATAGATACTACATATACACAAAAAATAGATACTACATCTGTACTACATAATATTATTGGGAAAATTTCGAATAAACAGGAAGAATATTATACGAAAATTATTGGAATTGTGGTGTAACTTTGAATGAATTGGCATCATCAATTATTGATAATGCACGTTATTTAATTGGAATTGTATTGAAACATTGTTATTATATTATTATATATTTGTTCTTTTTGTTTTTATTTGTGTTATTTTGATTTTTCATAATACCAGTACATACTTACAATATAAAATGTGGTGGTATATTACATTTATTCGTTTATAACAATGTCAGATCGGTTTTACAAATAGGATATTAAAAGACATATGTGGATATATGCATACAAGAAATATTATTCAAAATTATACTATATATATATATATATATATATTACATATATATATACATGTATTATAATTATAAAGAAATGAAAAATAATAAAATGCATATTGTTATTATGATGTTGCTATTTATTTCATATTTTTTATTTTATAAAATTTCTACACATTTTTTGGATAATTTTATGTTACATACATTAATTTTAAAATTTTGATTATTTTTTGAAGAGTCGATGAAATAAAGTCAAACGAAATATAGTCCCAAAAACGTAGAATTATATCTAAGATAGATTTTAAAAGTTTTTTTTTCTTGTATAAAGTGGTTTATATTGAAAAGTCGGCAAAATCTGTTAATATTCCGAGTGGCGCAAAACGACCGATATGGTTTGAATGTTTAATAACTTTTTAAATATTTTTATATTTTTAGCACATTTTCAAAAAATTTTGTAAAAATGTGCCTATATAGTTTCACTCTGTCCGTCCGTCCGTCCGTCTGTCCGTATGTTTACAAAAACTTTTACATCGTTTGAAGTAGAGTAAAGAAATTTTAACCATGGGTAGCTTTCGCAAAAAAAATAATTTCGTAGAAGAATTTTTTTCTGTAGCCCCACCTGTTACGGGGCTACAGCCCCCCAAAGTTGGAAAAAGCCCTATATTTAAATTGTTATAACAAGAGTTCTGTTAGATATATTTTCAATCTAAAAACGGCAAACGATAGCTGGTTTCATAAACTTTATAAATATTTCAAAGGCAAATATTTAGGGTTGCCATACGGTACTAAAATTTAACATTACACAAAACTCAATTTTTACAAAATTTTTGGCCACACATATCTTCTGAACGGTTCAAGCTAGGGTCTTGAAATTTTGGAAGAAGTTAGATACTAAGAAACTAGTAGGAGTCGGTTAACAAAATTTTTTTGTCAAGCCCCCTATTTAGGAGCTATAAGGGCTCGAAAATTGAAATTTTGCTATTTTTAAATACCTGTAACTTGAATACCTGTCTAAATTTTTTTTTAGTGATATACAAAATTCAAAGCTCTATAATTATATTTAAACATGTGTCAAAGGTTTTTCTTAATTTTGAAGGGTGACAAAGCTACAGCCCCTGCAAATTCCAAAAAAGCCCTATATTTAAATTGATATAACAAGAGTTTTGTTAGGTTTATTTTCAATAAAAAAACGGTAGAAGAGAGCTGCTTTTATATGCTTTACAAAAATATGTTGCTTGAATGTATAGGGTTGCCATACGGTACTAAAATTTACCATTATATAAAACTCAATTTTTGCAAAATTTTTGGTCCCACATATCTCTTAAACGGTTTAAGATAAGGCTTTGAAATTTTGGGAGAAGTTAGGTCCTCAAAAGTTAGTAGGAGTCGGTTAACAAAATTTTTTTGTCAAGCCCCCAGTTTAGAAGCTATAAGGGCTCGAAAATTGAAATTTTGCTATTTTTAAGCACCTGTAACTTGAATACCTGTCCAATTTTTTTTTTATTAATATACAAAATTTAAAGGCCCAACATTATATTTTAACATAATGTTAAAGGTTTTTCTTAAATTTAAAAGCGGTTCCTTAAATTGAAGAAAGTGTCTCTCAGTTTTACCCATTTTTGCTTAGATTGTATAATTCTAAGTAAAATTCCAAATTTTTGTGGAATTCACAATTTAATTCCTAGAACCTAAAAAAATGGAGGGGACGGAGGGGGGAGGGGAGTTAGATGAAGTTAGATCCTTGAGAAACTTGGAAACCTTCCCCATTAAAGGGCTATAACAAATTTAAAATAAAAACTTTACTGTTAGCAGTAAATTTTATAATTAAACAGTATCTATTTCCAAGTAAATATTTCCAAAGTTAAACTCAGTATGTAATACAATATAAATTTGAAAATGTGCTTTTTTAAAAACCCTTGGTTTTTTTTCATCACTTGTTTATTTTTATTTCAGAATTTTGTGAAGAAAACTTGGGGAATTGGAAATGGAACAGTACACAACAGAACAGCGATAAAAAATTACGAAAAGTTTTGAAAAATGTACTGGAAAGAGCACGAATGTGCGAAGCCGAAAATAGTCACCACTGGATATAATTTTTCTACTTAAGCTATAATAAAAAATAATGATAATAATTAACCATTAAATAAAAAAGTTATTAAACATTCAAACCTTATCGGTCGTTTTGCGCCACCCTGTATCTTGTAAAGTGTTGTTATTTTATATGTGAGCAGCCGAAATCCTGTGGTCCAATTTCGGGCATTTGCTAAATCGTTTTTTCTTTTGGTAAAAAACATTCATACCAAATTTCATCGAAATCGAGTACACGCTCGTGTTCACACACATCCATATATGCATACAAAGACACACTAGCGCGAATACACAAAAAAAAATTTCGGATTTATGCGTTTCCGAAAAATTGGGACAACTTTGTTCGGACAGAGGAGTTTCTATTTTTTTTTTCACAGAGGAGCTTATAACCTTTTCTTCTGTTGAAGGATTTTAAGGTTGCTAATCGAATTAAAGTTCCAATAATTGGTTGAGTGGAGTTTGTAGATCGGTAGCCCTTGTTATGTTAATGCTCATTTGCGTATATCTGCATATGAAAAAAACATTTGAGGAAGGGATTTGAGATTATTTCAAAATCAGGTTATACCTTTTTCTGGAATATTCCATTTTTTTATAAAATACTAAAAGACAATATGTCACATCTTTTATAGTTGGTTTTTTTTTTTGTATTCGATTCCAGTTTTTTTAATAATAAAGACTGTATTTCATTCGACTTTATTTCAACTAGCATTTTCTGAACATATGGTTTGTTAAAAAGTTTCAAAACCAATGGTTTAAATTAATTTGCTATAATTTTAATTGTATTGGTTTTATTTTATCTGCTATTATTATTATATGTTCATACATTGTATTTGTTTTTCAAAAAAGTTAACATAAAAGTTATTTAATATTTACAATTAACAATAAATTACTTGTAATTTTATACAAGGCTTGAAAATTTTTGATTGGATTGAAATTAGATTTTAATTTTGGAAATTATAATTTTTTATTAAGAACAACTAAGTAAATTTAAATTTATGTGAGCTCGATTACACAACTGTTTTTAAATTTTAGAGTTAACAGTAGTCATTTTTCAAAATTCTGTTATTGTTACCCAAATTTTATTTTGAGAATATACAAATTATCTTCATCCTGTCAATATATTCTATTCCGTTCCAATCCCGATTAAATTTTCGTTTCAGTGTTTGAAGTCATAGGTTTTGACACTTCAAATGAGATGAGATAGAATTAGACTCACGTTTTTAAAATTCGAATTGATCCGAATTGATTTCATCCGAATTGAAAATGAAGTTGATTTACTTATTTGATTCCGTACACTCTTTCATCTCCACTATATCTCAATAAATTAGGAGCAACAATTCTAAAATTTTACCAAAGTTACTGTTATTCATGCTTTAATTCTGGAATAGGACGAGTTTGTTCAGCGAGTTTAAGTAGCAGTCATACAACTTATATGAACATAACTGTGTTTTATTTTTTTATGGTTTATTTTATTTTAAAAATCATAGTGGGTATGCAATCTAAAAGTTGACAAGGGTAACTATAATCTTCCTCGGATTTACATTTTTTTTTGACTTTGAAGTACAATTCAATAATATCCACTATGCAGGATCCGAAAAAAAACTGGTAAGTATATAAAAATAGACAAAATTTGCATAATGCGAATAAGTTTATTCCGATATCGCATTTTATGAAAACAACTAACAATGTATTTGAATACTTGTTTTGTATACTGTCTAGAATTACTATAGTATTATACTTACTAGTGCTTCAACTGTAAAAAGTTTCTAAGAAGTTCTGGACCTGATATATATTTAAAAAAAATTCTATTAATGTCTACCATCTTCTTATTTACATTTATATTAAATTTGTTGGAATAAAAAAATTCAAAATTTTAGTTGAATATTTTCTAAGGATTGAGTATACGGTTTCTATACAGTTAGGGTACAATTTAATTCAAATGAGTTTTGTTGAGTATGTATGAGTATCCTATTTGTATCCATATATTTGTATGAAAAAGTATATTTTATTGCAAATATTTCATTTTTGTAATATATAAATTTAGTCAGATGATGTCTGTCCTCTGTTGATCCGTCTTTCCCTATAATAAAAGAGGAAAATTTTAGTATAATGCATTTGTAAATAATATGTGATCGTAACTTGAATAAAATTGTTTATATATATTTGTTTTCAATTTAAATTCCTTGACAAGATTATTTCATCCCCATGTTATATAAATTTTTTAAAATTTCTTATTCTAGGGTTGCAGCTGTATAGATTCTAGTTAATAATCTTACGTTTGCAATTAACTGGAAGAACTAGATTGGCCAAGCTTTAGTCTGCTAGACGTCTACTATTAAAAGCTATTTTAAAATCATATTTTTATTTTCAATTTTAACTTCAAAACCTTCTAACAAAAGTTTCATAAGCATTTTTAAGGAATATAGAAGATATAGACTTTTGATAACACGCACTATCAATTTTCAATTGGTAAAACGATTAAGTATATCAATTGTCAATTTTATGTCAATTTTAACTTAATATTGTGGGTCCATATCAAACTGAAAATCAACTTATTAACTGGGTACTTTGTATTATGAACCTATGATACAAGAATCAGTCATCTTTTATGGGATTTTGAACTTGATTCAGGTTCAATTTGTCATTGGGTTCAAATTACAGGCAAAATATACATATATTCAGTATATAAGTAACTTATACCTGTTACATCTAATAAGTCCTAGTACTTGTAGCTAGCTACAGATAAGCTATATAAAAAAATTTTAATTTCATTATTAATTTCATTCTTGGTCTTACGTAATATTATTACAAAGGGTTTAGTTTTTTTCAGTGAACAGTGATCATGCGTACCGGCTACTGAATGCCTGACTATTTTTTGTCCAGTACGGTACCATCAAATATTCATTATGAGTGTCAATTTGAATAGATTAGATGTCTCTGGCATATACTATAAATTGTGTATGTGCAAATGATAGTGAAATTTTGACTTTGAACTCATTTATAACACTTATTTGTAAATATGTATGTATACATATGTATGTGTTCTTAAATGATTCAATGAAAAATGACTGTCTCTTAGTAGTTATAACTTGAAATAAATAGTTATTATTATTTTACTGTGGCTTTTTTTTATATATTTATATATTTTATTGTATGATTGAAGTGTGAGTGACTAGTCTGATATATAAGTTTGTTTTTTTATTTTGTTTTTTTTTAAATAATGGAAATTTAAATTTTTAAATTTATTTTAAAAGAACATTTTTTTCCACAGAAAAACATAACACTCTCAAAAATATTAAACCTTTCTTAGGTTTATCAATCATTAAAATAAGTTTAAATCAGAAAAAGATTTTATTACAAACAAAATTTATTTATATTTATTCTACGACTTTTTGTAATAATTGTTTGTATTAAAAAATATATATGCAATACAGGGTGTTCATTAACAAGTCTCCAAAAAAAAGTGGATGAAAAAAGAATTCAAAATAAATAAAAAATTGTTGTGTGGTAGGGATTTTTTTCGAACTTTTTCCGAGATAATTGCCTTCAAAGTAATTTCATAATTATTTTAAAGATGCCCTTATTTCGCCCCTGTCGAATACAAAAGATTCGTTTAAATGTCAGTAACTAGCTTAAGTTATTACAGTTTTCCTTGTAATATCGTTTTTATAGTTGAAGAGTTACAAGGTTTTAAATCCGAGAAATTTTAATTTCATTGTTTTTATAAAATAACTGTAATTTTTTGCATAAACAACCGTTATTAGTGCAATAATGTTTTTTTCACAAACTTCTTGATCCACATTACCTCATAAATCATTAGGATTAAATTATTCCTACTTATTGAATTTGACTTGTCCCCGGATGTTGAACCAAAAACCCTCACATAAAAAAAGCGCCAAGCGCGTTCATAATGTGCGACGTTTTCAAGTAATTAGTTAAACTATTTATCTATAACTAAAACCCTATTGCAAAAACGCCTTATCACTGAATATTAATATTATCATATTTTTTGATAAGTTTTTGCAGCACTAAAACCACATTTGATAATAATTCAATAAAGTTTTGATTAAAAAAAAACATTCACTTATCATGAAAATGATTATTTGATAATTCATAAGTGGTCCGTGCAATAAAAGTTTTTCTTTTATCAATTTTCTCTAAAATTTAATAACTAATAAATAAATACATATTTTAAATATATTTATTTTTTAACTCCGGAAACTCTGAAAATAGTCTCTGATGGAAAGTTTATTTTTTCAAATAATTTTTATTAAAATGGGAAAACCAAATTTTGAAGAATTTATTTAATTTTAAAAATTTTTCTTTAATTAATTTCTTTTCAATTCAAGAGACAAAATAGCTAGACAAACTTTTGAGACAGACTCTTTAGAGATTTGCATCAAAAACAGATGAGCATCATTGAATATTTTCTTTCCGGAATTTTGCATTTTTGAGTTATTCAATTGAATATGAAAATTATAATATATGTTGAAGTGTTATTATCAATACTAAAGTATAAGTATAAATTTAGGAATAAGTATAAGTATAAGTGCATAACTTTTATTGAAATGAAAGTAGTAAGTTTAAATTGAAAGAAGTTTTAAAAAAGTTTTTGGAAAATTTTAATAAGAAAAAAACTAAAACACTTTTCTAATTTATAAAATTAAAACAGTTTCAAGTTTTTTGTTGACAATTTGAAAAAAAATAAAAACTTTAGAAGATGTTAGTTGATTTTCTAAACTTTTAAATGTTGATGAATTTAAAATTGTAAAAAGGTAATAAAAATATATAAAGTTTTTTTTAAGGAAATTTTAATTCCTAATACAATTAAAATTTAATTAAAATTTTTTTTTTAATTTTATTTATTTTATATCATCGGGGAAATAAATGTTCTTTAATTATTTTAGAAAAATTTGAAGTTTTGCTTTAAAATCACATTTTCGACACTCTAAAACAGAGGTCTTTTATACTTAAATATACATATAACATTATGTCATTATTATTAGTTATAATAAAATGTGGTTTTTTGATTTGGAAGCTTGAGTAATTTAATTAAATTGTTAAGAAGGTATAAACAATAAATATTTGACGTTCAATTATTAATTAAAATGTTCATTTAAAATTTTATGAAAGTTATTTTATTTTAAAATGTTTCCTATCTTTTATTCTGTGATGTTATGTATGACCACATTTATTTTTAATGAAGCAAATTTGAATACGATGATCGTACAGGTCACAAATTTTATTAGGATTAAAAATTAAATAAATATTAGTAACGAAACAACAGTAAGTTGATGCAAACCGGCTTAGTAATACCGTAAGTCTCAAAAACTTAATTGACAGTTATAAGAATCCCCACTTCAATTTGTTTCAGATTTCGGCAACATTGAGAAAACAGAACTACCTTGTACAATATGTATTTGAATTTTAAACTTTATTAATTCGGAAGATGTGCTTGTCAGGTCTTTAGAGGTGAGGCAATTTAAGATCAAAGATATATGGTTTGAATGTTTAATAACTTTTTAAATTTATATTTTTTATTTTTAATTCAGAATTTTGTGAAGAAAACTTGGGAAATTGGAAATGGAACAGTACACAACAGAACACCGATCAAAAATTACGAAAAGTTATGAAAAATATAAAAAATCTAATACGTTACTAAATGTTACTCAGTGTGGCAAAACTACCGATATGGTTTGAATGTTTAATAACTATTTAATTTTATTTATAAATTTATTTATTATTCAGAATTTTGTGAAAAAAACTTGGCGAATTGGAATATAACTCACAGATATAAAAATATCTTCTAATTTAAAATTACAATTATTAAAATATAAATATAATAGATAGATTTATATATGTAAACAAATTTAAGACATTCTATATGTAATAATGTCTAGCCTAGATCAATTTTAATCTTCACTTCTGTTCCAACAAAAATTCATGGTATAGATAGACATATTATTCTAATATTTGAACAGTTTCCGCATAAGAATCCAGTTTGAACAATGAAATAAAATTAAAGTTACGTCATTTATGTAAAAATGTCTACACTTAAAGTCAAATGTCCGAATTTTAAGTAAAATGATCTTCACTTAAAGTAAAAAATTTCTTCAGTTAAATTAAAAATATCTTCATTTAAAGTAACAGTTAATCTAACTAAATTAAAATTTCTTCATTTAAAGTAAAAATGTCTTCAATTTAAGTAAAAATAATTCAATTAGTTTTAAATTAAAATTTGGAAATTCCACCAATATATTATTTTATTTACCAAATTACTTTAATTAAAATACGGATTAGTTCACATCTATAATTTTTGAATCCCCATTATCTGAACATTTTAATAATAGTAAGTTAATAAAAGACCTAATATATAATTTACCTAATTTAACATTTATGTTTTTCAAACTTAAAATCATATAGAATTAAATCAATTTCCTATATAAATTAACTATTTTAACAATACAAATATACGAAATAACACATTACAATAAAAATCCACTAGATTTAATTTTAGTATATTACCAATTAAAATAATAAGCCACCCTTTATTTTCTAAAAACCTAAATCCATGTTAATAATTATCAAACAATGTAAAAATTTTAAATTACTAAATATTTAAGTATAGTACATATACAATTTAAGTTGATTTTTAATTTAGTTTATACTTATCTAGAAATATCTATACAATTACATTAAACTCTAATTTAGTATTTCTATTTCTAATTTTAAAACATACATTGTATATAATAGGATATAATATAGTAAAATGAAATTATACCATTTTCTTTTGTTGTAATTGATGTGTGTAATAAAGTATAAAATAACATAAAAATTGCATTTCAATCAACCATTAAAATGGAAAAGTTTTTTTTGAATAATAGATTCACATAAATATCAAAGAGAGTGAAAAACTCATAAATCGCACCTTAGGTATATTAAAATTGAAATTTTTTTGAAAAACCTTTCAATTTTAATAGTTGGAAAAGTAAATTTTTTTATTTGTAATAGTGTTTAAGTGTTTTCTAACTTTGTTTTAAATTAAAAATGAAAACTGTGAATCTAATAAAATGAATTTTATTAAGGAATAATTTATAAGTTTATTATGGGATATTGATAATATATTATTATTGGATTTTATTAGAATTTTGAAAATTGTTTTATTATTCTTTTAGTTTTTCAATTAGGTTTATTAGTAGTAATAGGAATAAGATATTTTTTAGAATTTCTTTAATTTTTTTGAGCCCTAAAATCTCTTCATAACTTGCAATTATTTATATGCTATAAACTTTATATTTGCCACTCGATACGATTGAAAAGTAAAGTATGAATTTTTCTATTATTTCTATTTTTAATTTTTATATTTTAACACTTCATAATACTTTAAAACGCCTTTGCAAAAAGGTACACTTGTATACTTATGAGTATTAAATATGACTTCAGAGGTGTGATTCTGATTATATTAGTTTTGACATTCGCGCAGATTCTGTATTTTTGAATCGTGATCTTCTATATTTTCCGCATTTTTATCTGACATAGCATAAAATGATTCACTAAGTAAGAAAAACTTAGGTATTCATAATTAAGTTCTGTAATTTGGTCTAGATAGTGTCTAGATTTAAATTCTTATTATTAAGTCTGTATATTGGTTTGCAAAGACTTAGGAGAATATATTGGTATAGACTACTTACAATGAGAAATTAAATTAAAAGAATAATGATTTATTTTATTACAAGCCTTGAAAAGGTTCTATTAATTTCTTTATCTAAATAATATTTATCTCCTTGTTTCAGAGTATTTCTTCAGCCTCTGTACTGCATTACTAAATTACTACTCTACTACACTTTTAAAAATATTTGAATTAAATCAATATTTGTTTTAGAAATTTGATTTCGCGTAAAGGTTTCGTTAGACTTATTAATATTATACTATAAAATATTAGCATAAGTCTAGTACGGTAACCCTATTACAGTTTAACGTTTATGCGAAACAATATTTTTTTAACATTTCTTATTCACATGAATAAATTGACAATTACACATTTCCTTTTTTCCTGGTCAGATCATATCTAATAAAAAGCAATAATTTGTAATTGATATCGAAATAGTTTATATCATTATATAAAATAAATTTAACTGCCACACCTGAAAAGAGAAGGCAGATTCACTCACTTATCACATTGTATGTGGTAGAGGATTGAATTATTAGAGGATATTTACAGAAATAATTATTATAAAAATTCAACAATATTACATATCCCAATTTGTATAATTTGGAATTTTCAAAATACTACAAAGTATAGTTCTGCTATTAGCAATCATTACTTAGAGTTTCCTAACCAACAACATTTGAAAGGGCCTACGTTTGCTTCCCTCTTTTATTACATTGTGTGGAATATAATCTGTATATAAATTAAAATAAAGTACTGTATATGAATTAATTAATCTATCATAACCTAAAAACCATTATAAAATTATATTGAACAACTGTTGGCATTTCCAAAATCCAAAAAGAACACGAAATTGAAAATATAAAACATTTTCTAATAGAAAATGAAATAATATATAATTTTTTTTTTATTCAACCTATAATCATCATGTAAAAACTTTGGTAATTTAATATTATAACAACACCATCTCTTATCAAACAATAATAATTTTCACTTATTCACTTGTTGTACTTTATTTCCTCAATATGAACAAATATATACTCTTACATACATACATCCAAATGTATATAGACTTTTAAATGCATCATATAAAATTAAGTATACAATAAAAAGCAACACTTTGCAACAAAAAAGTAAACTGAACTCAACTCTTCAAAAAATGAAAAAAAAAACACAAAATTGTTTTTCAAGTAATGACGGAAGTCTCCTACCAACTTTTTAACAATTTTTACTTAAAACAGTTTTCCTCATTGCTTTTCTTTATATACATTTTCCCCCGTTTAATTTCTGCTCATACAAAATTTTCATCGGAAATAATTTAATTTTATTTTAAAAAGGGAAAAATTTATGTAATAATTTTCCGATGGTTAAAGATTTGTTTTTTCTTTTTTTTTTATTTTTCTAATTTTTGTTTTGTTTGTTATTGTTGTTATTGTGATTTTCTTTAATTTTTGGGGAGTTTGTTGTTATTATTTTGTTGGTTTTTCCTTTTGCAACGTGCACATTTACCACTCATCAGGACACGCAAGCATTTATTACACACAAATATGTATTTATTTAACATATACACAATAAAATAAATTAGTAATACATAGTATTAAGTAGTAGTACAGTGTTGGATAAAAATTGAATACCAAAATATTATTTTTTTAAATCGATATTCTAAATACTTAGATTATTGGAGTTTGCTTGCATTTTTAACATTTTAATCCAAAGTATTTTTATAAATCTTTTAATTCTAATAAAACAATCTTGTGAAATTCGAGTAGCTGTACAATTACCAGTCCCTTTCATAGGAAATAGATGTTACTTTTAAAAAATTAAACAGTTATATTTTGACGCTTTTATTGATTGACTTATTTAGTTTTATTTTAAATTGCTTTATTTTGTAAAAATATTTTTAATTCTTATAAAATTTCAGTATTTTTTGGTATTTAATTATTTTAAAGTAATAATGATTATCAAAAGTAATTAAAAATGTAATTTAAGTATTTAAAATAATAACGAAAGTAATTAAAGTATCAAAAATAAATGAAATAAAAGTAATTGAAATCCAAGTTTAGTTATATTCTAGAAATAATCAAGTAAATATCTAATTCTTTTTACTCGTAATCGAATTTTCAAAGTATTAATGAAAAATTTTTTTTAATTGGTAATTAGGAAGTAATGATTATGGAGTAATGGTATTTAACACTATTTAAGCAGTGTATATGTAGTAATTTTTGATTCTAAGTATGTTAGACTTAAATATTAGAGTTTTACAATAAAGTTTATGATACAAAGCTTATAAAAAACCTTGTGTTATATGATTTTATTTTTCATCTTTGGGGATCAAATTTAATGGAATGTGTGTCTGACGGCGTGACAAGCACATGATAGATGAATTTCTATAAGCCGTGTAAGTAGATAGGCTATGTCACTCCGAGCACAAAAATCCCATGTATTTTAAAGGGGGCAAAATTCAGATATTTTCCAGTGTGGCCGTTGTAGCTAAACTTTGCGGTAAATGCTAATGTACTAAACTGCAAAGCTTTTTCCATTGTAAATTATACTACCATGAAATGAAAAAGCTTTTTCTAGAAAGATTACATATCCATACATACACTTTATCATAAGAGCAGTACAGAGAAAAAAATGCTAAAGAAAAACTCCCATATTAACTATATAACAACAAAAAGGAAAAAACAAAAAAAAAATAAAAAAAACAAAAAACAAAAAATTTAAAAATATAAATTAAACCTATGCAAATTTTTTTTTTACAGCTTTTTCTTGAACGATTTAATGTAAACTATTAAATTTCGCATGTAGAGTAGATTTACTACATTAAAAACATTATTTGTAGCTTAAAAATGAATCAGAGTTTTACTAGAAACTATATATAAATCCTAGCTTTACTAATTAAGATCATTTATGAATTATGAAAAAAATTTATTGATGTATAATAATTGTATAGATATACATACATAGTTATATTAACTCAATATAGTGCTATTATAAGTTTTTGATTTATGTTAATAAAGTTTTTGTGATAAGAAAATGTAATTATATTAGTTAAAAAAAAAAAAAAAAAAAAAAAAAAAAAAAAAAAAAAAAATAAAAATAAATAAGTGTACTAAATCTACTCTACATTTTTCTACGTATCATAAACAATATAATTGCGCTTTCAATTTGCCGCCGGCAAAACATACATTTTATATTTGTTAAAAAGAAAAAAACTATTGATTATAATGGATCATGTAGCTTTTTCAATCTCAAATTTTTTGATTATTTTTGTTTTTGCTTTAAACTTTTATCACGGTAGATGTAATACAAAATGCAGGAAATGTAATAAAAATTAAATAGATATTGATGCATAAGTGACTGTTACCTAAAATTGAATCGCATATTAATTAGAAATGTAAATATAATCGTATTTGTGAGCCTCTTATAAAATTTTTCATACAATATACTTAAGCTAAATGGTTTAAGCACTTAAAAAATACAGAAATAATCATAATATAAAAAACAGAAAAAAAAAATATGTATAAAAGGTTTAACAAATTAATTCCTGCTCTTACGCATGCGCATTATATTCATTCTTAATACAGGCAACTAACTATTTCAAAACCACCTTTAACAAAATCTCTCTTCTCTATTTTTGTGCATACACATTGCATTGCACATTATTATTATCATGCACTTATTTTTGTATTTACAAACAAGTTACTACTTTGTATGTCAGATTTTTTCGTAATAAATAAAGAGAATGAACAAAAAAAAATCATAAAATGTGAAACGTGTCTCCCTAAGTAAATGAATTGAATATGATTGTTAAAATACAATTTATGATATAAAATATAAAGCTTTTGGTATCTGAAAAATGAGATATATAGTTGTTTCAATAATTTACATTAAGAGCAAAATAAATGAGAAATAAAAATCCAAAATCAACTTTGTTATCGGTGCTGAGGTATCTATAATGATAAGCTGCAACTTATGTATTTAGTCTACCTTGTTTCTTCTATTTTAGATGCTCGAATATGTTCTGATTAAAACAAAAAAGAAAGGAAAGTAGAAATAAATATTGTACTAAATTTTGCTACTAAATTTTCTGATCGGCACAAAATAAATTATTGGAGAGCATTACTGAAAAATTGAAGTATGTAGATTTAATGATAGGAGTAGATTTAAAAATAATAGTAGAACGGAGTAGAATTTGAATAATTTTATAAAGACATTTTCTAGAGCTTTGAAAAAAAAAACATTTATATGTATATATGTACATTGTCTAGATTTCAAGAGATTTTAAATTTATTTGAATTAAACAAATTGCTAACCTTGTTTACATTGTTTTTTAAAGCTGAAAAATAAAAGTATGAAATGATATCCAGTGTTACCACTTCAAAATTTTAATTTTGCATTGATAGATGTAATTTCACAATTCTTGTTCTTCTTTATGCTTCTATATTGATACTCTCATTTCCGATCAAGTCATGTTAAAAAATAGAAAATCATGCAAGTCATGTTAGTAGTAAATAGTAATATATAGTTCAAAATAGTAATATGCAATGGCAGCATTGAAAAATACATAATTAACATAAAAAATTGAGAATGTGTGAATGAGAGAATAAACTGTTATTTATTTGATAAACTAACGGAAAAAAATTCAGTTCTCTTAGAACCTTAGTCGTGACAAGTGTTGAACGCATAAAAAAAAAAAAATAATTAAATTTGATTGTGAAAATTTGAAAAATTAATTATAATCTTGTAAAAAAGGAAACTTAAAAAATAGTTCCATTATCTTATTAGCAAAAAAAAAAAAATTTATCTATAACAAAAATTTGCTTATACAAATAAATCTACATATTAAAACAAAAAAACAAATCAAAACAATATTAATATGGAAAACAGTAGCAGTGAAATTAATGTTAAAGATATGATTAAAGATGTTCAAAAAAATTTCGAAAAATATAAAGACGACGCGACTTTAATCGAAAATGGCATCAAAGAATGTTCCAGATATCTTCGAGTTTTGTGTGCCCAACTCAAAATCGCAAAAACTGTAGCTAAAAAACAGCATTTTGGGAATGCTATTCATGTTTTGCAAAGCTACAGAACTAAAATGAAATTATTAAGCCTAAGGGGAGGAAGACATAGCTCGTCAAAGTTATCTAATAATTTTGTTAAATGGGAAAATGTACAATCATGCTTCAAGGGACGCATGAGAACGGGAATTATCATTAACCTTAAACATAAAGAACCAGAAAGTTTTTTAAATGATTGTAAAAAGTTGTTTAAAACACGTATTAATAACGCACTCAAAAGAGATGACGCTATTAAAGTAAATGCAATTTTTTGTGCGGAGTTCATAAAAGCTAGTGGAAATGATGAAATATATGAAATAAAGTATTTGAACACCAAAAATGTACCTGTGTATAAAAACACTGACATCAATGCACTATTTTTAGAACATATTAGAGAAAAACTGCTTAAAAAATTGGAAGAATTCCAAGAAAAAGACAGTGGCTGGGCATTATCGGCTGTTCTTCATTTGGTTGTTAATATTAACAAATTTACACCTATGTTGGGGTCATCTTATGTAGAACTTCCTTCAGAAATCAAGAAGAAAGAAGCTTGTATAAATGTAAAGAATAATGATAATGCTTGTTTTGCTTGGGCAATAACATCAGCGTTATATCCTGTAACTAAAAACCCGCAACGTGTAGGAAAATATCCAGACTACTCAACATTATTAAATTTTAGTGGAATTCAATTTCCTGTAAAACTTTGTCATATTCATAAATTTGAAAAACAAAACGAAGTTTCGGTAAATGTATATGGCCTCAAAAAATTGGGAAAAAATTATGTAGTTATTCCTAACTACTTAACTGAGAATAAAAAAACAAAGCATGCTAATCTTTTAATGATACAAAACAAATATTATGATGAATATGACGAACAAGATGAATCCAATGAAGATGAGGAAATGTATGAACCCATTAAATATCATTATGTTTGGATTAAAAGTTTATCTCGCTTACTATCATCGCAACTAGCCAAAAACCGACATCAAAAATATTTTTGTGATAGATGCCTTCATTATTTCTGGACTGAAGAAAAGTTGAATACACATATGGAAGACTGTAAACTATACAATAGCTGCAGAATAAGATTACCAACGCAAAAGGAAAAAAATTTGCAATTTAAAAATTATAAAAATAAAATTAATGCTCCGTTTGTAATATACGCGGATTTGGAATGCTTATTAGAATCAACTGAAACAAAAAATAAGTATCAAATTCATAAACCTTGTAGTGTAGGATATTACGTTAAAAGCTCATATGACCCCAAGCTATCTTTTTATAAGAGCTATCGGGATGAAAACTGTATTGAATGGTTTACTAAAGAATTATTAAATTTTGCTGAGAATTTAACATCGATATTTCTTAACCCTTTACCGATGCAAAAATTGTTAAAGGATGAAAAAGCAATGTTCTTATCATCTGAAGTTTGTTATATTTGTGAAAAAGCGTTTGATGAAAATAATATTAAAGTCAGAGATCACTGTCATTTAACAGGAAAATATCGCGGTGCTGCACATAATAACTGTAACTTAAATTTCCAATACAACCATACAGTTCCCGTCGTATTCCATAATTTAAGTGGATATGATTCTCATTTCATAATAAAACAGTTAGCAACAGATATAGAGGGTAGAATAAATTTACTACCAGTCAATAAAGAAAAGTACATTTCATTTACAAAAATTTTAAATGATTATCCTATAAATTTCCGCTTTATTGATTCCTACAGATTCATGGCAGCCGGTTTAGATACTTTATCATCGTATTTGAATGATTTTCCTGTTTTGAAATCAGAGGTTAAATATTTAGAAACTAATCAAATAGCATTATTAACTCGAAAAGGAGTCTATCCTTACGATTACTTTGATTCTTCAGATAAATTTTCTGAAAGCTCATTACCTCCTATTGATAAGTTTTATAATAAATTAAATGAAAGTAATATTAGTGAAGAGGAATATACGCATGCAAAAAATGTGTGGGATCAGTTAGGCATAAAAAATTTAGGAGAATACTCCGATCTCTATTTAAAAACTGATGTCCTTCTTTTAGCAGACGTGTTTGAACAGTTTCGCTCGAGTTGCATCAAGACATATAAACTAGATCCAGCTCATTATTACACCCTACCGGGGTATACTTGGGATGCAATGCTACTTTACACTAGAATAAATTTAGAGCTTTTAACAGATATAGATATGTTGATGTTTATTGAACGAGGCGTTCGTGGTGGTCTTAGCCAATGCTCAAAACGATATGCTAAAGCAAATAATAAATATTGTACAAACTATAACCCCTCTAAGCCATCAACATATTTAATATATGATGATATTAATAATCAATATGGTTGGGCAATGTCACAATTTCTTCCACATAGCAACTTTCAATGGGTCGATAATGTTAAAAACTTTAATGTTAATGATATAGATGCGAACTCATCAATTGGTTATATTTTGGAGGTTGACTTAGATTACCCAGATTATTTACATGACTCACATTCAGATCTACCATTTTGCGCTGAACATAAATCACCCCCCAATTCAAAACAGATAAAACTCATGGCTACTCTTTACAATAAAAAAAAATATGTAGTCCACTATCGAAATTTACAGCAAGCCTTAAAACATGGGCTTAAATTAAATAAAATTCATAGAATATTAAAATTTAATCAATCAAATTGGCTAAAGTCATATATAGACTTAAATACTAAACAGCGCACATTATCAAAAAATGTATTTGAGAAAAACTTATACAAATTGATGAATAATGCTGTGTTTGGAAAAACTATGGAGAATGTAAGAAAACATAGCATAGTCAAGCTAGTTACTAAATGGAGTGGTCGATATGGAGCAGAATCGCTAATTTCCAAACCTGAGTTTAAAGGTTCAATTATTTTTAGTGAAAACTTATCTATAATAGAATTAAACAAAACAGAGATTTATTTCAACAAACCAATATATGTTGGAATGTGTATTCTTGAACTAGCGAAAACAACTATTTATAATTTCCATTATGATTACATGCTTCAAAAATTTAATTCCAATTGTTCTATATTATATACTGATACAGATTCTTTAATTTATGAGATAGTGTGTCCAGATATATATGAAGTAATAAAAAATGATTGTCACACATATTATGATACAAGTGATTATCCAAAAGATAATATTTGGGGAATACCTCAAGTAAATATAAAAGTAGTTGGTTTAATGAAAGATGAATTGAATGGTGAAATAATGACTGAGTTTGTAGGTTTAAGATCTAAAATGTATGCTATTCGTGTAGAGAATAAAGATAAAATTAAAAAGTCTAAAGGAATAAAAAAAAGTATAATTAAAAATAGAATAACTTTTGATGATTACGTCGAATGCTTGAATACGAGCAATGAAATATCAATAAAACAAAATTTAATACAATCCCAAAAACACGAAGTTAGTAGTATAATACAAACTAAAATTGCACTTAATTCAAATGATGATAAAAGATACGTTTCAAGAAACAATTATAAAACGCTACCTTGGGGTCATTTTAATATTATGGAATTAGATTAATGAAATATGTATATTATTATTATGAAATATGTATAATATTATTGCTTTTTAAATTTAATTTATTAGCATAAAATTTTTTTAAATTTATTAATAATATTTCTAATAAACACTTTTGTTTTGGATTCGTTTTATTAACAGCTTTGTTTATTTTGTGAATCATAAATAAGTTTTTGATGCGATTTGATATTGTAGCAGCTTTCTTAAATTATTATACATATAATATATTAAATTTGTTTAATGATTATACGAACTAATTGTTATACCTATAGTATTAATTTAATAAAATATACTATAAATTAAAAACAAACATTTTTCTTTTTGTTTTCAGGATTTTTTTTATTTCAGGTTTTCTGTTTTTTAGATTTTTGTTTGTTAAAGCAAGAGTGCTATAACTCCTATTTTCTTTCAGGTCATCAGATCATCGCAAAATTGTTAAAGCTGTTTCAGCTAAATAAAAATTATTTGAACATATTAACTCATATGTTTTTATTTTTTATTTTTATGTTTACTATAGGCAAAGATAATGAATATAATTAGATGTGCACTCTCATAAAAAATTTTTTTTTTAAAAAATAAAACCCTAATATGAGTCTAATATAATTCTTACATTCATACACTTTTAAAAATTAAAAAAGCTTTTAAGAGAGTTAAAACTAAAAATAGCTCCTGTACGTTTCTATTTTTTTTTTTTTTTTTTTTTTTTTGATATGCAGTCATATAGTAAACAACAAAATATGATGATTGTACAATATCAGTGTTTTATAAATACACTTATAAAAAATTGTTTAATAAATTTAAATTAAATAATGAAATATATATTTTGTTGTTTTTATTACTGATCGCCTATTACTTTTGTTTCTAAATTAGACATTTATTTATTAATTAATAATTATTTTTAATAAAATTCCTAATGTTAATTAAATAGACTCAAACAGCAAAAATACAAAATTCACCATCATAATTCCAACTTCATTGTTTCTATTTAGCTTTAAATAAAAAATGAGAATAATTCATTTTTTTTTCTGAGTGTCTAAAAAACTAAACAAAACCAAATATAAATATACTACTCGCATATCAGTTGAATAAAATAGTAAATAAACTTTTTTTTTTCAAGTCATAGTCGCCCACTCATTTTGTATATTAGGAAATATATAAACACACTGCGCTCTTATCAGTTGAATTTTTTATGTTGTCAATGAACTCTATAATTAACTAGAAGCAAAAAAAAAAAAAAAAAAAAATATAACATTTTTTAAAGTCCAAGGTTGTTGAGTAATTTAATATTTTATAATATAGGTCATATTATTATTTTTCGTAATTTCTTTTCTTATCATAATTTTTTGTGTGAAGAAAAATTTCAAGTAGGTATCTATGGTAAGAAGTAAAACCAAATTTTAATTTTTCAAATAAATTTTATTTCAACAATATTTTACATAAAATAATCTTAATAATTCTATAATTCTCTCATATTGATTGTGAAATGAAACACAACTACAGGTATCAGGACCTACAGTTGCGAAATCAGATACCCAACAGCAATTTGTATAATGTTTACCATGTTTTGAACTGATCGGTTTATTACCGGTCG
>OY720442.1:40573601-40781311 GCA_963082915.1 Dolichopus griseipennis | reverse complement strand
CGTGTAGTACCATTTTGATGCTTCAACTTTGTTCTTCCCTACATCTGTTTGCCCTGATTATTACTTGTGGGGAAACTTTAAGTGGAGGACTTAGTTTTCTCAAATGAGAGAACTGAAAACGATGTGCCACCACCCAGCTGGTTTTATCCGTTATTACTTGTGGTCCCAACACTAGTAATGAGTAGTTTACAAACTTTTCATTAATGTTTACAAATAATTGTTCAATACTGTACAAATTTATTTAAACTTGTAGTGTTTAAACTAAGAGTTTTCGATTGAATTAATTTATATATGTATATAAAGCACCACTATTATATATACAAAATATTTAGAAAAAACAGCCTTTTGTCTTTTATTTATTATACAGAGTGATTATGTGTTTTTTTTTAAAATTGCTATTTTTAAGAAAAAATCAAGATAAGTGAGGGTTGCAAAAAAAATAACAATCAACTATAATATTGGTGTGAAATAAATCCTATATTCGTGCTCTGGATCTATTCTTTTAGTTAAGTTGCCATCGAATATGGAGTTTTATTTATTTATTTAATTTTAAGCATTTATTATACACACACATCATAATATATAAAATCGCGTGCATATGTCTACATTTTGAGTTAATGTATCCAATTCATGTAATCTGAAGCAAAGTATGAATAATATCTAAAGAAAATTTATATGTTCTTGTATAATGAAGATGATTGGATTTATTTTTAAATGCTGCTGAGTTGTAAAATATTGAGATTGATTATTACTTTTTTAATGTTGCATTTTATAAAGTTATCGAATAAGATAAAATTTATATTTTTATAATATGTATATACACACAAATATATATAGGACATTATTATTAATTTTAGTCTTATATTAGATTGGAGAAAGTTGATTAGATTTACTTATTTATTTTATAGAAATTTAGTATATTTTACATTATATACATGGTTTTAAAGTAATAAATTTAAGATGTTTTGATATTATTAGAAAACATTAGCAAAAACATAATAACCATGTAGGTAGCATGTTAGAAATTATAAATGCTTACGTGTCATAATGAGTGGTAATCCACGATGCAGTGAGGATAATATCTATGATATCCTTTTCTTATATTATTGGGAAAACTGTTTTATAGCATAGATTTCAAAAATATTGAATAGCACTGGCGTAATGCTATAATCTGACAAATTGCGTAGTGGTTTAAACCCTGTCCTTTAAAGTGAAAGGCACCAGGTTAAAACTTCGGTCAGATCATATCTACGCTCTATATAAGCATTTGTTAATTCATAATCCTGTACAATAGCTACAGCCAAGTAATCAATGGTTTATTGAATAAAATAAAAAACTAATCAAGGGCTTATTGAATAATAGGCTTCACTTTAGTGAAAGAAAGTGAAGCATATTCTAAAGAGACTTGCTGAATGCCCTATACTCCTTTTAGAAGTGAAAAAGGTATAAATAAAACAAAGTTTATAAACAGTCTCTTAGCTCAAGAAAGTAAATGTTCATTCAATAAATTTTTAATCAATATTGAGAAACTTCATTGATCCATACATCCAATAATAAAACCCGAGTTTGCTTTATGCTAATTAAGAAACTTAAATGTGGGTATTCTTAGTTTAGGAGATATGTTTCCATTCAGGAGACGTGTTGTAACTGGTATAACTGATCCAGCTTCTTCACTTCATATTTTGTACACTTTTTGGAGCAAAAAAGGCTATGATAATACCGCCTTGTTAAGAGTTGTAACTATTTTTATTAATTTCGACGATATAGTGATTTAAGTGACATGTTGCAGCTACCTGAACTGCGGTACAAAATGATGTAGAGTTGTCAAAACTAAACAAGTTTTATAGTATGAACAAGTTAAATTAAACATATTAACGTTTCTTAAATACCCATAGAGGTTACGAGTTGAAGTACAAGCTTTAAAACCATTCTATGCTTACCATGTTATGTGAATTCAAAAACTTGCCGCTTTAAAATTTTTTTGGCGCCTTAGAAATTTTTTAAATACTTTGAAACTTTTTATTTTAAGCCTAAATTTAAAAAAAATTATACTACATGAAATCAAGCCAATTTGGTTTAGTCAAATAATTCGATTCGAGTTGTAAAATGTCTATTCTAAAAACATTCTTAAATTTGAACTTAGAACTGACCAGTTAAGTCTTTAGACAATTTAAAATCAATTTTCAATCTATTAGTAAATATTAAATAAAAATATTAATTTTTTTTTTTTAAATTCAATTGAATTTTAACGTAAATTTATATTTTGTTATATTTTTTTGGGAATTGGGGATTTATTTATACTAATTATAAACAATTTATAAAATTTATTTATTGCGTACTAATATATAATAATAAATGTACAAATAAAAAATGTATACATTTAGTGTTTCTGACAAAGAATAATTAGAGGGTTTTTCTAATTATGTTAAAATTATTATTAATTACACCAAAATACTATTTAAATTTGAAAAATCTATTCACACATTAAATTATTAAAATGATTATACAGCTCATATACATACTTGCAATAATCCTGAAAAAATATCAAAATATTTTAAATTGGATTAGAGTATATAGGAGTGGCAAAAAATTCTTAATACATATACAAATGTACTATTTTATTAATGGTTTAAAATTTGTTGAAAAATATGAATTTAATATAATTTTAGTTTTAATTTATGTGCCTTTCTCCATTTGTTTTGTTATTTTTTCTGTTGAAATTTAACAGCATGCACAAAACCAACAGAAGTATTTTTACAACAAGCAAAAAAAAAAATGGTTAGCTCACGTACAAGTTTAACAAGTTATGAAAAATCTAAGGGTTCTTAAAAAGCACATTTTCAAAATTAAATTAATCCCGTTTTAAACTCAAATAATTTTGGGAAATATAAGGGTTAAAGAATTTTTCAAAAATTGAATTTCCAAAAATGGTAAACTGAAGTACAGTATGTCAATTCTTTACATTTGTGTTGTATACTCTTTTTACGTGAACTTGGTCCTTTTTTAAATGGAATTTGTTTATTTTTAAATAATTTTGATCTTTTTTCAAATGAGTTTGATCCTTTTTCAAATGAATTTGATCTTTTTTCAAATTAATTTGATCCTTTTTCCTTAAAACGTCGCTGTATCATGGGAAGTTGATCTGTTATTTTCTGGAAAATCTAGTCCTGAATTCTGTTATAAAAACTAGAAAAGTAAAAAAGCCAAAAATGGCATCTAAATTTTTGTATTTAGGTACAACTATAACATCGTAATTACCTGTTTCAGACATGATGATTCGACTACTAAAAGTCGAAAAAGGACTAAAATATCATGTAAAAAAGGATCAAGTTCATGTGAAAAAAGCATATTAGTCGGCAATTTCGGATTTTAAATATACCTTGCACAAATTTTGTTATAACAATTCAAAAATAGGGCATTTCCGAACTTTGAAGAGTTGTAACTCCTTAACGGATTCGGCTACAGAAAATATTAATTAATGTTTTTATAATATCTTCTTCTCTCATTTAAAATTTATTTCCTTTATTTCAAACATTTTCAAAGTTTTGTCAAACGGAAGGACGGATGAACAGAGTGAAACTGTATAGGCACATATTTTCAAAATTTTTTTTTGAAAAAGTGCTAATAAAAATAATAAGTAATGTAATAGTAGGCAATTATGTTGATTACTATGATGACATCTAGTGGTTATTGTAGTTGGTTTGTAAAATGTCAAAATTGTGTTTTTTGTTTGTGTGTTCTTACAATTATTTTTTGTTTCTGTCTAATGTTTTTAATTTCAGACACATTAAATGACTTTTACTTCATTTTTCAATTTAGAATTTTTAAATGTTTAAGTGTTTAATGCAAACGTATATTTATGGTATAAATTATAGTTGTGTTTTAAAAGAAAATTTCTTGCTATTTATTAAATTTTTTAAATTTTGTAATGAAAAATGTAAGAAATTAAATTTTTATTTGATATTTAAGTATACCTTATAGTGTTTTTATGGTTTTTTAATAATTGATCAAAAACTATATTAGATTGAAGAGTTTTGAAGACATATTTTGGAAAGAAAGTGTACGGAAAGCCAATTACTTAATGAACTTAATGAATCCCGAATGATTTAAAATCTTGAAAAAACAAATCCCGAAAATATCAAAATACCCAATGATTTAAAATTTTGAAAAAAAAATCCCCAAAATATCAAAATCCCAAAAAATTTCGAGCCCCGAACCATTTTTGGAAGTTCCACAATCCCAAATACGAAAAACCCAAAATACCAAATTACGAAACCTTATTCAGGTAGGATACGAGGTTATAAAAAAACTTCCACTTAAATATATATGCATATATAGTAAAAGGCAAGTATTAATACGCTGGAAAAAGTAGCATCCCTGATTTTGTATCCAAATCTGAAAACCTTCCCAACTTTTTTTTATAAATAATAAGTTAACAACAAAGCATTTAAAATAATGGGGGCTGCCTCTTCTTTTCCGGGGAGTCTTAGTACGAAATATGTGTAGATGCTAAGAGTTTTTTGTAAGTTGCTTTATATATGTTAGAATAGCTAAATTTTAGTGTTGCCATTGTTAGTTAGTTGATATAGGATTTCATCACATGATCTAAGGTACCTTAAATCAGTGAATCTTTAAAATGATCGGACAATGTAAATAAGGTAAAGATCTCCTGTTCACAGCTCTGAGATGCAATCTAAATTAAGTTTTATATAATTAATTTTTTTCAACATGCTGATTGTAAGAACTTCCAATTCATAATGGAGGTATTGAGTCTAGAATGTATAATAATATCTAGAAAAGATATAATATCTATATATGCAGAGTAGGGACTAGAAGAGATGTACAGACCATATAGATTTTAGAAACAACAAAAATAATTTGTAATTTAAAAAAATTTCAGACTTTCCTGCAGTTTAAATTGTAGTCATTTCCCGTAGAGTCCGATTGACAGGAAAATTATATTATAAAACTTCCGATATTAAAATTTTTAATTTTAATGTGAAAATTTTCCAAAAGATATATTAAATTAAAATACAATAAAATTTAATAATTGCAAAATAAAAAAAAAATTAAAGAAACCTTAG
Source organism: Dolichopus griseipennis (assembly GCA_963082915.1). Lineage (NCBI taxonomy): Eukaryota > Metazoa > Arthropoda > Insecta > Diptera > Dolichopodidae > Dolichopus > Dolichopus griseipennis. The sequence continues at coordinate 40,776,227 of OY720442.1, read as the reverse complement.
TACAATTTTAACATCGGTGAACAATTTTTTATTTACGAAACAAGAGTTTTAAAAATTTCCCTGTAAAATACGTGGTGTGTGTATATTATGTATATTTTTATTAATGAATTTTTCAGAAAATAAATTTAATAAATTTATACATTAACTTCATTTTGAAAAAAAATGAGAAAATAATGAAATAAATTAATTTTTTCCTCTTTTTATGTAAAAAATTTTTCAATTCCCTGCAGTAAACTGCAATAATGAATAAAAATTACGTACATACATTTTTTATTTACATTTCAGTTTAATTTTTTTAATTTAATACAATTGTTTTTTTACATTAACTTTTGCAATAATAAAAACTTGTAAAAACAACTATTTCTCTTTTCATTTTTGATTCAGTTGAATTTAAAGTTTTTTTTTTTATTTTGGTCCATTAATGTGAAAAAAAAAAAATTGAAATGTTTGGCCTGAAGGATTTATATTGAACTTGTCAGAGAATCAGAGATCGCCAAAAGTTGGAAAAAAAAAGAAATATGAAAAACTTTCACCAATTTTAATCAATTGCGATATGATTAAGAAGAGCAATGTAAAAAAAGAGGAAGTGTGTAGTAGAGTAGACTGTGTCAACTCTGGGATACCCGTATGATCGTTATATAAACATTATATCATTATAGTTTTATTAGGTGCAGAGTAATGCTCATATAACAGAGGGTGTTGTATGGCAGCTACTCGAACCCATTGCAGTAGACCAAACAAATTTTGCAGAAACTTTTATGGCCATAAAATTAAACTATTTTTGGCAAAATTTCAGATACCCAACTTTAATAGGTAAAGAGTAATACTTATATAAAAAAAGAAGATGTATGACAGGTACTCGAAGCCGTGGACCAAAATTACTGGATTTCAATAGCGATGACAGCTATTGCAAAAAACTAATTTGTGAAAAATTCAAAATTCTAGCTCCTTTATTTTTTTGCGTTATCGTACAGACGGACGGACGGATGGACATACATAGCTAAATCGATTAATTTTTCGATTCTGATCCGATCCATACCCTTGAGTCTATATATACGCCCTCCTTCTCTGCGTCACAAAAGTAATGTTAAATTTATTATACCTTTTAGTATACCCATACCCAGAATTTTTTGGATCATTTGGGGGAAGGATTTTCATTTGCAAATATTTCAGCAGTTCCATTTTACCATTTTCACCATTCCAACCCATTTACCCATTTTAACAGTTACAGGTTTTTAAATTATTTAAATAATTTCTTTGTAGCTCTTAACCTAGGAGTTATTATATGACCTTTATATTTTATCCCAAATTTTATTTTGCCAATTCTGGAGAACTGCGATTTCCAGTTTTACTAAATATAGAAGTGTTCCTACTGCCCTTTTTGTTTGTGTTATTTCTTAGAGTTTAATTTATTCAACTCAAACTTTGTAGACGTTTTATAAAATATTTTTAAAAATATGGTTAAAAATTTAATTAATAATTTTTGGTTTTATTTTTAATATTTACAATGAACCATGGACACTTTGTTTCAATTGACCTATAATTAAATTCTGAAGTTTGTAATTAAATAAAACAAAATTTTAAATTTATATATTTTTATTGTTTGTTGAATTTCAAAAGTTAATTTTAAAAAATATTTAACGACGATTGTGGGTTTTTACTGAATTATTGAATGAACTGGAGACAAATGCAATTTTGCTAATTTAATATTTTCAAAGTTCACGTAATTTTCTTATTCAAAGTGAATTTGTTGGAAGGTTGGAAATGAACCTATTCATAAAAGATTCGTTTTCATTTTTTAGTACGAAACGTTATTGACACAGTGGAACACATTAGTGTTCCACATCTTAACGGCCCTCAACAAGTTTCCATAGCTAGTTTTAAACCATCTTGGAGTTTCCACAGTGTAGAAGTGAGTACTTGCAGCTTCTCTGGTGTTACATTTCAATCGCTTAAGATGAAACATAATTGACTTTAGGACAAGAGAAAATTTGATTCATATTTGATTCAGCCCAAATGTGAGAGTTATACTCCATCTCAGATCAAATAAGAGCTTTATAAATATTAGACAAATTCATAGAGAAATAAGTTTTACAATGGGACAAAAAACCTTAGCTTCACCCTAACCATGATATTTCGTAAGGCGTAACATTGGATTTTCTAAGGAAACCGTAGGTGCTGTCGTCAGCGAAGCTATGGACTGGATTGACGGTGGAAGAGAGTAAATTGTTGATAAAAATTAAAAACGGAGCTTTGTGAAACGCCAGCGTTTATTGCTAAAGTGTCAGAATTAAAATTGTCAACAAGGCACATATAAGACGATTCGAAAGAAAATTATCAATTCATTTGCTGATTATCAAGATCAATAGCTCAGTATTTGCTCAAAAGAACAGAGTGCTATCCTATACATAGTATATACGTTTATATATTGCGCAATATTTAATATTAACATTTATAATACAAGACCTAGTTGAAACTTAAATTTATAAACTCTTGTGCCACGCAGATTCTTTTATCCTAATTCAATAATATCATATTAAGCCAAATTATCTTAGCAATATATTTCAAGAATATTTTAACAACTCCTTCCTATTCTTAACACATTGTACATTTAAGCTTAATTTTCATTAAAATTTCTTATTATAAACAAATTAAAAAAACCAATATAATTTAATTTTTAATCTGAAATTTTTCTACGAATTAAAATAAATCAATAAAACATGAATTTCTAATTCCGAATTAATTTGATATTCTCTAAAAATTTAAAACCCAATGGAATTCTCCATAAATAGTGTAAAAAACGTGTTTAATTTAAATTTCGAGGAAGGTTAAAAAATAATTAGAATTAATTATTCATTAAAATTTTTTCAATAAATCTCTTTATTTTTATGGTTAAACTGTCGCAATCAGGATAAACTTTTTACATGTAACATAACAGTAAAAGCCTACATTCATTACAGAATTTGATATGAATTGCATATATTTCATGATGAAAAATTACTATGAGAATACGTGCAACACGCTAGCATATACACTTAAAAGAGTGAATCTGACATTTCTTAAAGGTTACTTTATAAATGCCTTATGAAACATACAATGACTTGAAGTGTCGTTAACTTAAAGAATTATTGCCTGACATTTGCAAGTGTTTAAAAACTTAATGTTTATTTATAAATAATTACTTTTAAATGTCAAAATGTTTAGATTAAGAATTAATTTATTTTTTTGAAATTAATTTTAAAGTTCTTTCGTGGATTGTTTTTTCAGATTAAAATAAAAATTTTAAGAAGTTTTAATGCTAATATGAATAAATGCAGTTTAGGTGACTTTCAGATAAAATGGTTTTTTTTAGTTTCACCATAACATGACACTTTATTCATTTTAAAACCTGTGTACTACTATAGTTAACTGTAAAATTTATGATGATAAATGATTTTGAATATTAGAATGATAGTTACTAGTTAAAGTTTTGAAAATTTACGACCTGAGGGTCAATGTAAAATTTGAATTATATTTTTGCAAAAACATAAAATAAAAAATAACTGTTCATGTTTTTAGAACATTTTTTGAAAAAATATTGAATAAAAAGTGTCTATACAGTTTCAATCTTTTCCGTCTAACCGACATTTTAAATTTTAATCGCAGGCAGTTAGGTTCTATAAAAATTTAATTAAATTGAAAAACTTTTTCTGTAGCTTTACCCGCAACGGAGCTACAGACCCCAAAATCCGAAAAAACTTTTTATTTAAATTGTTATAGCAAAATTTCTGTGAATCATTTTTGTAGAAACACCAAATGATGGCTGTTGTTTTAAGCTGTGTATCTGAACAAATGCTTACGATCTATCTGCAAAATCTTCTGACCTAAAACAATCAGTAATGAAAAGCTTAGCAAATGTTTGACTTAAGAACTTGAAATTTGGTCTTAAGAAATAAATATGAGTCTTTTAAGCAAATTTTTTAGTATGACCATCTGATTAAGAGCTGTAAGATGTCAAAAACTAAAGATATTGTATATTGATGCAACAAGTTAATTTAATAATAATGAAGATGAATCGAATCTTTGACAAAGTAGATCAACACATTATATATTGAACATCAATTTCTGTAAATATATTTATAATATGTAAATGTAAGTAAACCCCATTTAAAGTGTAAATAATATAAAATAACATTGATATAAATATTAACATGATATAAGAATGTGATGTGATATGCAATGGTTGATTTGTAATGCAAAGTTCATTATTAATAAAGGTCATGTTTTGATTGGATTAAATTTTATAATTTTAATTTTGTTAAATAAATATTTATTTATTTGAATTTTTATTTGTTTTGCTAAATAGTAAAAAAAAAATTAAATTGTATTGATAGTGAAATCGTTATATAGATTAAAAGGTTATCAGTAATCGCTTTTTCCATTTAAAAGATCTCTCATTTGAACTAATGGCTAAATTTATTTTTTGTGGTAAATTTATGCTCAGCTAAGATTTTTTTGATTTTCCAAGTATTTTAATGGTAATTTATAAGTTTTTTGAAAAGAAAATACAATTTTAATATTTGAAAATAATGAATTTTTAAAAAATCGAGTGAAAATGAATAAAACACGAAAAAAATCAAACTATGTAAAGAAAAGTTTTTGTGATAGATTATTATTATTATTTTATATTTATTAATATATTTGTCTAGAATTAGGTGTAACAAACGCATTCAATTTCATCTGTTTTGTTGGGTGTGTTCAATTATAAAAAAATAAAATATTAATGTTTTGTTGAATGTGTTTTATTTTAGAAAATAAAATGTCCAAAATTATCATAAGCAGGCCAAAAAATATTTTATTAATTTTTAATTAAAAAAAAAAATAAATACTTTTTTATGAATTTAAACTATTTAAAATCACTATGAAATAGTGCATTTACGTTTTTGAAACTTACAGAACATTTTCTGGAAATTTTATATAAATAGTAAAACATTTTGTAAATAAAAATTAAGAAAACTATATGCTTCACAGGATCATTGTCTTAATTATTTTCAGTGGGGACATTCGCTAATAAACCGAGCAATGCAATCAAAGTAATTTCAAAGCTTCCCTCATCTCTCCGTCTCCCTCATCCTTGCATTTGTCCCTCATCCCTGCATTTGTCTCTCATAATTCTCTAATAAATTAAAATGGAAAAAAGATGGGGTAGAGGTTGGCAAAGTGGTTTCGGATGTACACCTGAGATCGATGCACAATAATAGAAGCCAAAGAATATAAAATTTTTTAACTTAATTAGGTTTTTTAAAAAAAGTTCCGAATAAAATTTATAATTTGCATTTAATAATGCAAAACTCAATTCAAAAACCATAATACAATTATACGTACATATAAATAGGTACATTATGTAGCATGCTGAGTAGGAGAATGTTTGCAAAAAACAAGTATTTCGTTTTGAATCTAAACAAAGGTTGTGAAACAATAAAGCTATGTATAGCAATATTTTTTTAAAATATGTACATATACAAAACATTAATAGATGGAGAAATAGATCATTATTGAAACAAAATAAACCTATAAAAAAAATTTAAATCTTTCAAATCGTTACTTGCTTGCTTATTTGATTATTTTGACTACTTTGGTTTTTAATGAGTTGAAATCAATTGCAAGAATCAATCGGAAGGTTAAAATAGTGTTCAATTTCAATGAAAAATATTGTGTCAGACTATTTCCAAAATTTAAGAAATAGTTATAGATCTATTATTAGTTTCATAAAGTTATCAGTTCATCAGCTTGGTACTTCTGTTATTATAAATAAATAAAATAAATATAAACATAATAAAGTTAAGTATTTTAAGAACCTTCTTTCAGCTCACTGGTTGTTTAATAATGAACTTTAGTGAAAGCTAAAGTGACGCAAACATCCTGCCCTAAAAGAAAGTATTAATTATATCAAGGTTAATCAATTTGAAATATGTATTTACACACATGACTCTTAATAATTTATAAAAAACAAAATATATATATGTATATTAATATTTAGTTCAATAATCAGTCGTTAAATTTTCTAATAAAAAAAAAAAATATTTAATAATATTTATATTTTTTTTTTATTAATTCAATTTAAATTTAATTTTCATCAGAATTTGAAAGATTAAAAACTTCTGATAACCTTTTAAATTACAAAAAATAATAATAAGAAAAAATTATAAAAGAGTAATCAGCTGAGTTCCAGAGAATATAATATAGAACTTAAAATACATCTATAAAAATTTAGTAACGATTTTATTACAAAGTTACTTTAGCATCTATAAGATAAGAAAACTATTATTATTACACTTTATATTATAAATGAAGTTGCAACTACTAAAATCTGATAGTTAAGATTTAGTTCTAGTGCAATTATCATCCATAAAATAATTTAAAAAAAAATTTTAAAGTAAAAACTAATTTTAAATTAATTATTATTTAAAAAAAAATATAAGTGAATATAAAAATATATAATTAATTTTAATTACTTTGTTTTTATAGATGAATTTTTCATTGATTTTTGTTACGATTTTTGCAATGATCATTGCAATGATTGGTGCTGATTGTCCAAAAAATTTTTACAAAGAACAGAGTGATTGTGTAGCTAATAGACCAATTCATGGTGAATGTCCAAAAGGTTCAACATATTCAGTTAATATCAACAAATGTGTTCACGATTAAATAATGAAATACTAAGTAATTGGAAGTACTTCGATTCAGTAAGAAATGAATTTGAAGAAGTACTTTGATTAAATAGTGGAGAAGTACTTGATGTTTCGGAAATATTTGATTTTGTGTTGAATTTGATTAAAAATAATTAAAAATTTGTTGTTGTAATAAATATGGTTATATATTTTCAATAAAATAAGGTTTTATTTATATTGCTCTATACAGCGAGTACTTTTAATAGTAATTATTAAAATGTTATGCTGTAATTTCTAGATTAATTAGTATCTATATAAATGATGGGTTTTCGAAATAGGAAACAGTTTTTTAAATACTATATGGAAAGTATTTTCGTATGTACTTAAAGGTATTTGTTGAATTGGGTAATCAACACAGTTATACAATTCCAATATTTATAATTACTTATTACTATCTTAGAAAGATACTGCTAGGAAGAAACCATCTATTTTCAATAAATACTTATTTTTTAGGTACTTCTATCTGCTTTGGTTTTTAAAATTCAAAAAAATTAAATAGTGACATATATGAGAGTGACTTCTTAAAATTTACATTATATTAATTTGACTACAAGGTATTATAAACGACTACTTTAATAGAATATTATAATTAAAAATTTCCAACCAATTCTAATAATTACTAAATTGTGTGACTTCTGTTGATAACCTCTTTCGAAAAAGTCCTAAAAAATGTTTTTAGAAAAAACAAATACTAAATGATAAAAATTCCCTATAAATAAATCTGACATTTGGTTAAATCTTTTAGTACTATTTTGATTTTTAATTCTAAAAGTGCCGTTATATTATTAAAATAAATGTGAGTGTTTAATTTACTATAGTGTTAAATTAAATTTTTTAATTTAAATAAAATTTTATAATAATTATTTTTTTTTGTATTGTGATACAGATGAATTTTTCATGGATTTTCGCTATTGTTTTTGCAATCATTGTTGCTATGGTTGCTGCTGATTGCCCACCAAAATTCTTAAAAGAAAATAACAAATGTGTTACTAACAGACCAGTTCGTGGAGAATGCCCAGCAAATTCAAAATTAGATATTGCTATTAACAAATGTGTTCATCAAGGTTAAATTTATTTTAAGAATGGCTTAATTGATCAACTAATTATAAACATGGGAATGGAATTATATAAGTGAAAATATAAAATATAAAATTTTTTAGAATAAATATATTGTGAGTTTTAATTTTGGAAAATACTGATATATACTAGAACTTTTAAAAGGATGGTTTAGAAATCAATAAATACACTGTCAGTAGAAATTTTATTGAAAAAAAAAATTTCGATTAAGAAAAAAAAAACTGAGCTGGATTCTTATTTCTTACTAAATTTTGTTTATTGAGTAAAATAATTAATAGTAACAGTTAACTGAAATTAATTAATTATTTGTTAATTTATAATTTAATTTTGTTAGCTCAAATTACTTTAATAGTATTATAGCTCAAATTACATTAATAATTAATAGTATGAACTTTAAGTTGATGTTGGTGTTAATAGAAGTTAATAATTAAAAACTATTTTGAATATGAAATGGAATATGAAACTAGTGATGAAAAAACCAAGGGTTTTTAAAAAGCAAATTTCAAAATTATTTAGGGTTTCTTACTGAGTATTTTATCATTTATTTTTATATATATAAATAAAATATATATAAAAATAAATGATAATATTATAATTTAGTTATTTCATCAATTTATTAATTATGACTAATAGTGAAATCAATACTTAGAATATGATCCCAATGCACTCAAGAAAACCTGTTAACAAGTGTGAAATATAATGTTGGAACTTCAATGTTAACGTTTAATTTTGGAAAAACAAACAATGGTGAATAAGTTACTGTTTTATAAAAACATAAAAGTTTTAATTTTGAAGACCTTGTAGCCCTTCAATGGGAAGGTTCCAAAATTTTGGCTCAGTAAGCTTATGATAAATCTGCCCACCCCCCTCCTGTTCCCACCTTTCAATTTTTTTAGATTTTAGGAAATCACCAAAATTTGGAGTTTTACTTAGAATTTTAAAGAAACATAAACTTTAACATATGTTGAAATATAATGCTTAAGCTTCAAATTTTGTATATTTGCAAAAAAAAAATTCAAACAGGAATTTAAGTTACAAGTGTTTAAAAATAACAAAAAATTCAATTTTCGAGCCCTTATAGCTTCTAAACAGGGGACGTGACAAAAAACCTTTAACCGACTCCTACTAACTTCTGAGGATCTAACTTCTCCCAAAATTTTAAGACCCTAGCTTGAACCGTTTAGAAGATATGTGTGGCCAAAAATTTTGCAAAAATTGAGTTTTGCATAATGGTAAGATTTAGTACCATATGGCAACCCTAAACATTTTCCTTTTAAAAATTTATAACATTTATAAAACCAGCTATTTTGTGCCGTTTTCAGATTGAAAATACAGTTAACAGGAACTCTTCTTATAAAAATTTAAAAGTAGGGCTTTTTCCAACTTTGGGAGGCTGTACCACCGTAACGGGTGGGGCTACAGAAAAAAGTTCTTCTACGAAATTATTTTTTTTTGCAATACCTACCCATGGTTAAAATTTCTTTCCTCTATTTTAAACGATGTAAATAATGTTGTTAAACACGGACAGGCGGACAGAGTGAAACTATATAGACACATTTTTACAAAATTTTTTAAAATGTGCTAAAAACTAGTCTCGAAAAACTTTATGAATATAACAATTATCATTGAATTTTTAATTTTCCGCAATAGTAAAGATATTAGCTTCAAAACTTTCAACAGAATGTATCTTAAAGAACTTTAAAAATAATCTAAAAATATTTTTGAAAACACATCTTACACTTTATATTATATACTAGTAAAAATTTGTAATTAGAAGTATTTGTAATTATAAGTATTTTACATGTGTGAATAACACTTAACATAACATAAGGGCACCGTGGTCAGCAGCAGCAGCAGCAGCAGTTTGTCTTTTATTATATTTAGATATTAAAACCCTTCAAAGTTATTATTTAATCCGACTTACGTTAACTTTCCTAGTACCTATATATTACTCAATTCCAATACTGAAAGATAATGGCTTCAAACATATAAATTATCTAAGACATCCTCATATAAACAAATAATATAGGTACCCAATACTGAAATGTTTATATTTACAGAAACATTTAATTGAAAATATTATTAAAATAATTCCTTGATAACCCGAGTTCAGCATTTACCACTATACATAAAATAAATTTTTACAAAATTTATAGGCAAAAAAAACATTGTGTTTGTATGGTTATTTTTAAATCATATTTATTAATTACCGAAAAAGTACTTTAGCAGTACTAATTACTGAAGTTCTGTTAATCAATAAAATTACAATACAGTGCTAATACAGGGCTACTTTTTTTCTCCATTAGTAATTAAATTTTATTAGAATTAAAGTTTAAATGGCAGAAGTATTTTAAATAGGTACATAAACTGTTTAATTTTTTAAATAGTTTTTAACAAATAGTAAATTAATATTAGACAAGATACAGAAAAAGACTTGAGAAGTGTATTTTTATTCACTAGGTACTGAAAAAGGGCTGAAAAGAATTACTTCCATTCACCGCTGAAAAAGTGATGCCAAATTCTTGGCATTCTTCTTTAGGGAAAAGTATGATGAACTTTTACGCATCATTTTTATTAATTACAGGAGTGAAGAAGTACATCTTGTTGAAAAAGGCAGTATATTCTTTGCAAAATCGGACGTAATTCAGTTTAAAAATTTTTTTGAATCGTCATGCCGATATGGTTTAACTAATTCCAAGTTTTTAGAGTCAACTCCATTGTCCAAATTTGAAGTCAATCTGTAAATCCCTTCTTATTTTCGAAAAAAGATTTAAAATACTTGAACTACCTACTGTGAGTATAAATAACTTGAATCCTCTTTCTATCAAATTTAAAAAAAACTAAAATTTTATTGAGAATGTTATACTTATTTCATTGCGATGTTATAATGAAAAATTAAGTTTAAGATTAGGTAAATACGGTATACCTAGAAACTACCTATTCGTACTCATGTTTAAATTTTGAATAGTTTGAATAACATGAGTTTTGATGACGAGTAGTTTCATTTTGGATTAATTTTCTAACTGATATTTTACTACGTACCCTTAGAAGGTTCCTCCCAAGAAAAACAAGCTCCCTGTGATATGGATTTAATTTATTAGGCTTTTACCTAATCGGTGCAACTAACAAAAATTATAAGGTAATTTTGAATTTTAATATGAATTTCACTTATTCTATAATAGATTTGTACTATACACCTTTCAATTTTAACACTACCGTATGAAAATGTTTAGTGTATACATAACTAAAAGTTACAAAATTGTATAACCCCTAATGATAACCTCCTTTGTAAACTTCTTACAAAAATGTTTAGAAAAGCCACACAAAGTGATAAAAATTCTAAATAAATAAGTTTGAATTTTGTAAAAAATTTTAGTATAAATTTGTTTTTCAATCTAAAAGTGCTCTCATATTATTTAATTAAAAGTGAGTCCTTTAATACAGTGTTAAATTTAATTTTTTAATTTAAGTAAAATTTTATAAATAATTATTTTTTTTTGTATTGTGATACAGATGAATTTCTCATGGATTTTTGGAATTGTTTTTGCAATTATTGTTGCAATGGTTGCTGCTGACTGTTCACCAAAATTCTCCAGTGAAAATAGCAAATGTGTAGCTAACAGACCAGTTGGTGGTGAATGCCCACCAAATTCAAAACTAGATATTTCTATTAACAAATGTGTTTATCAATCTTAAGTTGCAAAAATTGGTCAATGGATTATAAAAAAAAGCGGTTATAAAATTTTAAAATTATGGAAATAATAGAATTTTAAGGGAAAATATATAATAAGTATATTATAAATATAATATGTGATTTTTATTTTGAAATAGTCTGATATATAAAAACTAGCTAATCGCAATAAATTTTTCCCGAAAAATTCCGAATAGACGTATCAAGTGTTGTCCCAAATTCATCGCAATAATACTAAGTTATCTGTTAAAAATTTGGTGTTCTGTCAAAATAAAATTGACACAAAAATACTTTTAAAATATGAATTAAGGTAACACTTTTTCTAGACATCTAAAAATGTATTAACTGTCATAAAATTTATTCCGAAAAATTTTAAAGTGGGGAAAATAGTACGATAAACTGGGGCAAATGGTATGCTGCGATAAGTGCTAAAAGAGTCGATAAAAGCGATAGCGCAGAAAACTGTATACATTATTTAAATACAGGTGTTTATGTTGGAGCATCATTTTGATTATCGATAAACCATATAAATTTTCTATGCTATGCTCTATCGACGCTCTTATCACTTATCGCAGCTTAAACATAAACGCAGCCTTACGATTATTTCAACATACTGAGCAAACATGTCCAATTCAAGGGAAGTACGTTGTTGTTAACAGAAATGAATTTGTGAAAATTTCGGTATTCTATCCAATTTATACACTTGAGAAATTGAGTTTAAGCTTATTGAACTATGTTCTTACAGGACGTGTACAACTGCCATCTGCATATTACATGTAATCAAATATCAGAAATGTTAATATAAAAATATAAAACATTTTCTAATGTTATATCTGGACTTACATAATAATTTGTAAACGTTTCTGTCATAACTGATAACATTAAGAACCTTAGTAATAAAGTTCTAATACTGTGAGCTATCAGATAAAAATTTTAATTTTACATAATAATTTGCAATCTGTCGCAATTTCAATGAATATTAAAATATTTCAAGAGCTCCTAATTTTTTTGAAATTAAAAATTATTTCATTTAATCCATTAATATTCTAATCTAGTTGAATACTTAAATTTAACCTCAAATTATTTTTAATATGAATTCTAACCTATAAATGCATAACAAACACTATTGAATTAATTTCAAGGATTTGATTAGAAAACAAGAGCAAAAAAAATTATTTAAATCTTTTGTGCATGTAATCGATTTACTTTTGTGTGCAAGAATTTGAACATTATAAGTAGGTACTTGATTTCAACTGCATGCTTAATCACAGCCCATTAACTGTATAAAATGTTTAATGGATTGTTATCAAAAGGTAAAAAAACACTCTTAGCTCTTATATCTAGCTAAACATGTTTAAATGTTTTGAACTCAAAGAAGATCATTTTCAAAAGAATATTGAATCATTTTACAAGATTATTTAAGTTTTAAAAATCTTTGGATAAGAGTTATCTTTATAATAAGGGTGCGTTCATATGGAATGTATGCATCCAGATGCAAATATTGATTGATTGTTTAAAAATATATTTTGTATAAAAAAGGGAAACCATTTGATGGGACCTGAATACAATATTAATAATGTATATTATACACCTTTATAAATCGATCTTACATAAATGTACCTTAACAGAGCATAATTTAATACACAATAATTTGATATATGATTGTTTTTTGTACTCTAACTTCCTTTCGTTTTTAAAATTACATATTTTTTTTTACAATATTGAATTTAAAAATAGGTTTTTGTTTTTATCAAAGACACCACTTTAAAAACAAATTGCTTTTTTTAGGTTTTAACCGCCTATAGTTTTGAATCAATTGTGGTACTCTCTAGTTTTTTTGTTTCGTGCAGATTTCAATGGAAAAATAAAATTGCATCTAAAATTGTATATTTAGGGGAAATACAGTTATAAAATAAAATGTTAAACAGGATAGGATTAAAGGTACAATTATTTAATATACTTAATGGAAAATATTGGCTATGACATGCACAATAGGTGGGAAAACCTATGTGTTAAAATTGTATATGTCATCACCCATCAAAAACAAAAACAACAACAAATATTGGAAAATAATATAAAATTTATGTAAGTTCTTAATATTTAGGTTATGCAAAGCTTCGGAGCCCACTTTCGGAGCTGTGCTTAGAGTTGTGTGTAGTTCCAAAAGGTAGTGTGCAACTTTAACATACTACAACAACCACTCCTTTTTGAACCAAATTTTAAAATGATGAAACAGCTTAGTTTCAAAAATAGGAATGTGAAAGGATTTTTGGGAATCGGGTTTTGGGAACTGTGTGATTTTTGAAAATTAAGGGGGATGAGGAAAATTAAAAGCAATATTTTGATGAAAGATGTTAAGGAACACATTTAATGGGGTATAGTTGCACCTGTACGATGAACACATGACAAAAGAATTACCATAAGCTATATTGCCTCGCCAGGATAATTCAACATTGTAGGGATGAATATCTGTAGCTCTCCTTGTTTCCCGTTATAAAATCTTGAGTTGAGGCATTATTAATTTTTTTTTCTTTAGAACAAGTGTTAGTTTCTACAAAAAATCTAAGGAACATGCAAAGTTATCTAATTAACAGAAGAAGCGCTCCAGACCAAATTTGTCCATTATACTCTATTTACTAGGCCTAATATACTTTTTGTAGATGCCAAGGAGGTCACGTTGGAAGAAGTAAGTTCTGTAATGACACAATAATCAGGTCTAAAACGATTATTTGTACTAAGGATTTATCCAATTATTATTTTATTCTAATAGATTAACAATTGTCAAATATTTATCAAAAATTAAACTAGAACAATTTAATTTAAATGGTATATAAATTTAAAGGTGTTTTGTTCTCTAAGTAAAGTGTCTGGCACCAAGGTCACCCATTTCTTTAATAGTAATAATACTAATAATAATAATAATAATAATAATTATGACTCTGCTTTTATTGTTCACAAATAAATGAAAATACTCAAAGTTATTGTCTTTGGTTTTTTTTCCCCATTATTTTTTTTATAACAATTGATAAGAGCTAGTTTTTTATTACATATTTATGAGCACTAAGCTCAGCATGTGTACATATACAATACAGACTCAAGTCATATATATATACTATAATGACCAATATTTTACTCCCATTTTAAATTGGTTACAATTTACGTGCAATTTACGTTTTTACTATTAAATAATAATAAAAAAAAAAACAAAAAAAAACAAAATTAAAAAACATGAGACACAGAAAAGAGACAGAAATATTTAAAATAAATTCATTTCTTTAGGCTTGTTGTCCTTTATCGTAACAGTTATTACTTTCAATTTGTTTTGTTTTGTATTTACAAAAAAAAAATCCTTTTCTATAAATAAAAATAAAAAATAAATAGGAATCTTTGTTTAGATTCATACCAATGTATATTATGTATTGTACATATATGCATGTTTTAAAGAATGCTTCAGGATTTATTTTATTTGTGCCTCAATGTATTGTTTAGCATGTCTTTTTTTTTTCCTATTTCATAGTAAATATTTTATTTTTATTTATTTTTAGAAAAATCTTTTGTTAAAAAAAATTCTTTTCAAACATTGGCAAAAATATGTACCTACGTGTATGTGTATATATTGAAAATATATATATATAGTTTAGAAATAAATAATGCACAATAAAAGAAAAACACACGTATTTTGCAACTAAGTATATGTATACATGTATTTTACTATACTAACATTATTGCATTAATATTCTCTGAATAGTTTTGTAATTCCAGTGAAAATTTTAAAGAATATCTTACATTGTTGAATTTCGAATGTTCGGAGAAATTAGGGAATTAGGAGTTAAATAATAGTTACATAAATATTTAAAGCTGCAGATGACGGATGGTTATAGGTTAATTATAAAAACTCATCTGTCAAATAAGGAAGTCATTTTAAATCGAAGAAAACCACCCTGACTTAATTGAGGACTTAATCCGACTTAAGAAGACTAGAGTAGCGTTGGGCAGACTGCAACATTACACACAGCCCTCCAAATTCTCCAGAAATATCAGGCTGCAGATATTCCTGAAATGCTTAAAAAGCATCCTAATGTATAGTAGTGAAACCTGGCTACCTTCAAGAACTACAAAAAGAAGGCTACATGCATTCAAAAATTGATTCCTGGAGATCATAAGTAAGATATTATGTCCTAGAACATTCACGAATAGAGATTTATGAAACTTAAGGGGAGAGCAACCAATAGCGTATCAAAAAAAAAAGGATTGGACACGCATTATGAAAATACCAAGGATGTATAGTGAATATTATCCATTAAAGGATCCCGCAAGGCTCCAGAAGCTATGGTCGACCGAATGACATCTGGCGTTGAACAATAATTATGGAGCTAAATTCAATAGTTTTATTCTGCGAGAGTGCAAAAAAAACAGCATCTAACAAAATTCCATGGAAATGTCTAGTGGAGGCCGTATGCTCCCAAAAGAAGAGTAAGGGAAAGAGAATTCATAACCACAAAGCTGGAACGTCAAATTAGTTATGCATACACTTAGAAAATAACATAGTAGTCATTAGGAAGCATTTCTAGTTTCTGTTGCAATATGTAGGTGAATAATGCCTAAACCCAAACTGTAACAATATTTTATAAAAACAAATTATCACTGCAACTACTTGACTAACAAATAACTAGTTTTTATATTGTTATTCGTTTTATTTCAAAAAATTTCATGAATATGACATGGTGCGAGGTCAATTTTGAATGAATTGTGAAAAAGAGCTTAAAACAATAGGTTTCAAAACAATGTATGTATATTTTATCAAATAAAATATAGGTAAATTTGTTTTTTATTTTTTAACCTTAGGAAGCAAACTAAAGTTTTATTTTGATTTAGAATAAATTGTTCAAAAAGGTTGTCAAAAATATACAAGTTTTTTTGAAATATTTTAAATGTGATATAATGGGAATTGTATGTGATGGAGTATGAAATTAGGTTTTGAAAAATATTAATTCCGCATTTTATTAATTTGATTTTATATTTGAATCTGTTTATAATAAATACCTGTCTGCGCAATAGATATCATACCTGAATTTATTAATCGTTTTTACCTTAAAGGTGTATATACAAGGTCGCAAAACTGGGTCGCAATCCTGGATTTGATAAATCAATTTTTAGACAAAGGAAGGTAGAGCGATGAAGCCTTAGTTAAAATGTATAAAAAAAGCAACATCAAGTGCTCCATGAAACTTGTCGAAAACTTGAAAATATAAAATGACCTAGTTTGTAACCTTTACTATAGTTTTTTATCCTTATCCAATTCTTTAAGAAGTATAGGGCATTTACATTTAAACTTTAAATACTTTTTAGAATAAATATACACAAGGTCGCAAAACTGGGTCGCAATCCTGGATTTGATAAATCAATTTTATATCAAGCTAAATCGAATTATTTTTGAATTACTCCTTGTGGTTGCAAAGTCCATCAACTTGCCTCCGTCATTATTCTCGATTGTTCGTACCTAACTGGATTTCTTCTGATATTTGTGCATTTTAGGCTGATTCAGCTTTTGCTGTTCGACGCTAGATGTTGTCGATTCCATCTCTCTTTCAACTGTTTTGGGGATTCTATTTTAGGTCATTCTAATTATTTTTGTCCTTTATCCCTCTACTTTTTATACGTTTTGTCTGGCTCGCCACTAGTTCATCATCCCAGAGTTACCACAGGTCTCTATTACTTATGATGTCGAGTCAAAATATTCCGCAAATTTTCCTTTGGCACTTATTTCGGAACTTTTATCTGATGTTATTTCAACACAGCCAAGTTTTGCTGTCATTTGGAATTGCAGACATTACACATGCAATAAATTATTAAATTCTTTAATTTTTAAGCAAGGCATCCCTTATTACGTGTTGTGCTCTATTCTGTTGATTGGAAAAAAAATTTAGATGATTTGGATTTAATATAAAAAAACTTTTTAAAATGGTAAACTTTGTTTGACATTAATAATTATGTAAGTGATCTGATCTAGGGAATTTAAGACTTAACTCAAGATGATGGAAATTAAGTGACTACACATTTTAATTTGCATGATCTTAATTTGTTTAGTGTTTATTAATGTCTTATTCTATAATAAGGAACAGCTTTTTACATTCTTTTGCATTCACTTTTAAAATCTTGAAATGACATTAATTAGTTAGTACATAACCTAATTGTTAGATCAACTATACTCGTTTAATATACTTCGCTCACATTAATTTTGTTTTTTTTTTTTTTAAAAAGAAGCAATAATACTTTTTCTTAAATTTTCATTTCAATGTTGAATTACATAAATGTGATATTATCCAATTATAGAGTTTTTCTTCCTTTATTAAATGCAATTTTTTCCTATTACATTGCAGTTTTCTAATATCCTGCACGTTGTCTTCTGCAAAAGCATTCAAAAATGCAAAATCATGTAAAAATAATAAAAAAAAAAAAAAAAAAATGTGCATCCTATTCATATTCGTGAAAAAAAAAAACACAAACTTATATTAAAGCAGAATTTATTTTTAATTTCCTCTTTCAAATGACACTTTCTGGATAAATGATACGTGACTTGAGTGCACGTGTTCATATAAGGATAATTGAATACTAAAAGAAGAAGAAGAAGGAAAATTTTAAACCGGATATGATTTTTTAACGTTATTAGAATATCAGTAGTTAACACTTGAGTGTATATATAGCTATTGTATAATATTATTATTATAGAAAAAATAAGAATTTTGTCAGATGATAAATCTCTTTGTGTAAATCCAATTATTTATTAAATAATATTGCATACTTTTAGGATAATCGATTTTATATTGATTATTTTGCTGTTATTTCTGGGATTATTATTTAGTTAGAAACGATGTTTTAATATTATTGTGATTATTAAATTTTTTCTAAATTGTGATTCATAATACTTTTATGTTTTTTATTTCAAATTTCTGAAATTTAGCTTTGTGTTAAATTAAATAAGTTTAAAATGGTTTAAATCAATTTAAGTACCTATAGTTATTTAGATGACATGTCATAACTCCCATAACACAAATACGGAGTCATAGAAGTCACAAAGTAGAGTTTCATAATTTCCTAATGGATTCATGACATTTTTTTTAAGGGACTTAGGTTACACTTTTAAATTTTAAAAAAGAAGTTATAACACTTTAGGGACTTAGTTAGTTATTGCATTTGACTTTCAGTCATTAGTCCTTAAGGGACTTGTTACAAAAGGAGTTACGACATGTCACCTTTATTTCGATTTTATATCACATTATTTTTTTCTTAGTTCGTGTTGATAACATCTGATAACAAAACAGAGAACCTAGTTTTTGTTTCCATATACATAAAGACTAGGCATGACGTTGAATATAGAAGGCCATATCAGTAAGAGCGAAAAAAATGCTTTAGAAGGCATACTTTTGTAATAAATTTCCTTAAAATTCTTAAAACTGGAAAAATATGAACTTTTTTGATTTTTGCCAAAAAATGGCATTATAATTCGATATTTTGAGATTTTTTTGGTATATATTAAAGCTGTGAGGGCCTTCAAACTCATTGGAAGCTTTGAGCTAGAACATATAAGAATGTCCTAGTCCAAAGCTTACAATATAATATTTATTCAGGATAAAAGTTTAAGTCCAGTGTAGTTGTTCTTCCTAAATCTGATTCTGAAATAAATTTGTTGTCTATGTAATTGTAATTGTCGTTGAACACAATGAATGTTAAAAAATTTGTAAAAAGTTATTATTTAAATAAAATAAATATATATTTTTTTTTCCATATATTTATGACGAATTTTTTAATTTCCTTAAAAGTTTTATTTTTTTATTTAAAACACAAATAAGCATAATATTTATATAACATGTGGTCTGTAACTGTTTGAGGGCAAAAAATAACAAAAAAAAGTTTTTAAAATTCAAAATGTAATGAAATATTCGAAAAACCAAATATTCAACCAATGAATTGTTGATATTTTAAACCAATATGTGGAAAATGATAAAAAAAACTTATTTTTTTATTTATTTATTGCATTTATTTTGTTTTTTTTTTAAATTTACCCCAAAGTTATTGAATAATATTTTATTTACATGCATTTTAAATGGCATTTTCTTATTCTCAATGGTCTCAAAATTATTAAAAAATATTTTTTCAAGTTTAACTTGCACATTATAATAATATTGAATAAATTTAATTAAATTTATTTAATTGAAGAAAAATAGTCTATAATAGAAGAAAAATATTACGTCTTGAAATTTATGAAATAAAATTGTTATTTTAATATTTTTAGAAAATTGCATCTTCATTTTCAATATTTAAATTATATTAAGACTAGATGCTATTATAGTGTAGGCCGTTTTATAATATGCAGGAAATTTATTATATATGTATATTATCAATATTTTCATTAGAAATTTAAGGCCTAGGAATATGGAAAAAAAATAAAGCGCCCATCAAGGACTATTTAGCTCTCTCAGTGGAAATCACAAATTGTTTATTAAAAAAATAAAGCGCCCATCAAGGACTATTTAGCTCTCTCAGTGGAATCCACAAATTGTTTATTGACGCTTAAGAAAATTTGGGAAAAAGTTTAACAAAATTCAACACATTTTTTTTAAGAAATACTATATCGTCTATATCATAATAATATTTAATGGGATAATTTGTCTTTAATGGAATTTCAAGTATCAGTTTAAAGAAAAATTCTGGACCAATTTAAATTTAAAAAAAAAAAAAGATTATAGTAGCCCTTGCTAACGTTTAAATACCCATACGACATTATGATGTTTCATTAAAATGTAATAAATCAATCGATTTATGAATGATTTTAAAAATTATATATACAAGATATAATTTAGATTATGTATTTTTTAAGAACTGAACTTTAAGCATTCTAGTCTTGTTAGTAGTTCAGATATATACCTTGGTTCCAATTATCTCTAAGGAACAGGAAATTAATTTAATAGGAACATATAGACAAGCTATGTGTGTACATATTTTTGGAAGTTTATGTACATATTGTGGAAAAAGCGTACAACCCTGATTACGTAACCAATTATAAAATCTCTTTTAATTTTAAATCTTCCGTATACATATATATTAATATTCTGTCAAATGGTGAGTCGACTGCATGCATTCTTGGAGCGTCTGATTTCGGATCGACACGCGAAGACTTGATCGGAGAATTCTAAAACTTGACTGCAACGCGGCCGTCGGCTTCGCAGATGGCTCCAGCACGGCCAGAATATTAAAAATAATTAATGCAGCTGTTGGAATTTTCGGATTTTATAGTAGGTGGTTACAAAATATACGTTATACGCTTTTTCCAGAATATGTATCTTTATGAAATATTGAATGGAATGAATCATTGTATTGAGAAAAAAGTCCATTTAAAAAAATGCTAAAAGTCCCATTGGACTTCTATCTCATTGAAGTGAGTCAAAAGTCTCACGTGACTTTGGTCTTGGGACTTCCGACATGTCAACTATTGATGTTGTAACGACTTGACTTTAATTACATCACCATTATTAAGAATTTTTTGGAATTATTTTAAAATATTTCACACTTTATATAATTAAAAATTATAATTTTGAAAATATTTCAATCAAAATATACTAAATGGACATTTTATACTAGGATACGAAATCCGACTTAGACATTTATTTTTTTTTTTTTAAATACACTTTTTTTTTACCTTAAATAAATAAAAATCCAAAATTAATTTATTTCATTAGCTTTTCTTTATTAGCACTTATAATAAGTTCTTTTCTGTGATTATTTAGATTAGTCTTGCTGTAACCACGGGATGGAAAATTGAGGCCCCTCTGGTTGAGAGTTAACAACAATGATTTCGATAAGAATTGCAGCCATAAAAAAAATCAACTTAATTGCCTTCATTGCAAATCGTTCAAATATAATTATTTTAGTTGGTTTGTTGTTTCTTAAACTTACACAAGGTTTTTTTTTATTACACTGATTTACAGTTACTTAAAATACGCTCTTTTATATTTATTTTTAAATTCATGTGTTAAGTAATCATTAAAAAACTTCGATTCAAATCAATTTTAATTGTACAGCATATTAAATTTATTTAAATAGCTTTTTTTCTAATTTAACTATTTAAATAATTTTAATTAAAATTACGGAACAAATTCCAAATAAATTTTGATAAAAAAGTTCCTATAAGTTTTTTTATTATGTCCATCTACCCGTTCGGGTGCTCTCAAAATAAACTTCTACATAATATCTACTAAGTTCTACAAACCTAACAAAAGGCTAGTATTTAAATTGTGTTAACACTAACGAAAGTTCTATAAAATAAGTCTTCAATATAGAAACGCTCACCAAAAACAGGTTTTATAAGCCTTATAAAAAATATATAGGGCCTTATATGAAATATATAGGGTTGCCAAATGGATTTTTTTTAATTTTATCATTATGTTAATATCAATTAATGCCAAGTTTTTGTCCTTTCTTTTTTATTCTAAGTTAGAAATTTGAATAGGATGTTAGATGTTAAGTCGCGTGGTTTTTAGGAGCTATAAGTGGTAAATAACTGGAAATTAACTATTTGTAAAAACTAGCTTAAATCAATGTTTTTTTTTTGATTATAAAAAGCTTTCATAAAACTAAAGAAAGTGCCGCTTGATTTATTACAATTTTGGCCTTTTACCATAAATGTCTAAGGCGAGTTTTAGTAAATTATTATTAAATTATTTTTTAATATACTCCTTAGTTAAAACGTATTACTGGAACATTTTGTAATTTTGGAAATGTGCTTTTTTAAAAACCATTGGCTTTCCTTTTTTCATCTTTAAGTAAATTTTTTTTTGATTTAAAGCGAAATTAAACTTAATTTTAATTTTGTGTGGCAAAAAACATGTATACTTTGTAACTAATTGATTTAAATTTAGTGTTTTCAATTCTTAAATCAATTGGCCATTTTGATTTAATGTAAAGCAAAGCGAATAAATATCACCTTAACAAATCATTACTTTGTTAATTAACTAAACTAATTAAAAAAAAATTTAAAAAAAAAAACAGTATTTTTTTTAATTTAATTTTAAAAAAATAGAAGTTACGCATTTTTTTTTGTAAATTATTTTTATCATTAAATTTTCTAAATATTTTCTATATCCACATTCCAAAGTCTCTATATTCTAAATAAAGATGTCTCATAAAGCCTGTAAATTAATATAAAAAATGGAGAAAATGCAAATTTTAAACACTTTAGTCTCTAAAACTTAAGTTAAACTAAAGTTAAACGTGATTTAAACTGACTTAAAATCTCTAGCTCAACGGGGAGTTTCTTTAAAATAGCTTTTCAGATTCCATAATCCTTTAAACACAAGTAAGTCCAACAGAAGCTCTCAATAACTATTATTAGTCTTTGATCATAAATATTCATCATACTATCCCTAAAATATTACATGTAATCCTCCTACAACGCGGTAGAAAGGTTCCTAAAAAATTCCGCGTTGTAAGAAATCACGTGCATACAAAAATCGGAGTTTGGTTGCAAATCGCAAAATTAGTTCTCATATGGAATAAACTTAATATATTTTTGTATTTATTTATTGAATCATATTGACATATTTTGGCAACACTTCATTTATTTTGTCACCAAAATAATCGCGTTGTAGGAAGTAAGAGAACAGCGTTATGGGAAAAGTTAAAGAAGTACCGCATTGTAGGAGGGTTACCTGAGTATATTTACTGAGATATTATTACTTAGTTAAAAATTAATTCATTAATTTTGAAAAAATCAATCAACTTAAAATAAAACTAAAATATTTTCATCAGTGGGCAAAGACACCAGTGTAAATACATAAAAACTAACCTTAAAAATAATTGTAAGTCATCAAGTTATACTACATCCTATTAATAATATTATAAGTTCCGTTCCAACACTGGCAAATAATTTTGCAAATCATATTTTAAGTAAGGAAATCAAGCAAACACCTTTATCACGTACCAAACAATTCTACAACTAAGGTGTTAATCAGTTATTAAATAAGGTTTCATATCATTTAATTCAATTTTATACTTGTATCTGTGGTAGTACGAGCTTATGTAAAAAATTTCCCCTCCTCTTTTAATATTTAATTTTCAAATTTGTTTATTATTCATAAACTTTGGTTTTTTGACTATATTTACTCACATATATATATATAAATTGACATGTGTATAAATATAAATATATATATGAGAATTGGAAATGCTTTAAAAAATCCTTTTTATTTATATACAATTCATACATATTTACAAATTAAATATTATTAACACATGTATGTGTGATTATTCATGTTAAATTCAAAATTAATGAAAATATAAATAAATTTACGCAAAAATACGTGACATTTTTTAAATGTCAAAAATAAAAAAAAAAAGTGAGAATACAATTATTTATATTTGATAGATTTCTCTTCCCCACTGCTTCCCCACTGCTTCGATTTCAGCAGTCCTGTGACAAAAGTTTTTAAAATATTTTTATACCTTTTAAATTTTTTTTTTTTTTTAATGGATGCACTGATGAAAATTGAAAAAATTTAAAATACAAATCAATGTTTTTTTTATATTATTTACAGTCATAAATTAAATTTGGGATAATTTATAGGGTATTCCAACATTTATTGTAAGTTTAGAATATTTTTTTATTCCTTTTCCACTCCTTTAAGGAGTATAGGGCATTCACCAAGTTTATTTTAAACTAGGCTTCAGTTTCTTTAATCATAATATTCACTAAGCCGTTGATTACTCGGCTGTAGCTATTGTATAAGGTTATGAAATATGAATGCACAAATGTTAACTTTGTGCGCCATCTATAATCTTACACAAGAATTATTTATATATTTTTATTAATATTTTATTTTATATTACGATATAAACTATAACGATATAATTATTACGATATACAATTTTACGATATTTTTTTATTAGATATGATCTGACCGGGGTTTGAACCCGAGACCTTCCACATGAAAGGCGGCGTCTTTAACACTACGTCATTGGTCAGATAAGTTTAGAATATACGAGTATTAATTAAATTTTAAAAAAATGCATTTGAGAACTAAAGTCTAGTTCTTTAATGGAATTGTGGGGTATTTCGTTTTAGATCTTAGGTCCAATACATAAAACGGAGAAAATTGGAATTCAAATTCAGTGGTGCCGTTTTCTTAAAACATTGTTATATATTGATATGTAAAATCATTTTCAACAGATTTAAAGTAATTTTCCCTGGTCTGGTCAGACACAGCGTTATTCTAATATACTCTCTTGCATCTTGCCAATAGATTACTCAAAATTTCCTTGGTCTTGATTCTGGGGGCTTTAGTATATGTATTTGATCAATTATTACAGGTTATGTAAGACAAAAATGATGGCATTGTAATAATTTATATTTATAAAGTCTTGTATTTAATTTTGTATTTTCAAATATTATAAACAGCTTAAGTTTTGTTAACTTAAAGTTTGAATGCCTACCTTTTGGGGATTCTCTTTCAAATGTTATGAACATTTAAATAAACTTTTAAACATGTTGTTTTTTTTTTTATATTTTGTAGTTTTCTTTAATTCTAGATCTTTCAATAATCCCACTAATGGGAACTTAGCTTGATCATTACCACCAATACTGATAAATATTTAATTTTGCGTCTAAAATGACCTGATCGTTTGTGAGGAAAATTTCCGTTATGATTAACATATTCATTACTGTCATAACAAGGTTTCATTATTTTTAAATATGTTAATGCGAATCATCTATGTGATTAAAAAAAGCGAAGAACTGAACTTTTTGAATCTTCGAAAGAAATCTCGGGAAATATCTATAGTTTCATTTTGGATGTCAAAACTTCGCAGCTAGCAGCTTCTTCATATTGAATTTTCCATAAATTTGTATTTTAAGTTAGGTTTGTACTGCTTTTACAAACTTAAATATTTTACTGCTACTTTTTTTTCAAAAGTATCTATAGTTAACAGAAACTATGAAACATACATATGTACATATATATATATTTAATATTTTTCAATCAATTTTGATGATGTTCATTGTCTCAATGAATTTTAATATGAAATATATAAAATTTATATATTTTATTTTTAATGTATGTTTGACCGACAGTTTATTACCATTGATAATGGTCACTTTAAAATAATATTCATTTGCAATTGAATTGGATTTTGTCAATCTCTTATAATGGTCTGTTCTAAAAATTCAATTTAATTTATACGTGAGCAGAATGCTTTGTATTTTGATTATAAATAATTTTCTGTTTTTTTTTTTGTATCGTCCTACCCTTTGTTTGCCGAAATTCTTTGATCAAATGAAAAAAAGAACACGGGGTTTTGTAGGAAAAATCAAAATAAAATTTTTTAAAAATTTATTAAGTTAATGGGAATTGGATATTTGGGTACATTTTTGTTTTTCTTTTTTAAAAACAAAAATTCTGATTTAAAATAAATTATGGAATGCGTGTTTCAAATTTATTTAATAAAATCTTATTGATTTCATCCTGTTTTACTTGAAAATTTCATTTTAATTCATAATCAGAAGCTTAAATGTTATACTCCTGTACAAGAATTCATTCAAAGCAAGTAAAAAAAAAAACAAAAAACAAAAAAAAAAATTAAGAGATTTTATTTATATTTGGAAAATAAGAGAATATTGATTTAAATCAGTTCAATATCCGTTTGTGATAAAGGATATCCTGATTATTTATATCAATACATTTATAGGAATTTAAATAATTTTTTTATTTGTAGATGATTGAGAGTTCTTGAAAAATTTTATTTAAGAGTTATTCAAAGTTGCCATGGAAGAAGTTTCAGATTCAGAATCAATTTTAAATTTCGGGAGTAAAATAAAGAAGTTTTTAAGTGAGATAATAAACATAGCATGGCACAAAGTAAGGCGAGCTTAATAAATGTACTTAATGTTGTTTTATTTGAGGTATAGCATATGTAATTCTAACGTCTAGGCCTTGCGATCCGTTTTACTTCCTACAACCAATTTAATATATGCTTTCTCTTAATTTATAAGTAATATTATTTACCTTGTTCATATTATATATTTTGTATTTAAAATTATATTTGGTCACTATAGGTATATTGTAAAGAAACCCGCATCCAATCGATTTATAAGCCAAATGCTTAACCACTAGAATATCGACGCTTAAATATTTGTGTAAATATATCCCATAAAAACTAGCATTTCCACATTGTTGGCTCACTTATTTCGATTTATACTTTTAGATGTCTCGTAAGCAGGTCTCAATCTTTAAATTGAAAACCTTTACTTAGAAAAAATATAATAAAGTATTTAAAAGAATAATAGCAACTCCAATGTAGAATATTTTTGCGGTAATTCTATAGAATTTTCTCGGAAGTAGTTGATGAAAAACAAATCTTGAAGTTTAAAAAAATTACGATTCCCGATTTAAGAATACGATATGAATATTCTGATAATGGAAGGAAAAAAGTGGAGCAAACTATGCCAACTTTGGGCATGTAAACATATTATAAACTGAATGAGGATTAAGGTATTCAAAAAATAAATGAGCAATATTTATTAGTCGTGTAGCAGGTCTTTGAAGCTTTTTAGAAGTAAATGATTCCGAAGTTTTCGATATAAAATTTGATCATTTCTTTTAAAATTTTAGAGGAAGAATGATTATAAGAACATTAAAATTTTTATGATGGATACAGCAGACTGTCATTCACATCTAACCAAATTTACAAGAGTCTTTGACTAAAATTTAACTATACTTATGAAAAAATTTCAGATAAATAACTTTTAGTTTTTGAGTAATCAAAAACTAACTATATATGTATCCGTTTACCCGTTCTTCCGTCCTTTCCTTTGCGTACACATTAATTTAATCAAAACTTTGTAGATCTAGTATTCTCAAAATTTTAAATAAATTAAATATGTAAAAGAACGGACTTTGCTATTGATATTGCACAAATTTGTTCAACAGGTTCAGCAGCTGTCTCATTGTTTTTTTTGCTTTATTTGATCCTAACTCTTTATTTATTAAGGTTGGTGTCTGAAATGTGGACACATAAGTAGTTAAGTTTAATTGAATACTTGTTCACAAAATATAGTTGGTCTAGTGCAAGAGATTCGAATAACTGCCATACAACTTTAAATTTTTTTTATAACTCTTAATGAGTTTTTGAAATTTTGCAAAAGAATAGCAACTAAATCAATCAAATATAAACCTTTATGATTTAGTAGCTATTCTTTTGCAAAATTTTAAAAAAATTATTAGAGTTACAAAAAAAATTTAAAGTTGTATGGCAGTTGTTCATGCGAGTACCCTAGAGTCTAATTAACACAGTTTAATTTACATTCTTCCTCGTTTTTTAAAAAAACCTTTAATTAGCTTATACTTGCATAAAATTGTCAGTTAGGACACTGAGTGTTAATAATAACTTACTATTATATAAGGTTTTTCGAGGATTTTTTCAGGATTGTACTAGTACGGCATATAACTATAAATTTTGCCCCAGTAATATGAACCAAGCTTGTTTAACTTTAAAATAAACTGAAAAAAATTTTAAATTCTGACATGCATAAAGGATCTAAAGAAAATTTTCCTAAGTAAACTTTTATATCTATTTGTTTTTTTTTTTTTTTTTTAATTTTCTTTAAACATATGTGAAAGCATTAAATAATTTTGCAATCTCTAATAGAATATTAAATCTATGACCTGAATTAATGGATACTTGTAAGAATATTTAAAAACTTTTTATATTCTTTCAAAATGGGACCCATCCGAAAATGAAAATACAATAAATTATGAAAAAAAAAACACAGAAGGTGGGATTTACTTGAAAACATAGTAATGTAAGAAAATCCCATTCCTAATTATCCGTTTGTTGGACAATAGCAAATACCAAAAGGTTCGGACACTACTAAAAATATAAAAATTCTTCAATAAAAGTAATAAACTTTTTTTTTCTTTCTTTCTTTTGTTTGTTTTTTTTTTTAACATCGTTTATCTCTTTCTTTTTTTTTTAATTCTTCTCTGTCTTAACATCGTAAATTTTGATGAAGGTCAGAACAGAACAGCAGAAGAATAAAAAAAAAAATAAAATAAAATTAGGTATCATGAGAATTTTACTTAGAATAGATTAAATTGTTAACTGAAGATTAAAAGAAATCTTTGAGAGAATGACAAAAAAATCCTCGCCTCTCCGCTCCGCCTCTTTTATTTTATTTTTACGATTAGCATTAGATACAAAAATTCCTTAAGAGAAAAGCATTTCATTTATATCACGGAGACAATCTCTTCATTTCAAGCTTTTGTACAACTAACTATATATACATAATATATATATATACCTTTGAAATCCCAATTGATTTGAGGGTATTAAAGTCAACGAAAGAACAAATTATAATAAAAAAAATATACAATGAAACAACATAGATTCAAATGTACAAAAAAAAAAATAAAAGAAAGAGATAGAAAGATCAGAAATCCTTTATTTTTTTCCTTTTTTCTTAAAATTTAAAGTGAAAAAAAAAAACAACAAAAAGATGAGAGAGCAGGAAAAGGATAGAAAATCAATAACTTAAAGATATTATACAGAGTCAAGATTTTTCATTTTTTTTTTATTAATATTACCTTTATGGTTCTTCATTTTCTTGCTTCAGGGTTACTATTCACCATCTCTATCACTCTTGTCTTTTGTTTTTCAGTCTTACGTTTTTAAAATGGTCATATCAAGAATTTATGGATGACCAAAGAGTTTAACAATTGGGAATTATATTAGAAAATGAGATGAAAATAGAGGGGACCGGGGGAGGACAGGGCAAAATTTATGATTTTTTTTTATGTGAAATAAATTGCTATCTAATTGGGTCAAGTTTTATGGGTATTATCAAGTGAAAGAATAAAGTAAAGAATTATTAGCATAAGATCGGAATTAAATTTAATGAATTCTGAATGCAAAGAAAGTGCTGAGAACAAAAGAAAAAGATATAGGGATATAAAGTACTTAAGTATTTCAAATATATTTATATATATATATATATAAATATATATAAAACAAAGAATATAGAAATAGAATTTTATTGAACATTTATTAGGTGTATATATAGGGTCAATTTAATGATTAAAAATGATTTTGGATGGGTGGAATACTATGGATATTTAAATAGAATAAAGGCTTTGATTGAAAAATTAAAAAAAAATAAGAAAAAAAAAGGGAAAATGGGAAAAAAATAATTTTAATGGAAGATTTATTGATATTATAAAAAAAATCAAGAGTGAAACTATATTTAATGAAAGATTTATCTTTAGAATTTTTAATTTCCTCAAAACATCTGTTTTATATTCATGATGTTAAATTATTTTATTTTTTTTAGCTATTTATGGGAGGGGATAAAGTATTGTTTATTAGCAGGAGTTTGATACTTTGGAATGAGGGGATTGTCGTTCGTTGGAAGGTTGGAAGGGAAGAAGCAAATTGATCTTAAAGTGTAATGTTAAATTAACTTTAGAATATAAATATACAATTATATATATTTATGTTAATTTTGAACTAAATATGAATATAAAAAAAACCATTTATATGATTTTTAAGCCTGATCTGAAAAGCGGTCATTAAATTAACATCAAAATTAACAATAAGAGCACATGATGTAAAATATTTAGGAGTCACTATTGATGAAAATTTAAAAAGGCATAAGCCCATAAATCAAATTAGAAAAATTGTTATTTCAATAGTAATGATTATCAGAAGTTCCGGGGGAGTCCCTAAAAAGGTAGATAAACTCATCCATAATGGACATAGAAGCACTTGTTCCTAAATTAAATTGGTCAAATAATGAATAAAGCACAGCACAGCACAAAAAATCTATATATGGTGCAGAAGAATTAGATATTATTTAAATAATCTACTTCAAAAAGTTTAAATATATTCATAATGTTGTAAACAAAAAACTAAAGTCAAATTAGATACTGAATAAACGAAACGAAATACATAATTATAACACAAGCAACAGATTTAAACTAAATATTCCCAATTTTTCTTAAAATAAAAAATTAGGATTAACAAGATATAATATTTTTGTTATGTTGAATATCTACTATTTATGGGTTTTATGGCCAATTGCTTTATCCTCCAATCCTGTATTATTATCTAGCGTCTACAAAAGAAAAAGAAGGTGAGTGAAAAAAAGTTATGAGGGGTTTTATGTACGAAAAAAAGGTATGAGAGGTTTTATGTACGAGAAAAAGGTATGAGGAGTTTTAGAGTTTGGTATAAAAGTAGAGTTCCAATAATTTGTTTAGCAGAGGTTTATAATCAATACTTTGTTGTTTATATAAAATAATATATCAATGAAAACAAATTACGGGGTTTTTACATTTAGTTACAAAATCAGGGTATTTGCTTTTATTTCAGTACGCCAAAATATTTAGGTATGCATGGGACGGCATGAACGGGGAGGTACAATATCTCGGTTTTTAAAATCTCGAAAATGAAAATCTAATATATTTTTTAAAATCTATTGTTTTTTTTTGGCATTATTGCGTGTGGGGTTGTTTTGCTACTTTTCTAAAATTTTGGTGTTAAAATTTAGGACTTTCGCTTAATTTAAATGAGGCAAAAGCTTTAATAAACGTTTTTGTCCTGAGATTTATTGCCAATCAGTTATTATTTTCAAATAAAACTTATTAAATATTTATCATCCAATTTTATATCCTATATATACATCCTCATAATATTTAGCAATATTTATTGCTAAGAGTGAGATTTTATTATATTGTCAAAGAATTGTGAATTTAATTTAAAATTTAAATTAAATTTCTTTTTTATTTTGTAAAAAGTTCAATAACCATATCTTGCCACAGAAAGTAAATTCTAGCCGATTGATTCAATATGTTTTAAATTGAAAAACAATTTTAAAACATTTAAAAATTTATCAAATTTTCTGTAAAATTTTGAGGTTATTGTCTTTTGAACTTTTTCAAAAAAATTAGGAAATCTTTAGATATATAATAGTATATTTGACTTTTTTAAACCTGCATGACCAAAGTATTAAACTTCTTTTTAGAAAAGATTTTTAAAATCTCTTTTAGACAGAAATTTTCTTATTGACTTCATTAAAAAAAGTATTAGAATAAAATTATAAAATTGTTTTTTTTATATTCCATTTTTATTTTATTTACTATGTTAAACGAAAATTATTTATTTTAAACCATATTAAAATATTTGTTGGTCCGTCAACCTTCGTGGTTTGATAATAAATCATACGTCAATGACAGTATTCCGGATATATTATTAAAGGAATTTATACTATCCTTGAAAGTACTGTTCCCTAACGAAGGTTTAAAAACAATTTTGCTGTAGAGTTGGTGCACCATCTATGCGTATCTGAATCATCTGGGCAGTCAATCCGCTATTAAGGCTATTACCGCAGGAATTATTAAAGCGTCAAAGTTTGTTTGAGAAAAACAAAGAAGGGTTCCCCTCAATAAGTCAAAACATAAACATAACTTACGTGTTGGTGCTGTGACAATATCGAAGGCTATGAAAAACCAGATAAATTAGAGGCACATTTCTATCAATTCGTCAACTCTTCTCCCACAACCTTAACGAGCTTTCTAAACACAAAATTTAAAAACTGATTTCGTATCTGAATTCTGCAGGTTGGATCTAACGCCAAAATAAAAACGCAGGTATGGGATCAAAACTGTACAATCTCCTGCTAATTGAGGTCTTTACGCAGTGTCTTGAAACTAGTTAAATTACAGGCTCTCGCCTGTATCTTTACGTAGAATAACTTCTAATTCTAGAGTTTTGCTAGTAGTTATAGTTTTCAAGGTAGCCACTCAACCGATTCTAATTGCTAGCTTGGCATTCGACTTAACAAGTTTTAATATAAAAGAAACTACAATCTTAGTAGCGGAATTTATTCTTTATTTAATATTCTATTGGTTTTTCATAATAGATATTAAAGGGGTCAGAAATTTCATTTGAACTAAACTGCAATGTACAACAAATCTTTTTGTGAATTGTCGGATTTTTGTAAAGATATGCTCAGGAAATATTTGTTTTTGGTTCTGTGAACTAAAATATATGGGACGTCCAGGTAAATATGGATGAATGTAGGTATATAAATATTGATAAAGAAGAATTCTTTTGTTCATGTCAATAATTTCTTTATTTTATTTTTTAAATGAAAATCCAAGAAGAAAATTTTCAAATTTATTTTTCCCATGTGGGTTTTTTTTTCATTTTCTAAACTGACTGGATGTCTACTTAATAAATTATGAAAATCAATTCCCTTTTTAAAGTTTTTAACATTTCTTGCTTTTTAATTTCTTTTATTTTTGCATAAAAAATTGCATTTAATAGAGATTTTCAATTTAATTGTATGAAATCCTAAAAATAAACAAAGCTAGAGATTGAAATAGAACAGGAAGTTAAAATTCATTTTGCAAAATATCATACAAAATATTATAGTTGTGGCAAAACAATTGTGAATGAATTTAAATTTCATGTAAATGGCATTAAATTTTTTATGTCACTTATAAACTTTCGAGTAATTTAGTTTTTTTCGAAATTAAAGATATTTATATAGGGGCTTCGGTGAGTTAGTGGGTAAGCATTTGGTTTACTAACCGAGGGTTAGATTCCTGTACAGGTCATGAAATATTTACAAATGGTCAATAAATAAACAAAATAACAAGGGAAAGGTAGTGAGAAGGTTTACAAACAAACATATGAGTTCTTTTTAAAACGTTGCAAATTTTGAGAATATTTTTCAGATTGGAGACACTTTGAATAGAAGTGAAATTTTTTCAAAATTCTTTTAAATTTCTTATTAACTTTAATAACCAGTTTTGAAACACTTAAGAACTTCCTGAGTGCAGAATTAGGATTTTGACGATTTTCTGAGGTTACGTTGGAATTGATTAAAAGGAAAGTAATCAAACATTAACTGCGATTTATCACTAAACCAACATTAAAGACTGACCAACATTTAGTGAAAAATCGGTTACTGTAATCGCTTACTATATTAAAGATCCTTTACTTAATTTGTTTAACTTTTCTTACGAAAGTGCTTTAAGAAATCCTCTATTATTTTTCCAAATTAATTGCTGGTTAATTAGCATTAAAAAAGAAATACATGTATTCAAACATTTTTAAAAAATAAATTTCTCTCTAAATATTATTTCATGCACCAAATTTTTTTTCGCAACTGTAGATAAAAATGTTCCGTCAAAACAAGTAAACTGATTCATTCCATTGATTTGAAAAACTTCTAGAATGGTAGATTAAAATAAAATCAAAGTAAATTTTTACATTGTTTTATATCTAAAAGTATTAAAAAACAAAAACCAGGTCAATTATAAAAAGTATTCTCCATTTTTTCGTTCAGGCTCAGTTATTTCTTGAAGATTTGCGCCAATGTAAAAATCCAAAAGTAAAAATTTATCAGTAATTGACTTCAATTTTGCTTTTCAGTAGAAAAATTCCCAAAAAAAAACACAAAAAAAAAAAATTCAAGTGCCGTTTTCAGCTGTCAGTTTTAAGTATCGTTTCAATTAGAGTCAAATTTGGAATCAAATTAGGATACAAAATAACAAAATTGGTTTTTTTTTTTACTTTTAACGGTTGTATTAACACAAACATTGAAAATTGTTTGAATGTTTTTTTTTTTTATAGAAGAAAAAGTTTTTTCCAATTCCTTCGAATACAGTTAACATGTTTTAAAGTTTTAAGCGCTAAAGTTTATTTTATTTTCAATTTACTTGAGATATGTTGAAGAATAGAAATTTCAAGATAAAAAAAAGATATTTTAGCGATTTATTTTGACATTTTAATAGGAGGATAGTTAAAACATTTATTTGAGTATAGGGAAATTAAAATAAAAAAAAAAAAATAAAAACAAATAAAAAAGAAATTATTTGGATAAGATCAAATTAATTTGTAAGAAATGGAAACAATTTTATATAAGATGAATTATTAATATCCTCGTATGTATGCAATGAAATATAGTTTACGTCAATTGACTTGAATTACTTTGACTGGGTGATTTTGCGAAGAAATTGACTTTATTATTCCAAAAAAAATTTATGAAGCTTTCTTTATCAATCATTTGTGATAGTTTCGGAAACTGCCTTAAAATTTGTATAATTATTCTACAGTTTTGATTTAATCCATTGCCGAAATATTTTTCGGACTATTAATAAAATGTTCTGTATATATCGACTCAAGTGTTTGGATCGAAACAGAATAGATAAGTGAATCGATTTAATTATGTGCGTCCGTCCGTTTAACTAAATT
The DNA here is from genome assembly GCA_963082915.1 of Dolichopus griseipennis. Classification (NCBI taxonomy): domain Eukaryota; kingdom Metazoa; phylum Arthropoda; class Insecta; order Diptera; family Dolichopodidae; genus Dolichopus; species Dolichopus griseipennis. The sequence goes on along the minus strand of OY720442.1, from coordinate 40,741,445 downwards.
CATTTGCTTACATTCTAATTATAACTTAACCTACAAAAATAGTTAACAAAAAAGGTTTTTTTTATTTTAAAAATTATCATGTAAAAAATAAAGTGTTTTTTTTATGTTAAATTGTTTTTCTTAATAATTATTATGAACGTTTACTACTATTTTCATCATACTTTTAATTATGTATTAATTTTAAAATTTTAATTAATTGCAAAAAATTTAACAAGGCAAGTTTTATTTTTTTTTTTTTAATAAAACCCTAACCTAACTTACCCTATTCTTATAACTAATTAAAAAAGCTTATAAACTAGCATGTAATACTTTAATATTAAAATAACACTAATCTAATAATAATTCTTTATTACTAATTTTTTTTTATGACGTGCTTAACCACCAATAATTATTTCTTATTGATTTGTCTTTATCTGGTATGGACATGTCATTTTTCATATTATCTGGATTGATGTTACCTAGATCATATTAAATTTTTTTACATGTGGGCTACATGTCTACTATAATGAAATAGTATAGGGACATGATTTTGATTGATTGATTGATTTTGATATAACCATACTTGTCTAAGAAGATGAAGTGTTCAGGGGCTATGAAGCCCGTGAGCAAAGTTTTCTTGATGTACTCCTCATTGTGGTAAAATATATGCGATATTAAACCGTTTTCTGGAGTATTTAATGCTCTATAATAGTGATTGTGAATTAATTTTATAATAAAACAAGGAAGAGTGTGGTAGAGTAGACTGTGTCAACTCTGGTATACCCGTATGATCGTTATCTAAACATTATATCATTATTATTATAAACATTAATTATTTTTGGCAAAATTTCAAACATACCAGCTTTTTTTTAGGTGTAGTGTAAAGCTCTTATAAAACAAGGAGTTGAATGGCAGCTACTCGAACCCTCTGCAGTTGACCAACCAAATTTTGCAGTAACTTTGGCCATTACGCTAAACTATTTTTGGCAAAATTTCAGACACCCAACTTCAATAGGTGTAGAGTAATGCTCATGTAAAATAAGAAGTTGTATGGCAGCTACTCGAACCCACTGCAGTAGACCAACCAAATTTTGCTGTAACTTTGGCCATTACACTAAACTATTTTTGGCAAAATTTCAGACACTCAGCTTCATTAGGTATAGAGTAATGCTCATATAAAAGAAGAAGTTGTATGGCAGCTACTCGAACCCACTGCAGTAGACCAACCAAATTTTGCAGAAACCGTGGCCATGAAACTAAGCTACTTTTTAGAACCCATGGACCAAAATGGCTGGATTTAAATAGCGATGACGGCTATTGCAAGAAAACGAATTTTCGAAAATTATCGAAAGTTATCGTGGTGACGGACGGACAGACGGACGAACGGACATACATAGCTAAATCGATTTATTTTTCGATTCTGATCCGATCCATACACTTCTAATTACACACACTTCTGATCCGATCCATACAGTCTACATCTACCCCCCCTCCTTCTCTGCGTCACAAACGTAATGACAAATTTATTATACCCTTTGACTATATAGTCATACGGGTATAATTATCGATCTTATGATTTTTGATTCCTTGTACACATATTTTATTGGAGTAAAAATGTTTGTACTCGGACTCCGGTTTTATATGTTTATTGATGCAAACTCTTATGCACTTTCTTTCGAACATGTGGATTTTTCTACCATATGGGTATACCATATACAAGCGTAGCCTTATTAATGTTTGGTAGCATATTATTTTGACTTTGTTACTAATATTTTTATTGTAAAAGAGGTTTTTTGCTGCCATAAAAGATTTATTACCTTTTTCTTTTGTATATTTTATATGATCTATGAAGTTCAGATTTCTATGAAGGTGAACCCCAAGATATTTAACGACTTTTTTATTTGTCTACTCTACGCTTTTACTCATGAATTTTTTTTTAATTAAATTGCATACTTTTAGAGCTATACTCTTTAAAGCAAATACATTTACTATTCTACAAAAATTAACTACATTCATAAAACTATTCACAAAATATATATTTTCATTAGTTTAAAAAAAAATTTAATTAAAGTCTGATTTCTTGAATTTCTAATTTATCCATTTCATATCCATATTCTTTTCTAACAACTAATGTTCTCTTTCAACTGGTAAAAATATAAGAATGGTAATTATTTGTCATCTGCAATTTATCTCAATGTATATACACATAAAACTGATTGAAGAAAATCCAAAAATATTATTAATTTTTGTATAAAGTCATTTAAACCCACAGAACCACAAACCACATTAAATGTTCAAAATCAACATAAAGAAATTTCGGATCCAAATTTAGTAGTAAATCCTTGCTAAGTCAAAAAAACTTTTAATTCTTCGTATTTCCTACTCAGTTTTTTTTTTTTGGAAATGTAATTGTTCAACTAATACAATAAAGTAAATGTATACAACATATAGAAAGATAGTAACAATAATGCTAATATTAAAAGTTATAGATAATATTTCTTTTACAAGTTCATCAAATTATTTTTTTTGAACCTGTTGGAGCCTTTTACAATCCTAAAGAGAATCAAAAATAATATTACGCATTTAACTAAACTTAACTGATACATGGTAAGTACGTATATGGGATAAGAATGAAATAAAGCTATTTATTTTTATAAGACTATAGTAGTTTTTAGACCACAATGGTTATTCATCAAAATTATGTTGGAAATTATGTAAGTATGTGCATGCATATACGCATGTCTATATGAAGGCTGATATACAGTGACTCTCATATAATTAAATATCCTAAATGGAAACTATGGAAGTTTAATTTTCAAAGCTAGTGAATGTGCAACTAGTTTGTGTTATTTAGGGAATATTATCTCGCCTACAGAAGGCACATAAATCTAGATTAGCCTTCGGCAATACATTACCTTCGGCCATACATTAAGGAAAAGTGATGAATGCATATCCAGGTGAATCGGTAGACCTACAACACAATGGAGAAGAACGGTTCTGGGTGAATTAAGTAGACGTGAAATATCCTGTGATATGAAATATCCTGTGATATGAAATAGTATAGATAATGAATTAGCTAAAAAAAAACATGAGTAGAAATAAAAAGAGACTTCAAGTTGCATCTCTATACTCTTAAATCTTTCACTTCTCTTGATTCTCGTGCAAGACATTTTTCTCAAATTATTCTTCAATTTGTTTGATTTTAAGTCTGACGTTAAATGTGCTTTAATAGTACTAATCATTTATAGAATTTTAAAGTAAAATCAAAATAAACAGTATTAAATCTTCTAAATTAAGTTAAACGCTCTCCAATCTATATATTACAGTTTAAAATTCTATAAACTCCGGTTAGCTCAGTTTTACAACTAACTTGCTTAGAGCCAAACCCTTTAATATAATGAGAATCACTGTTTTAATGTCCAATATTTATTAAAAAAAAAACTTAAAAGAGTCCAATAGATAGTAAATTTACAGATTTTTTTTTCTGTTTGATTACTTTTGAATTTAGTTTTGGTTTTGGACTTTTTGTCAATTTTTTTCTTACAATTTTGATTCTATTTTTCATTTGTTTGGCCATTTTTCAATATATAGAAATTGACTGTATGATGAATTTAATTATGTTTATTTGAAAAGAACTTTTTTTTTAGTCAAAACTTTTTTAACTCTTATACAATATAACAAAAATATAGATAGAGTAATGTATGAGTACTTTTTTTAAGTATTATGGAATGAGTGAATTTCAAGGAAAGAGGAAATTTTCTATATGTCAAAAATAAATGAGTTTTTTTTGTTTTTTTTTTTTGATTTTTTGATATTGAATGAGTTCTAAAGAATTTATTCAAACTTAATCATACAATCAAAACAAAAAGAAAAAAAAAAAGAAAAACAAAAATAAAAAAAAAACAAAAAATAAATGAAAAACTATTAAGAAAAAAAAATTTCCTAAGGTTTTCAATTTGGTTTCATTCTATTCGTTATTAAAATCGAATAAATCAGCAGGAGTTGATGAACTTTTTTCCTATCATTTGGATTTATTATGTTCAAATAAAGTTATCATATATGAGTTTATATGTATATAAAATGTATAATTATAAGTTTTATAAGTATATGTATACATAGCTTTTAATTTTATTTATAAAATGACAAGAAGTCTTGGTAATTTAATGTTAAGAAAGGAATATAATTTGAATGGAATTCAAAATGGATTTTTAAGGAACATTGGAAATGGAAATTAACCGGATTGTAAATGGATCATTAAATAAATGAAATGAAAAAAATGGTATAAAACTAAAATTAAATGATTGAAAATATTGTTTTTTTTTTTCAATAGAATTTATAATATCTTTGTGTACAAAATAATATTAAAGAAATAATGAGTTCATTGGGCAATTGTACAAAATAGATTATTAGGTAAATTATTTAAATTAAATAAATTTAGTTTTTTTTAGAATTTATTTGAAAAATATATTGTTTCTTTATTTACCTTTAGGAGTGCATCCAAAAATTATACAAAATTTGATATTACATTTATAAGACTATTGAGGAGATTAGATAGACGAAGTAGTAGTTAAGGATTGCAAGCGGGCGAAACCAGAAATGGGTTCGGATTCTGGAAGCTTTTAATTGAAGTAAGGTCAATCGAATATATTTTTGAAACCAATCAATATAGAACCTTCAAATTTCGTGCAACGCATTTCCACATTCCACCCAAGACGTTGAAGCATATCTTCGAAATCAATGAAGATAGTAACCTTTATGCCCCTAACTTTTATTATCAATTGGAGTGGTCTTTTTTGTTTTCTTTGTTTCTTCCACCTGCTTAGATCCAAACAGCATATCTGCGGAGTTAATAAAAATAGAAAATAGAAATTTGATATGAGGTAATTCTGTCCTGGTTGGGGAATGTTCCTGATATCTGAGATGAGTTTCTTGAATTTGTCAGATTTAGGGTATTACTATGTTAGTTGAATGGTCTTACTCTTGTTTCATTACTTGATTTGTAGAAGGGTTATTCTATCTATGTCCAATAAAGATGGGTTTTCGAAATTTTAACCAAAAGCAATTAGTTACGGTTTGTCGTTAATGACTGCACTAAAAGATGATCAAGTTTAATTGCAAAAACTTTTATATTCTGTAAAATTAGTTTTATTTGGTAAAACATTTCCAGCAGCTTCCATATGACAAATAAAATATTAAACAAATATTGTGAAAACGAGATAATACACCTTTAAGATTATGTATCCCAGAGTTGATGCATTCTATTAAAATTCTTTTCTTATTTTATTAAAATTCATTATTTTCTAGATTATATATTGATGCTTTAGAAGAAAAGTTTTAAGAACGTTAATAAAGTCTATTGACCTAAGAATTCTAATTTAAAAATTCAATTGTATGAAGGGATTACAAAAAATTCAATTAAATGGTAGATTTATTTAATATTATTTAGTTTTTATACAAAAGTAAAGTATTCAGAGTTTTGATTAATTCTATTTATTGTATTATTAATCAAAAACATTTTTTTTTATTAAATTTTTTCTTTGTGTTAAAAATTTTTGTGTCTGTTGGTAAATTTGTTTTTGTGGTCAAAATTGAAATGACCCCAAAAGTTATTGACTGTAACAAAGTTCTTAATAACAATACAGTATATTGCTAGACTTTATGAATAATTATTTGCTAAAATAAAATGAATGAAATTTTTTGAGGCGAGGCTTTCATAATTTTTGTAAATGATTTCAATCACTGAAGAGTGTTTAAGGGTAAAGACCTATGTTGGATACCTTTCTAAAATAAGCTTCGTGGTTCTTAAAAAGGAATAGGAATTTGAAATCAACTCATTATTATACGGTCTATAATTTTGTTAATTTATCTTCTTTTGGTTTGTAGATTGAAGTTAAATGTGAAAATTTTTGAAAGACTTTTTTTTTTTTTTTTTTTTGTTTGCGAGGGAATGGAACGCTCGAAAGCCACCCATTGAAATTGTGCGGTATTTCGTTGGGTAGTGTGCGATTTTAACGCACCAAAACCACACCCTTTTTGAACCAAACTTTAGGAATGAACCTGTGATACAAATGTACAGTTTGGTTACAGGGATGGGATATGAAAGGATTTTGGGATTGTCGGAGGATATTTGGGAATTTTGGAGTATGGTGGATGGGGAAAATTTGGAGGAATATTTAGGGGAAAGATGTTAATATTCTTCTTAAATTTATTTAAGTCGTACACATACGAATTACCAACTTTAGGAAACACATTGGACGGAATGTAATTCCATAACCTCGACATGCGCATAACAAACGAATTTCCATAGGCCGTGTTTCGCCATCTTAACAATTCGACGCAGAAGGGATGAGCATCTGTTGCACTCCTTGTTTCACGTTGGAAAACTTTGAGTGGAGGCATTAATTGTTTTATTTCTTTAGAACAGGTGTTCGTCCCCACTAGGTATCTATAAAACAGGGTAAGTGACCAGACTGTACGCCGATGGCTAAGTGGAATCAGCAAGCTAGATATAGAAAATAATACAGGGTGGCACAAAACGACCGATATGGTTTTAATGTTTAATAACTTTTTAAATTTATTTATATTTTTTATTTTTATTTCAGAATTTTGTGAAGAAAACTTGGGTAATTGGAAATGGAACAGTACACAACAGAACAGCGATCTAAAATTACGAAAAGTTATGAAAAATATAAAAAATCTAAAATGTTTCTATATGTTATTCAGGGTGATGCAAAACGACCCATATGGTTTGAATGTTTAATAACTTTTTAAATTTAATTGTATTTTTTATTTTTATTTCACATTTGTGAAAAAAACTTGGGGAATTGGAAAATGAACAGTACACAACTTAGCAGCGATCAAAAATTACGAAAAGTTATGGAAAATGTACTGGAAAGAGCACGAATGTGCGAAGCCGAAAATGGTCACCACGGGATATAATTTTTCTACTTAAGCTAAAAATCTTCCCCATTGTATAACAAAAAAATAAAAATAATAATTAACCATTAAATAAAAAAGTTATTAAACATTCAAACCATATCGGTCTTTTTGCCTAACTATGTATATATTTTTGCTCAGTCTAACCTCTTCACTTGATTAAGTGATGTCCGCCCTTCCGTCCAAAAACACGAAAAAATAATGGCACTATTTTGATGAAATTTATAGTATCGGTTACTAATGCAAAAAGTACGGCGAGAATCAGGCGAAATAGGATCATGGGTTCGGATTGTGAAAGCTTTCGACCGAACCAAGCCCAAAAGATATCTCCGAAACCATTAAAGATAGAACTTTCAAATTTGGTATGAGGGTGTCTATTATGATTTGCCTTGTGATTCTCAATTTGAGATCAATAGGAGTGGTTGGTATCTTCCAAACACTTCCCAAGATCTAATAAGCATATATTCAAAATTGAAAAAGATAGCCACTTGAAATTTTGATACAAAAGTGTTCTGTCCGGTTATGTATCCGAGATAAGTTAAAGTTGTGAAGTTGAGATCCGTGTAATTGTCAATTACATTTGTCATAGACTTACTTTTGTTTCAATACTTGTTTCATATTATTTTCGTACAAACTGAAAAATTAAAAAGTAAACATTTATACAAATTTTTCGATTTTAAAACTATTTATTTCTCATCCATTGCATTTTTTTTTTAGGTTTTCTTTGATATTATATTATTTTATTACTTAAATTAATTAAATTTAATTTTATTACATATTATTTAATTACAATCTAAATATTACAATTTATTTATATATAGAATAAAAAAAAGGCAATATATATAAATATAAATTAAGAAAACAAACAAAATACAATTATGCATAAAAAACAAGAGAACATTTTACCTTAACCTAAAACATAAACAGTTCTTGTATAAAATTCTAAATTCTAAATGCAGTCTAATTCTGACCACTCAAAAAAAAAAAAAAATAAAAAATATTTTAAAATAATATTATAAAAAAAAAGAAATATTTATCTTTAAACAATTCTTACAACCCAATTTAATAGTAGTAGTAATAAAATATTAGTGACTATTTATACATACATACATTATTCATACACATACTATAATATGTAAAATATAATATTAAGCGTTTTTTGTTAACCTATAAAGTGGTTTTAATTTTACAATTTCAAAATTTGTATTTTACAAGTAAATTACAAAATTGTATTTCTGAAAAGAAGCGTACTATGGAATCATTATATTCTATAAAATCAGATATTTAGGCAATATAAATATTTAATTTGAAAATTTTGTATAACAATGAATTTTATTTTATACAAATATTTTAAAACTGACCAAATTTTGTAAAACATTTAACTATTTTAATTAATTAAATTGGAACAATGTATTTGTACGGAAAAAGTTTCATTTATAATATTAATATAAAATAATTTTGAAAATATTTTTAAATTGTAAAAAGGTAAATAGTATTTGGTTTAAATATAAAAAAATCTCCTGAAAATCTAATATAAATGAATATCTAATACATCTTTACATTGTTAAAATTAATTACAATATATAAAAGTTTTAAAATTTATTATTTATATATTTGAACAATTACTTGTAAGGTATTAATTTACTACACACATTTTATAAAGATACTTTGTTATTCACATGTTATACTAGTTTATCGAATCAGGAAGTATTCAAAATAAATTACAAAAATTAAATGTTAACATTGGGAAATATAATTTTACAAAATATGATAAATTTATAAATTTATAAACTCATATATTATGTATGTATAGGAATAAATTTAGAAATGTTAATGGGTGTCATCGAAAAATATTCCGAACTTCTTGTAATAAAAGTGTAATAATTAATAACCCAAAAGAATAAAACATTTAAACTTTGAATTTTTCATCTAATAGATCTACTCCATCGTTGCTATAGCAACCTTGATCATTTTGTAGAACTTTTAGATGGATTTGTTTTTTAATTTACCAGGTACCATGGTACATGAATGGGCCAGGTAGCTATAATCCCGAATTCCAATTTGAAATATGTGGTGCTATTATCATATAAATTATATTTTTTTATGAGATATGTTTTGACCGAGTTTTGAATCCAAGACCCTTCATTTGAAAGGCCGACTATGTTTGACAAGCATAGCAGTCAATTCTTAAATTTGAAATTATGTTATTAACATTTTAATTTTTAATTCAATATTTATATAAGCATACCGCTTAACTATATATTAATATATTTATGAAATATTTTAAGGATTTCAATTCAAAATCAAATTATTAATATGCGCTCTGATGCGCTCCAGAATCTATTAATTAGTTTTTTGAAATATTACTGGAGAATTTAATAGAAAAATATAATTAAATTATATATAAAATATTTAAAATAAGTACTAACAATTGATACAATAGGTAAATTCATTTAAATAATGTGATAGGATAAATAAAATCGCTTAGGTCATTACATCTGGATATACTTAACTCATCAATATTTAAAATTTCTTTTGATGAGAAGCTTTTTGATTAGGCATAATTTTTTAGAAGATTCGGGACTAAATTGGTTTTCGATATTTCTGTGTATTAAGTTTATTTGAAAAATCCATGTTTCTGACACTTGTTACGAATATGTATAAACATTCACAGTAAGTATAAATAACCACACCTTAAATTTCTAACAACTTATTTACAAATAAAAATAACTTTTATAACTAGAATTTAAAATTAAATACAAAAGAACAAATATTTAAAGTATTTTTTATTTAAGTAATGGAAAGTTTTTACTTTGCTTTACTCTAATAACAAGAAAGTATTTATAATTAAAGCGCGATTTAAGCATTTTTCTTTTAAATGCATTTTTTACTTGAACAAATATAAAGACATTTGAATTTATTATATACATATAGATTTGACTTTTTTTTTTATTTTGCTTTCAACTTAAATTTAACTTTTTACTTTTTCTAAACATAAATAAAATGTATTTGAAATAGAATACAGGGTGATTTGATTCTAATCATTGAACTTCGCATAATAAATGATTTCTATTGTAGTAAAAATATAAAGCTGTCAAAGGTTAATGTAAACATGGCAAATTAAATGGTCAAAACTTAATAGTTTAAAATGTCATCTTCAAATCGATTATTTATTTTGAATTGTAAGCCTTAAGGAGCGTTTATGTTGAAGCTGTGATAAGTAATAAGACCGTCGATAAGAGCATAGCGTAAAGAATTTATATTGTTTATCGAGGATCAAAGCGATGCTTCAATATAAACACCTGTATTAAAATTATGTATACAGTTTTTTACGCTATACTCTTTTTGACGCTCTTATCACTTATCGCAGCTCCAACATAAATGCACCCTACTAAGCCTGTCAGTAGAGTATATATAAACATTAAAAAAAACTTCATCAAGCTTAATTCCAAAAAAACTTTGAAATAGGGATGTCTAAGGGTTGAATTGAACTAATGCAAACTCGTGACGGTGTAAATTACATAATAATTTATGCATTTAAAGATATCGACAAGTTAAAATTAGATTCCTCTATTTTATTATTTTCGCTCAATTTTTTTTTTTTAAAGTGATTTTTCTCGTAAAGTATTTAAGTTTTATATGAAAGTGTATGCCGATTACGTCAGCAACTTCTAATTTTATTTTACTGGAACTAATAATCGTATAACAGAATTTTTGTACTCAAGACTACTTCAGAAGTAGCTTGTACAATAAAGATATTCCTTTTAAAACTAATTTTTGACCATTATTAAAAATATTTTACTTGATTAAATTATCAAAAGTCACCCTATACTTTTTCTTATATACTTAATTTTATTTTTTTTTTATTTATTTTTTAAGTTACCTTAAATAAAATATACATAATATCAATCAATTTGAAAAATATACACTATTTATTTTATGTTCGTTTTTTATTTAAATTCTACATACTCACAGTTTTATATATTATATTTTATTATGTATAATATATAAAATTTCTTATATAATATATAAAAGAAATGGTATTTTTCAATTTTTTAACCTTTTTTGAATTTTAATAAAAGTATTGTTAATACAAGAAACATAAGTACCCAAATTGAAATTGATAGAAAACCATTATATACAGATGGTTGTGAAAAACCCCAACCTTTTTGTAATATTGCACGTAATGATTCTGTTGGTTTTGTTAATGGTAAAAAGAATGATGCTATTTGTAATAATGGATACATTCCTTCAATTGGCCAAATAATACCACATAACATGATCATTGGTAAAAAACTACCTAATGCAACATATGTTGCTGTACGTTCAGTATCAACAGCACATGCTATTACAAAACCAAATGACATACCGCATAAACCATTTAATATACATAATAATATAACTAAACCTAATTCACCACGTATTGTTATATCAAATACATAAAAACTAAATAATAATACAAAAAATATTTGTGTTAATACTAATGTAAATTGTGTTGCTATTTGTGATACTAAAATTTCTGGTCCAGTTATACCAGCAACAAGACATCTTTCTAACATACCATCATTACGTTCAATTAACATAGCACCTGATGTTATTGCAACTGATAAAAAGAATATAATTGTTAATATTACACCTGGTGCTGCAAAATCAGTAAAATTTGGTTCTCTATCACCATAAATTGGTACATTCCATTCAATTGGTACACGTCCCAATCTTGGATTAACATCACAATCAGTTAACATATCTTCAACAAAATCAAAGAACGTGTATTGAATATCACGATATAATAAAGTGCTGATTTGTTGATCTAAAAAAAAAAATAAAATGAAATAAAAAATTTATTAGAAAGAGAAAGAAAATTTATTATAAAAAAAAAAAAAAAAATTTAAAATATATTTTTTTATAAAAGTCACTATGACAGAAATTGATTCTTTTTCTATTTTAGTATTTTTGCAGGAAGTACAAAATCCTTACATAAATCCTTACACATATATTATGAGAATGTCTAGAAAAGGATAAAAGCTTTATTAACTCCCTATAATATACCATGTTTATCATTCTCTTAAGAATGAGAACTTAGAATAGTCGGCTATGAAACCAAGTGTAACGACAAATATATATATATATATACATATAACATTTTAAAATAAAAAATTTTATTCAATTTTTATTTCATTGTTTCATTTCCTATTTCTAAAGAATATTCTATCTCTATCACTCTATCTCTGTCTTTCATTTTTTAGTTCTCAATAAAATATTTTCAACTCTACTTGCGATTCTAGAAAATTACATTATAAAAAAAATATAACCTCATAGTAAATTTGCATTCTTGTTTTTTGTTCGTTGCGCTAATCAAAATCATAGACGAAGAGATAAAAGAGTCTGGCAACACTTTTAGAATTTTTTAAATTCTTTGTGAGGAATAAGAACAATTGAAAATTTTAAAAATATTCAAAATAACCAGTTATTTTTGTATAGAAAGAAACCTTAAAATCGTAAAATTAACCAAAGATTCTTATTTTCGGAATTGGGTTTTTGTTTTTTTATTCAAAATTCTTTAAATCAGATCGGTGATAAACGATAATTTCATAATAGGAGGGTATGGGGTTAAAAGAATTTGAAAATAACTGTAAAGAAGATGAAAATTGTTTAGATTACGATGAAAAATAGTGACACTAATGATCGGTAATATAAATTTTCTGATAGAGATAATGTAATTGGCAATAGTGGTTTATATATATATATATATATAATGAAGAGATCTGAAGGTGTATAGGTAGAAAATGTAATAATGTGTTCTTCATAAATACTTTTTTTTTAAAAAAAAAACTAATAATCCTATATCTTATAGATTTAATTCCGTTTTATAAATCGACGTTACCTGAATTTAAATTTAATAATTTTATAATTGCTAAATCATTTTTTTTTGTATATATATTTTATCTGGATAGATACTCTTTATATAGATGCTTTATCTATAGTATATTGAAAATTAGATTTTTAGATATTTTATAAGGAATTAATTTTGAGATATTTCGACAAAATTTGTCCTTGTTTTTATTCGCAGGCAGAGAGTATTGAAAATTAAAGGTTGCATTAAAATTTAAGAATAAAAAATAAAGAATTTATTTGAGTATAATACTTATTTCTTAAATATATACGTATAAACCTCCTTAAATTTGAAAATATAGCACAAATTTGTAAGGTTTATACCATCGGTACAAGTGGTTTGAGATCTTTAGGGTTAAATTGCATTTCTAGACTTTCGCTGTTGTGCTGATCACATCTCAAATTTTTATACCCGTATATTAAAATTGTGCCTCCTTTTGTTATACTTTGAACTAGACTATCGTTTGTAGGTGTTTTTAATAGAATAACTGATTTTTTACCTTTAAAAGTATTTGATGGAAATTTTATTTAGTTAGGCTCACTTTTTCTATGTTTTTTAAAAAATCTTTTAATAACTAATCCTTTAAAATATTGTCATCTGAATCTAAACTATGCCAAAAATTTTAATTCTCTAGTTCAACGGGAAGTGTGTTTAAAATAGTTTCTTAGATTTCACGATCATACAACCACAAAGAAGTTCAATAACAGCCGTTAAAAATATGTATATGTAAAAAATCATGAAAATTTGTTGTCTAAACTATCAAATAATATCTTGAAACACAAATTATAAGCAATTTATTTTATTTTTAGTATTACAGAAATCATTTTTAAATAAAATTTATGATATAAAGTTAAGAAATAGTATATTTAATAAATAAGACTGTTTCTTAATGTCTGTCAAAATATACTTTTATTAAAAAAAGACTAGCCCCTTAAAATGTATAAAATAATAAATTGATGGTAAAACTTGGGAATTTGTTACTGTGTTAATATAAAAGAAAACTTTTAAGCTTAAAATATTGAAAATTTTCATTAACCAAAAATTGATGTTCTATCTTTTTCATTTAAAAGTGTTTTGATATAAAAGTAAATTGCTGAATTAAGGTTAACAGAAAGAAGAACTGTCTCTCATTTCAGCAAATTTATATCAACATTTATTTTTGATAAAACATTTTAAACTCAAAAATCAATTTCCATATTAGTGAAATATCAATACATGAAACGATCATCATAAATTTAAAAGTGATTCAAACATGTTAAAATTAAATTGAAAATTTAATCATAATTAAATTAAATTATTTTTGAAAAAAAACTCGCTTTGTGATTTATTTATATATTTTCAAAAAAAACAAAAACAAAACCTAAAATTATGGCTTTAGGGAATTGGATTAAAATTAAAATTGCTTCAAATGAAAAAAACACAGGGGAAAAACTTATTAAAACTATTTATTTAATTCAATTTAATTTAAAAAAAAAAAATCAAAACAAACTTTTATTTATATGTATATTTTCTTTTGAAATTATATAAATAATGGGGCGTGTTAAAATAAATAAAATAAAATAAAATAAAAAAAAAAACAACAAAACAAAAGAAAACACCTTTTCAAAAAAATAAACTTCTTTAAATCTCACATGATTCGTATTTAATATGCGGAAAAAACTTTAATTCTATAAAAATATTTATTTTCATTTTCATCTCTTGGAATTTTTAGCACATTTTCAAAAAATTTTGTAAAAATGTGCCTATATAGCTTCACTCTGTCCGTCCGTCCGCCCGTCTGTATGTTTACAAAAACTTTTACACCGTTTGAAATAGAGTAAAGAAATTTTAACAATGCGTAGTTTTTGCAAAAAAAATAATTTCGTAGAAGAATTTTTTTCTGTAGCTCCACCTGTTACGGGGCTACAGCCCCCCAAAGTTGGAAAAAGCCCTATATTTAAATTGTTATAACAAGAGTTCGGTTAGATATATAATCAATCTGAAAACGACAATCGATAGCTGGTTTCATAAGCTTTATAAATATTTAAAAGAAAAATGTTTAGGGTTGCCATACGGTACTAAAATTTACCATTATATAAAACTCAATTTTTGCAAAATTTTTGGTCCCATATATCTCCTAAACGGTTTAAGATAGGGTCTTGAAATTTTGGCAGAAGTTAGATCTTCAAATATTAGTAGGAGTCGGTTAACAAAATTTTTTTGTCAATCCCCCTGTTTAAGAGCTATAAGGGCTCGAAAATTTAAATTTTGCTATTTTCAAGCACCTGTAACTTGAATACCTGTTCAATTTTTTTTTATTAATATGCAAAATTTAAAGGCCCAACATTATATTTTAACATATGTTAAAGGTTTTTCTTAAATTAAAAAGCGGCTCCTTAAATTGAATAAAGTGTCACTCAGTTTTACCCATTTTTGTTTAGATTGTATAATTCTAAGTAAAATTCCAAATTTTTGTGGAATTCAAAATTTAATTCCTTGAACCTAAAAACATGAAGGGGGACGGAGGGGTTAGGGGGGCGTAGTTAGATGAAGTTAGATCCTTGAGAAATTTGGCAACCTTCCCCATTGAAGAGCTATAACAACTTTAAAATAAAAACTTTACTGTTAGCCGTAAATTTAATAAGTAAGCAGTAACTATTTCCAAGTAAATATTTCCAAAGTTAAACTCAGTATCTAATACAATATAATTTTGAAAATGTGCTTTTTTAAAAACCCTTGGTTTTTTTTCATCACTTGTTTTTTTTCATTTTATACTTCCCTATAAACCAAACATCATTCTTTCCATCCCTATAAACTTCCCTATAAACTAAAAAAACAAACAAACATGTTACATTAAAGGTAAATTTAAAATTGTTTTTTTTTTTTAAAATACTAAGCTTTTAAAAAAAAAAAAATTACTATTAAAATTAAATACGAAAATTCGGGATTATTTCAATTTATCATGTGTGTGTGGGTGTGTGAAAATTTTAATTTCATCGTAGTGGAGTTGGAGTTGATTTTACTTCAAAATTAATTTATGGTATGAATTTACTTATTTAAATGTTTTATCTTCACTTAAATGTATGTTTGTGTTTATGTAAGAATGCGTAATTTGGAAGAGAACACGTATCTATTGTAATAATGTATGATTGTGTGTGTGTGTGTGGGTGCGTTATATTTTACAAAATTTCAACACGATTTGTTTCTTTTTTTTTTTTTTAATTTTTCGTGGGTTCACATACGTGTGTTCAGAATATTTAAGACTTTTAAAATAAATTTACCACATTCAGAAAAATCGTATAAACAACACGTTGGTGATGAAGATGATTTTGATCTGAACTGATGGTAGTCGGGAGACATTAAATATAAGTATACAAGTTACAAATCACAATGGGTGTAAATATAATATTAAGTTTTATATTTGAGAGTGGAGAAGTGAATTGTATGTTATGAGGTGGAAAGATTAAGTTTTAAGATAGATGAAATTGGAATTTTCAGTTAACAAAAAAAAAGTTTTTGAAGGAAATAAGAGAATACGGTAGGTAAAGGTGTTTTATCTTATCACAATATGATAATTTTCATTTCTTTCATACAACAAACACTTCATTTGAAATTTGTGAACTTTTATATTTTTTTTAAGAGAAATATGGGAAGAGTAATTGCTTGTGTGAAAATTTGTTTTTTATTTTCAATGAAAACGAAAATTCATTTAAATGATGAATATTAAATAAAACAAGGTAGAATAACAGTGATGTCAAATTGCTTTTATGAATTAAATCATTTCTATCTATTGTCATTAATTGCATATAAAGTTCCGCTAATAATGTTAGCTATTAATACCTAATAGATTTAGCGATTTATTTATTATTATTTTTATTTAATTAATCCTGGATTCAGGATAGGTATCAATTGCCCAAATAGGTGCATGTTGATATAATATGATTCCTTCCATGACTACGATCTATGGATTGAATTATATCTATGTATTGAACTATATATGGATATGCTATATGCTGTAATAATTTTGTATTTGAGTTACATGGTATTTTTGTATCTGTGAGTTATATAATTCAATAAAATTTGTCAATATTTTGTTTTTAATTTATATTATTATATATTTTTTTTTTTAGATAAAGAATAAGGAAGAAAAAATGTTGGTTTTCGATTGTTGGTATTAAATTTGACTGAGAGAATTTTAATTTAGAGGTTTATTTATATCTAAGATAAACAAGTGATGAAAAGCAACCAAGGGTTTTTAAAAAAGCACATTTTCATATTTATATTGTATTACATACTGAGTTTAATTTTGGAAATATATACACTGGTGACTAAGTTACTGCTTACTTATAAAATTTACTGCTAACCGTAAATTTTTTATTTTAAAGTTCTAATAGTCCTTCAATGAGGAAGGTTGCCAAATTTCTCAAGGTCCTAACTTCATCTAACTCCCGCCCTCCTCCATTTTTTAGGTTCTAGGAACTAAATTGTGAATTCCACAAAAATTTGGAATTTTACTTAGAATTATACAATCTAAGCAAAAATGGGTAAAACTAAGAGACACTTTCTTAATTTTAAGGAACCGCTTTTAAATTTAAGAAAAACCTTTAACATATGGTAAAACACAATGCTGGGCCTTTAAATTTTGTATATTAATTACAAAAAAAAATTGGACAGGTATTCAAGTTACAGGTGCTTAAAAATAGCAAAATTTAAATTTTCGAGCCCTTATAGCTCCTAAATAGAGGGCTTAACAAAAAAACGGACTCCTACTAATTTTTGAATAGCTAACTTTTTCCAAAATTTCAAGATCCTAGCTTGAACCGTTCAAAAGATATGTGTGGACAAAAATTTTGCAAAAATTGAGTTTTGCGTAATGTTAATTTTTAGTACCGTATGGCAACCCTAATCATGTGTCTTTTAATTTATAAAGTCTTTTAATTTTTAAAAATCAGCTATCTTTTGCCGTTTTTAGATTCAAAATACACCTAATAGAACTCTTGTTATAACAATTTGAATATAGGGCTTTTCCCAACTTTGGGTGGCTTTCTTCTACGAAATTAATTTTTTTGCAAAAAGTACCCATGGTTAAAATTTGAGTGACAGAGTGAAGCTATATAGGCATATTTTTACAAAATTTTTTGAAATGTGCTAAAAATCAGTTATAAAAGAAAAACTTAATTTCTAAATTATGATTGAATCATTGACTTATAAAACCGCTTGCTTGAACTTTTGATTTGCATTATATTAATTAAAATTTAAGTCTGCCAAATTGAGATAAATTATTAGGAATATAGCTTTCAAATGAAACATATTACATTTAAAAGTTATAATAATCAATCAAAGTTTAATCAGAAAATTGCCTAAACAATGTAATACTATGAGGCTATTGTTCTGTTCATAATAGTATTTCAGGATGAAAAACTTCTAAAAACTGAAATATTTTATAACATTTACTTTTTAAATAATAACAGGCACTTACATAATTTCCAAAAATTATCAAAAGTTATTTTAAATCATCAATTACAAAATTGCGTTGCCAGTGCTCACAATTAAAATTTTGAATGGACGACACTGATTGTATATTTAAACTTAATAGAATTTAAGTTTTTTAATCGTTTTAAGATTTGTTTATTTGTATAATATTCTTTTTGATAAGTTTTTTTTTGTTTTTTTTTTGAAAAGCGTAAGTATATATAAATATTTAACTTTTATTATAAACTTTGTTTAAACTTAAAAATAAAATTGAAAAGATGTAACTAAGTATATACATATGTATAAGAGTATTTGTATAATATATATTAATAAAAAAGTTGGGAGTTTACCCAGCTTTATACATCTTTATATATTATTATCTAAATTATTATATTTAAATGTTTATATAAAAACTTAAAATATAATATAAAATGTGACATATTTAAGGTGAGATTTTGATATTCCATTTTGAAAAATGAAAAATTAGATTTAATTTCAAGCAGTTTATAAAGTTTTCAAAATTGTTTTGTTAGTTTAAGGGATTCATTTTATATTAAGTATATATATATAATATATACCTACTCGTACTTATACTTATAATATTAAAAGTAATTATTTGTATTAAAATTTTACTTTTAAAGGTATTTAAAAACAACAAATTTCAATTTTATTTAATAAGTTTATATAATATTTATTTTTGATAAGTTTTTATTTTTTTTTTTTTTTTTTTTTTACTTTTATACCTTAAAAGTATTTTGTCAAGGATGTGTAAATCTTAAATTAGATGGATTTGAAATAAAATAAACAATTGGGGGTTTAACTGTTAGATAGAAATGTATCTGTATACCATGTATACCATTAAATGGTTGATAAGTGTATGATATAAGGTATTTTTGTTAATACTTATCATTTATTTTTTTATTAAAACTTTTGATAAGAAAATGATAAAGCACAACTTTTATTCTGGAAAATTGAAAAAGATTTTCTTTTTACAGGTTTTAATTTTGATTGTTTGCTCACAGAAAATGTCATGTTTGTTAGGTAAAGAAAATTATACATAAATACTTTTAATAAAATTGGTATATTTAAATTAAACTTAGAAAAGTACTTATCAAATCTCTGAGTGGTTTGACCAAAACTTTATTCTTTATCTTATAAGAAAACTAAATTCACAAAAACATAATATTTACTTATTTGATTAATTCAATGAGTTAAGAAAATATTTTATTTGGTATTATAAGTTTTGAATATTGTATAATTTTCAATGTTTGATAGTTGTGATTTTGTTAAAAAAAATTACAGAAATGTACTTGTAGTCTTAGTTAGCCATTGTGTATTATATAATACTCATTTTCACTCATCGTTTGGCATTTAGCTTTAAGCATCGTACTTAGATTTTAAATTGAAAAAATAAATGATATCCGGAAAATTTAAATATTTAAAATTGCTAATAAGACCTTTTTCTGCATGTATTGAGCATGGTTGCTGCATATAACCATACAAACAGCTCTAAGGGTATTTGTCAAGTACCAGTACAAATCAATTACCAGTCCTGATACCGAAAATATTCAGTAAAAATTTTTGGTACTTGTATTTTACCCAGTACCAATAATAAAGCTACCAATTACTTTATCAGAATTTACCATTATTTACCAGTACTAACAGTACTTTCCAGTAAATTACCAGTAAATTACCAGTATTTTACAAGTACTTATCAATACTATCAATACTATCAGTACTTTTTGGTACTCGTTGGTACTGGTAAATACTTATATGTATTTTCAAATCTACCAGTACTTGTTGGTACTGGTTGATACTGTTGAATATAAATAGTACTGGTTAGTACTGGTAAGTGGTGGTAGTTCTGGTAGGTACTGGTAATGTAATTGTAACTCCAAGTACATGCAAGAACACTTAAATGTTATTGAATATTTTTTCTAGTAATGATACTGGTACTGGTACGGGTAAGTTTCAAAATAGTGGAATTTGGCCAGCTCTACAGACGATTCGAGCAATAGAAGCTTATAAAGATATTTTTACAATTTTCTTTTTAGGAAATGAGTTAAATAATTTGAAAATAAACAAAATCTAAAATAAACCTAAAGATATTTATCTACAGATTATAATTTATTAACTAAATAAGAAATAGAATATCATAGTAATCTTTTTGTCTAAAATAATTTCTCAAATTAAATTAAATTAATATTGTGGTTACACATGAAAAAATCTACAAATAATACAATTTATAATATTATTAACTTACTTGACATATCTAATCTGATTGTTACTTCAGATGATTCAACAGTCCAATCATCAACAGAACGTCCCGTTTCTGTTCTTTCAACTAATGATGCTGAATAATTTTTAGTGAAAACAACAGCACCCCAAGCTTTACCTCTTCTCACTTCATCAAAAGCTGCTTCATCATCTTGTGTATATTTCTACAAATGAACCGAAAATTTATTAAATAAGCTGAATAACATCCAGATTAATTTTAAAATTCATACCAGTACAACGCTCTTATTTGTAACCAGTCTATTTAAAAATCGACAACTTAAATATGTTTGATTACAACCAGGCACTGTTGGACAATATTGTTCTTTAATCATATTTGCATCTAATTCATGATTTGATATTGCCAATTTTAAACCAGTTGGATCATGACCAATTGTCATACAAAATAGAATAATTTGCATTACTGGTAATCCAATAATGAATAACATAACACTGGGGAAGTTAAAAGTTGAAATTTAAAAAATTAACTATCTGATTTGTAGGTATATAATATGTAAAGACTTACCCAACATTTCTCATCATCCATAGGAAATTTTTCCATACTAATGCGTACAAATGATTCGATTGCATAACTTTAAAATTATACCAAAATGATGCTGGTATATCCTCTTGTGGTGGTAGTGGTGGTGCTGGTAAATGATCATTTTCTGGTAAATGTTCTCGGCCACGTGCCGATGACATTGATACATTATCACCAAATTCACCAGATATTTCACCGATGCCATCTTCATCAGTTAAATCTAATGCTGGATTTGTTACAGCTGTTGGTCTAATTTGTTCAATTACTTCTTGTGCTATTGATGATCTTCGTCTTTTACCTTGATTCTGTGATATTGCCAATTTTAAGAATACAGTTTCTAATGAATCTACACCATGTTTACGTAATAGAGATTCAGGTGATTCTTCGGCTAACATTTTACCACCACGTAATAGACCAATCTATAGAAAAGATAAAAATTTTTTGAATAAGAATTAGTTATTTGATATATTATTATTTTGGAATATTTTAGATTTTGTAGGTTGAATATATCTAGGTTGAACTCATTTTTTTATATTTTGGCATTTTTATTTTTATGTAAAAAATGTTTAAAGTCAAGCATTACATACTTTCTTATTTTATAAAAGCATAGATATTATATTGATTTACTAAATACTAATTGCACCCAGTTATATAATTCATTTTAAAAATATAATGTCCTTATATTACAAAATACATGAGCTCATGTAAATTTCTGTATTTTAAAAAAAATTTAAAAATATTTTAATCTACTCCATTCTAGTTTATTTAACTACTTGTTAATTCAATAATAGCTTGTAATTATAATGTCTATAGTTAAAAGTCCATGCTTCAGTCTATAGATGAAGTATATGTTAATGAGTCTTCAAAATTAAATCTCCTTTAAGTGTCAGATTTAAAAATAAGTGTCTGTTGTATAGCATTGAAGCTCAATGATCAAGAGCTTAAATTTAATTTTCTACAAGGTATAGATTCCAAGAAGTATAGTTTTATTGAGGGAACTATGGATTTAAGTTGTGTGTTTCATATTTGGATTTAATAATAAATAACATTAAACTAATAAAATCCTATTGTGTTACGCAATTCTAGCAACACATGGAGAAAAAAAAAGATTTACATCAATTACGTATCCTATTGGACCAAGTGTATGAAGTAAGAAACATTTTATAAATAAATACACATTGTTCGATAGAAAAGCTAGTGATTAATAAAGATTAAAAATTAAGGTTTTAACACTAATGAATAAATAAATGAATATTTCTAAGCCACGAAATTTAGTCCTTGCAAAATACGACCTCGGAATATTATTTATCTCTAGTAATTGAACTAGAAATTGAGGAAAAACCACAGGGTGTAATTTTTATTTCAATGAGAAATAATAAATTGTGGGGCTTATTTCTCTTTCAATTTAGTGTTCGACATCTTGAGAAATAAAGATTTTAAGAATTAACATACTGGGGCTTTATTTCTCAATTACTATGAGAAATAAAACGTCATGTTGTTATTTTCTTATACAGAGGCTTTATTTCTCAATTAGAATGAGAAATAACATCTCGGATTTGAGTTTTATGTTTATACAAATTTATATAAATATGTGTAGGTGAGATTCTAAATGAGAAGAGAATTTAAAGTTGGATTCAAAATTCTGAAAGAAGAGATTATCTATCCTATTTTTGAATCTACCTCTAAGATCCCTTCAGAATCTTCTTATTTCATAAATCTTGCGGTGCTTTATATATGTGAAATAAGATCCTGAACTGTTATTTCTTATTGAATGAAAAAGTACAACGAGGGGATTTATTTCGCGGGGTCCTATTTCATGCTTCCGAATATTATTTACAATAACCTATAGGTAATATTGAATTTTGATAATATTAAATTTTGCTTTTAAATACTTCCTATAATTCTGTAAATAATTTTCTAATTTTTTTCTAAATAAATTTTTGAAAATAAAATTTTAATATTTTGTAATTTCTAAAACAAATAAATATTTTTTTATACCCTACACCTATAGAATAGGTAAAGGGGTATATTAACTTTGGTATGGTGTTTGTAACCACCTAAAGGAGGCGAGCTAGATATGGAAAAGTATATATATTTGTGATCAGCGTAACCGCCTTAGTCGATATAGCCATGTCCGTCCGTCCGTCCGTCCGTAGGCACGATAACTCAAAAAATAATGGAGCTATCTTGATGAAATTTTAACTGTAGGTTACTAGGAGTGAAAGTACGGCGGGGATTGCATATGGGCGAAATCGGCCCATGGGTTCGGATTCTGGACCTTTTAATCGAATTTAGGCCAAACGAGCATAATTCCGAAACCAATGAAGATAGAACTTCCAAATTTAGTATCAGGATGTCCCTTCCTATTTCCTAAGTGTCTTGTGAATTTGGGTCCCATTGGAGTAGTGGGTCGGGGACCAGCCACACATTTCCGAAGACCTTAAAGCATATCTTTAAAATTAAGAAAGATAACAACTTGAAAAAAGGTAGAAGCTTCCAATTTGCCACAAGGGTGTTCTTTACTATCTCTTGCGTGCTCCCCTAATTTGGGATCAATTGGAGTGGTGGTTCTGTACCCCTCTCTGACCTACCAAGTTTTAAAGGCTTATAATCGAAATGCCTAAAAATAGCTACTTAAAATTAGGATAGACCGTTCAAATTGTGTACAAGGGTTAACTAGTACTATAAGTACAGCGCGGACTATATTAGGGCGAAATCAGCCCAACGGTTCGGATTCCGGACCTTTTAATCGGTGTCAGGGCTAACGAACATATATAAAAAAAGTCACGATAACTCAACAACTAATGAGGCTATCTTCATGAAATTTGTGCTGTAGGTTATTGGTAATGAAACTACGGCGGTGATCACGTTCGGTGAGGATTGGACAATGGGTTCGGAACATAGAACTTTATGATCGAATTGAGGCCAAACGAGCATAATTCCGAAACCAATGAAGATATAACCTCCAACTTTGGTATCAGGGTGTCCCTTCCTATTGCGTAAGTGTCTTTGAAATTTGGGCCCCATTGGACTAGCGGGTCGGGGACCAGCCACTCAGCTCCGAGGACCTTAAAGCATATTTTCGAAATTAATAAAAATAGTAACTTGAAACAAATGTAGAAGCTTCAAATTTGGCCTAGGGTGTTCTTTACTATTTCTTCCGTGCCCCCCTAATTTGGGATCATTTGGAGTGGTGGTTCAGAACCTCTCTTAGACCCCCAAATATGTAAAAGCTTATCATCGAAATTAATAAAACTAGTAACTTAAAATTAAGATAGAACGTTCCAATTGTATACAAGGGTTAACTATTATTGAAAGTATGACGGGACTGCATATGGGCGAAATCGTACCATGGTTTCGGGTTCTGGAACCCTTGACAAGTTCAAGGACTAAAAAACATAAGTATATCTTAAAAACACCATAACTCAAAAAATAATGCCGGTATTTTGATGAAATTTAAACTCTAGGTTACTAGTAATGAAAGTACCATGCGAATTGGTTCTGGTCGAGTTTAATTTCAAAGCCAAAGAATATATTTCCTATGTCCTATGTGTCTCCGAAATCTAGACTAAATTGTAGTGGTTCAGCTATGTTCAAAGGTACTTGCTGCATTTATGTAAAATTTATTTGAATATTTAAATGAATTATATGAAAAGGTCTAAATTTGTAATTGTATTTTAGAAATACATTTATTGCATATTTTGCGTTTATAAGCTTTTCTATTAGGTATATAAACTAACCATTTAAAATAATTGCAATTTTGAAAAATTTGTATTATTAAATATATTATGCTTTGATTATCTTTTTATCACAAAATTTAATAATTAGAATTTTTTCATTTTGTAATTGAATTGGAATAAATATATTTTCATTTATTTCAAGTTTGTTTGTTTTCTAATATTTTCAAATAGATAAATTAGTAAGAATTTGTAATATTTTTTAATAGATAGTGTAATTAGAAAATGTTTTTAGTATTATAAAGTTAATTTGGTTAGCTATGTCTTACGATCAAATTAATAACAGCTTTTATGGTGTTAAAATGACTTATGGATATGTCCTTAAATTTGAACCAAATAGGTGTAGGGTATTTCTAAGTCGGTTGCACCGACTGACTGTTTCTTTACTTGTTTCTTCTTAAATTTTAATAAATTTTAATTTAAATTTTATATTTATTTATTTAATATTCAAATTATGTCAATACAAATCATATACATATATACATATATATTATTTTTAAAATTATTCTATTAATAAATTATTGCATCTTGTAAGTAAAATGAACTCCCACTTGAGATTTGCTTTATGTGTTATTTTATAATTAAATACATGTATATTTTTCTTATATACTTATTATATATATTATATAAATTATAATATATTATTATTACAGGTTATTAAATCATATAACCATTTGGGCTATTTAATACCCATAGTATAATAAATTTTTATTAATGGCTTTTCTAAAATTTAAGTTATTTTTAGATGTTTATATATATATATATACAAATATATATTATATACAAAATATATAATTATTATATAATAAAATGCTTGAACCTGATGTTCTTAAAAAATATGAAAATATTTTAGTTATCAAAATTTTATATTAAATTAATAATAAATTTATTTTGTTACACTATTATGTACGCATATTTAACTTTTACCCAAATATAATTGAATTTTTTCAATATATAATAATTACAAATATATAAAATCTTAAAATTTTTAAATAAAAAAATATAATTTTTAAAGGTTAACTTAATAAAGGTAAGTTATATTATTAAATTAAATTTTTATTTATATTTTGTATTATAAAATATTACAAGAAAACAGGTCCATCGTGCATGGGATGCATAATAGTAAATTTAAAGTTATGAGTATTGCCATCATTATTTATTGTGTGAAGTACATTTATAATAATTTTGTCTTGCGAATGGTGGTTGGGTCGAGTTCGTGACATGAGCAGGACTTTGTTAAAAAAAACTATTTATTTATATTTCATTCATAATTCAGAAATAAACAATATTATTTTCATATTAATAGGGTATTCAAATTTCGGATCTAACAGTATGGTGGAAGATGATGGAGGAAGACAACTTTTTGGAAAATCAGATTATGAGCGATGAAGGGCATTTTCATTTAAATGAAAATGTCAATAAACAGAACTGCACAAATTTGACGTATGGAGAATCCGGGAGCAGTCTATGAATCAGCGACAATTAAACCCTCTTAAAAGAACTGCACATTCAATAAACAGAACTGCAAACATTTGGTATTCGGAAAATCGAAGAACAGTTTCTGCACCCTCTTAAACGAGCTGTTTGGAATTATGGCTAATAGAGTTCTTGGTCTATATATTTTCGAAAATGAAACTTGGGTATTTGTGAATCTTCTCTGTGAAAGTTGACCCTAACTTTTTGCGAAATTTTTTAACGTCTGATAGTTCTCAAAAATCATGACAAATGATATCCCCTAGAGAGAGAGAGACAATGGCGGTTGTGCAAAAATCTTTCAATGACCGAATAATTTTAAAAAGTGCTCATTTCATTTCGCCACATTGTATAGCGAATAGTCTAATTTTTAATTGCCTCGACCTCTGGTATAACACTCAATTAATTAGATGAGTCACTATGTATAAATTTTTTAATTAATTTGTATGCTCAGTTATTAAATTCAAATATCTCCGAAATAAATAAGAAAATGACTTTCCATTCCATAAATTTAA
Source organism: Dolichopus griseipennis (assembly GCA_963082915.1). NCBI lineage: Eukaryota > Metazoa > Arthropoda > Insecta > Diptera > Dolichopodidae > Dolichopus > Dolichopus griseipennis. The sequence continues at coordinate 40,714,646 of OY720442.1, read as the reverse complement.
AAATTTGAAATTTTTTTTTAAAGGAAATTACAAAAACAAAATAGAAAAATTATTAAGAAAAGCAAGACAATTTTCACACTAAAGCACTCAAATAAATAATTTTTACTTTATAATCTTATATTCTAAATTTTTATAAATAAAATAGGTTTTAAGTTAATTTCTAGTTAGTAATATTGCTATCATGTTTGTTGTACTTAAAATTTTAAGAAAAAATATTTAAAGTTCTTTAAATCCAAGTATAATATAAGTGCTTTAAATGGAGCACAAAAATACACGAAATAATTTTTAATAAGTTTGCTTGAGTCATTTTCAAATTATTTTCAGAACACACTACCATAAAGTTTGTTTGTCTTAGATTATTTTTATACCCGTACCCAAATACTTCTCAGGTTATTTTAAATTTGAATAAGAATCGAAAGTAATCGAAAATTAAGTCGATCTTGCTGTGCTTTGGTTCCATTGTACAATAACTCAAAAACTATAGTAACTAGGATTTTAAAATTTTTGCAGTTTTTTTCAAGAGCTTTTCTATTGAAATTCAAAACATTTGCTTTACGGGTTCGAATGCTACCGCATTACTTTTTTTTAATATTTGCATAATTAAGTATCAAATAAAGCTGAGTATTTAAAATTATGTAGAAAGTTTAACATTGCAAAGGTTGCCATAAATCAGATCAGTAATGAAGTTCTAAAGAAGCCTTAACCCAACCCACCGATTATTTCTCATTTAAGGACCCAAAATAGCGCTAAACTTTAAATATGAGTCATAAATTTGGTGACTTCAATTGTAAATGGACTTAAGTTAAGAAAACTCAAAAGCCTTTTGAGTTTAACGAGGAGCTAAGTGTAATTTTTTTTTAATTTCTAGCTGATATTTTTCATCAGGGCCTAGATTCTAAGGTTACATCAGTTCAGCTACTCCTTCTTTGAAGATTTCATCTGTTTAAGTTACCTTAAACTCAATAATTTAATTCCACTCAATATTAAATAACCTTTAAGCTTTGCTCAAAATTTGAGTGAAATAATGAGTTAATTTTGTCAAATTAATTCGCTCATTTATTTTCTTTCAAATTAAGGCACTTTCAATTTGAACTGATTATTTAGATTAGTTGCTTCGATACTTTTTTTGAATCTTGCATCATATTATACATTTTACTCTTTTATATAGATATATACTTGAACTTTGTATACATAGACTTATAACTCCTTCGATATATAAATTTGCATATAGACAAACTTATTTAGATAAACTATAAGATACAGAAAGTATAATCAAAACTAATGAATGTATCTTATTATAAAATTTAATTTCTTTTTTTTTTTTTGTATCTAAAAAGTAAAAAAAAACAAAATTCTTTAAGACTTGAAAAGAAACTTTATACGATCTTAAAAAGTTATAGAACTATTAAATTAATGTTGTGTATATTTTGAATGCGTCTACCATAATGTATTCTGATGGTAGATGTAATCATATTATATGTATGATGAATTGAATAAATCAACGGAGTTTAAAAATAAATGAAGCATTGTTTAATTTAAATGGATTTTATTCATATAGTATCAAAAAAAAAAAAAACAACAACGGCAAGACTCGAACGAAAATATATATATAGGTATAGATTTTATTTTATAAATTAAAAAGTTTATTAAACTTTTTAATAAGTTTTACAATGCACATAGAATATGAACTTAGTCCAGAATTTTTGAATGAAATTTAAAAGAATATTAAAAAAAAAAAAACAATAAAAAGAAATTAAAATGAAAATTGTCTATAAATTTTTTAAATTTAATTAATTTTATAATTTAAGTTTGATTTTATTGCAATTTTAATATTTCTAAAGTTTTATTTTATTTTTGTTTTGGGAAAAATTTTTAGGAAAATTGCAATTTTCTCTGAAAAACTTTGATAATATTTTGGTATAAAATACAATTCAAGTTTTTATATGGGTATTTTAAATTTTATTAAGTTTATAAATATTTTAAATTTGTTTTATTTAGTTAAAATAATTTTAATATTTTTTATTTAATTTAATTATTTTTTTAGAGAATAAACTAAATTTATAAGTTATATATAAATATTTTAAATATTTATAACAATTTTGAGTATTAAGGTGTTGGTAGACTATAGAATTTTTAATTACTTTTTTTTATTGGAACTTTGGGATATTGGATCATTTGTGATTTTAAGGAAATTTAAAATTTTAAGTTATAGTAAATTTTCATAACTTCTTCAAGTTTTATAATTATTTGTTTTTTTTTTACTATTTTTAATATATATTCTGAATTAATTTTAATTTAAATTTAAGACTTAATTTAAGTAACATAAATATTACTTTAAGGTGCCTTTTAATTAACTTTCGAATAAATGCAGGATTTTCACATGTAAAGGGAATCGTATATTAAGGAAAATTTGAGAATTAAAACTAAAGTTTAATTATTAAAAAAGCTGAAACTGCTCCATATCTAACTAATGCTGAGATGGTCCTCTTTGAATAGAAAGGTTGTGAACTTTTTTCCGAGTAGTATTTGTCGTCTTCCACTGCTGATCCACTATTGGATGTAAAGCGATCACTTTATTCACATGTTAATGTAAACTTGCTATGATATTTGCTTATTTGCGAATATTTCTATGCCACGATAGATATTTCTATGTATAATTGCGGATATTTCTATGCCACGACATTTATTTTTTTCTAATAATTCTCTTGCCTTACCAAATTATGACAATGCAGGACTTCCATATTTAGCTATAAATTTTCTTACCTTCTGAGTTAAACATATTAATTAAGAGGTTTTTAGTAGAATTTAATCTCGTTTCATTTTTACAAGACTTTTTTTGGGGTTTTAAACATAAATACTCATAAAAATATTTAGTTCTTATAACTAACTTTAGTGGCTTACAATCTCCGAATCTTTGAAAAAGTACGTTCCTCTAATTTATGGTACCTAATAAAAAAATATTTAAACTGTATGTTGCTTTATTCAAAAATTTCAAATGTTTTATAATTTTTCATAATGTTTTTTACTATAATTTGAATTTTATTATTTTCGACCTTCCTTGCTTCTCCTAGTTTTAAAACCCTCAATTTTAAACGAATGTGCTCTTAAAAAGACGTTAATCCACTATTGTATATCAACAATAGTTTTCAATTGTTAAACGGTTTTAATATAAATTATGCTAGTTATTTTACTCTTTTTTATACATGGACGCCTTAAAGTATTCAATTTTTTTGTTTTAATTATTTCCTTTAAGGAGTTGTTTAAAAAAAAATCGTATATATTATTTTTTACAATGAAATTTGAAAGATATGAAATTATATAAATATATGTATATTAAAAATTAGAGTAAGCTAAATTAATATTGACATAACTTAACATAAAAAAATAATTATATTTTGAGATGTTAAAAAAAATAAAATACAGATAAGAAACATTTTTTGTAAACTTTTTTAGGTTAAGGTAAATTTGAGAAATTGGAATAAATAAAGTTTAATTAAAAAAAAAAAATAAAAAAAAAAAATCGTATATAGTGTAATATACTAATTTTTAGTGTATGTCTTCATCTAGTTATAAGAAAAAAATATAAATATTTATATTTCATTAAAAATAATGAAAGATTCATTATTTTTAATTTAAAAATTAAATCTTTAAAAACTTATTGAAAATAATTAAAGTTTCATTAAAAATAATTTTTTGTGGTTATAAAGTCACTCAATTTAAAAAAAATTTTAAAATTCTAAATATTGAGTATTTACAAAAAAGCTTCCTACAATTTCCAATAAACTTTAGTATAAAATTGAAGGACATTTTTTTCATACATAAAGATTTTTTTCATTTGGTTTTAAATTTAAATTACAATTATTTTTGTTTCAATTCACAAATATATATTTTATATATAATATATATTATATACTACAATATATACTATAATATGTATGAAGTTAGTTTTTTAATTACTAATTTTCTCATAATTATCATTATCATTAATTTAAATTTAAATATTAAAATAAAAAACAAAAAAAAAAAAAATAACAACAAAAACATATAAAAATCAAAGTAAAAATTCTTTTAAAATACACAAAAAAAATATGAACTCATACTTGCATAAATTTAGGCGGAAAAACTCATTATAATAAGAGTTGAAAAGTTCAGACATTTATTTGGATCGTTTCAAATGAGTTGAAAAAAACACAATTTAAAATAAAATGATGCGTGGGGGAGGGAAAAGTAGGCTATTAACAAAGAATATAAAAAAAGTAATATTCAGATTGTATATTACAGTACGATATATATATAATAATGTAATATATACATAATACATATATGTATGCATATATATATATATATAAAATTTCATAGTAAAACTTTTTTTGAAATAACCCACTTTATGATTTTCATTGCTATATTTATTATGCAACACACAATAACAGTTAGCCTAACAAATTCATTTCCGTATCCTTTCCTTCTATTTTTTTTTTTTTTATATAATTTGGGTTTTAACCTTTTGTTACTCTGCTACCTCTAATTTTCTTTATTTTGGCGGAACAAATGAGACTTAAATTTTTTTTAAAGACAAGAAAAGGAAAAAAAAATAATGAAAATACAAAAATATTCACTTTTTTGTTTACCTCAAAAATTTAACCTCGTTAATGTAACCGCTTTAAGTTTTATTTTTTTTTTGTTAGCTGCACTTAACCGTAAGCCTAAACCATAACTAAATTTTACAATGTAAATACTTGTATGTATACATATATGTAAGCATATATATATTAAATACTTGGAAAATAATCCGGTTTGTTTTTTGCTTTTATTTCCACATCAAGGATTACATCCCACAGCATCACAGCCATATACATATATATATATATATATATATATATATAAATCTGTATATAATATATATATATACAGATTTTTATGAATATGTAGTTTTAAAATGGTTTTAGTTGGGTTAAGAGATTCATATATACCTTAAAAAAAACCTACTCAGATTTAGGTAGAGATAAAGTGGAAAATAATGGAGGCAGCATATTTCTTTTCAGACTTATCATCTTAATTTTTTGCTTTTTGTTACTAAATTTCTAAAAACCGAAATTTTTTTTGTAAAAATCCCTTGAATGGAGAATGGAACCTAGAGAAATAAAAAAAAAAAAAAAATTTAAGTTGAAAGAATTTTTCATTTCCTGAATAGACAGTGAAAAAAAAAGTAGAAATTTTTTATTATCTAGAATCTCGGCACATCGTATATCGTACATAGGAATTTGTTTCCTTTTTTATACTTTCCCCCTTTTTTTAATTTTTTGGTATATACGATGGAGGTTTCAAAATATCTAATGGGATGTTAGAGGATGAAATACACCCTATGATTTATAAGAATTTAAACAGAAAACAAAAAGTAACGGTAAAAATGAAAAACAATTTTTTTTTCATGAATTTTTCGGTTACATGTAATAAGGCCAAATGAAAAAAAGCCAAATTACACTTTTTTGGCTTTATTTCAATATGACATTTGAAATAAAACCAAAATTATAATTTCTTAATTTTCGGCTTTATTTCATTTTTACAAATTTTTGAAAAAGATATAAAGCCAAAATTATAAAGAAATAAAGCCAAAAATATTTTAAACATGAGATAAATCAAAATTAGTATTGCAGCTTTTTCCAGAATATTTATATATATATAAAAATCCATATTAGTACATAAATATTTTGGCAAAATGGAATACCCTGATTTTGAATCCAACTTTAAAATCCATCCTAATTTAGAATCTCACGTACACATATATACAAATATTCTGGAAAAAGCGTACAACCCCGTTTTTGAATAAAACCAATAACAAATGTAATTTTCACAAAATTTCTAAAAAATAACAATTTAATTGTTTGCACATTACAAAAAAATTACCAATTTGAAATAAAATCAAATTGGCTTTATTTCTATTTTTCATATAGAAATAAGATCAAAATTTTAAAATTCGTTTTTTGACTTTATTTCAAATATTATAATGAAATAAAGTCAATTGGCTTTATTTCATTTGACCTTATTGCATGTTCCCAATTTTTCTGTTCTCTGTCTTTTTATTTATATACTGTTATATAGGTAAAAATGTAATTACACCAAATATCTAGAATTTGATCTAGACAGAACAATTCTTTGAAGAAGAATTGGTCTTACATTGGAATTTAACTGTTATTAGTCAAAATTCTAAACAAAAATAGTGAAAAATTCTAAAGGAATTAAAGCATCGGATGATATTATCACATTGGAACTGAAAAAGAACAATTTGGATGGAAATTAGCATTTGGTTACATTTTATTTTAAAATTTTTTTTTACATTATACTCATGTCACTTTAAAATAGATTGCCTTATTTCTATCAACTTACCAAAAATTCTTTGAAATAAATATATTTGAAAAAAAATTCTAAATAAAAGGGAATCTGATCTTGTGTACAAAGAAGGTGGAAGTAGGATGAGGTAAAATAGAGTGGAAGCCCTGGCTTTATTTGATTACTAAAGAATTGATGATTGCGTAGTCGCCTATTTACAAATATAGACTTATGTTTCAAAATATTTTATTTAATCAACTGTGTGTAGTCTTCTGTTTTCTTCCCCGAATCCCTTTTAGGGCTTGGGGACATACATACCTTAGAGTATCTACATACAAGCTGATTAATTGAATTATTATTTTTTAACTAAATAACACTAAGTATTCTAGGGTAATTTCGTAAACTATATAGAATACTAACTTTTGATAAGTTTTAAGAAAATCATCTCAGGACAACTTTTAAATTACTTCCAAACTTTTACCTAATTTGATAAAAAGAGTCTAACGTATTTTTCTTTATTGATGACAATTCACCATTCAATTCAAATTCAAATTTTTCATAGAAGATTTATTAAAAAAAGCGTCCTAGAAAATGTAACTACTTAGTTATTATGTATAATCCTAAGTACTAAGTACAAGTATTTAATATTTTCATTTTTCAGACATTTTTATTAAAAGGCAAACCTAAAGATATTTTTACCTGTTAATAAGTTCTCCATAAGATAAAAATCAAAACCACTATAGAACTTAAAGATACAATTGCTTTATTTTAAGTTTTAAATGAAAAAATCATCAGATTCACTAAAGATTACCTATCGTAATCTAAAAATACCTAATGTAAAGTTAGATGAGTTGTTAATATTGAACAATTCTTTCATAAATATTCTTATTTTAAAGCTGAAAAATTTTAGTAACGCATAGCTTAACAGAACACCTAAAGCCAGCTTTACATTCTACTAATCTGTAAAGTTTTTTCTAAAAATAATTCAACAATAATGCGTATATATGTATGTAGTAAAGTTGAGTATAAGCTAAAGATAAAATCTTTAAATGGAAATGTATAAAAGAATCTTAAAAGATTATATGTATACCTAGTATCCATACACACATTCTAAGTTTATACACTGGGTGCAAAAAAAATTTATTTGAATGTTTGCGGTGGTAAAAACAATTGGAAACAAAGTAATGAAAAACCAAGGCTTATTAAAAAAGCACATTTTAAAAATTAATCAATGTTCTAAATAAGTTTTAGGTAAAGAGAGCGTTAATTGTAAAATAGTTGAAGCTTTCCATGCCCCTCGTAAAAAAAAGGAAAAATTTTATATTGGGAAAATTGTAAAAACTCAAGGACGGTAAAAAATCAATCTCTTCAATTATTAATTGTACTTAACTATTAAGTAAGCCCTTTATAGTAACTATTAAGAAAAGCTGTTGACACTTCATGTTAAAATATAAGCTCTATTTTCTAAATATTTTTTTGTTTATTCCTTCTCCACTCTTTTAAAGAGTATAGGGTATTCACCAAGTCTATTTAAATTAAACTTTAATTTATTTAATCTTTGTATTCACTAAGTCGTTGATTACTCGGCTGTAGATATTGCATAAGATTGTGAATACGCAAATGTTAATTACAAAAAGAGTAATTTATATTAAATCTTATCATATATTACGATATTAACTATTACGATATACTTATACAATTTTACGATATTTTTTTATTAAATTAGATTTGATCGGGGTTTGAACCCGAAACTTTCCACATGAATAGCGACGTCCTTACCACTACGCCATTGGTCAGTATTTTTGCGTACTATAAAAAAATTTGGACAGATATTCAAATTACAGCGTACAGGTGTTTAAAAATTACAAATTTTTAATTTTTGACACCTTACAGCTGATTTATACCGAGAACCATACTATATAGTATTCGTATTCTCGAAAGGCTCATACTTATTTTTAAGTTCTAACTTTTTCTTAAACATTTTTGTTGCAAACTTAAATCGTTTGGAAGATGTAAGGGGTTAAGATTATAGCAAAAATCGAATTTGGTATAACGGTAAATTGAAGTACAATTTGGCAACCCTATATTATATTTTATATAAAAGCAGCTGCCTGTGCTATTTCTGCATTAAAAATATATCTAAGGAACTTATTTTAATACAATTTAAATATAGAATTTTTTCGGATTTGGAGGGCGTTGTACCTCCGTAGCAGTATCTATTTATTTTTAATAAAAAACAGTCTTCTAAACACTCGGACGGACAGACCGACAGAGTTATACTACATAGACACATTATTTTTCTCAAATTTTTTTTTGAAAATGTACTAAAAACAACCGTTATTTTAGAATTTTGCTATTTTCTTTTCTTCTCCCCTTCTTTGGAAATGGAAAATTCTTTCAAAACCTGTAAATTGGTAACATCACAGTTAAAGAAAAAGAACAGTTACAGTGTGGTAACAGCATGAGATTTTCGGTATAGGTAATCTATTTTTTGTTTTTATTTTTTTTTTTTTTTATTTTTAAAGTTTTACAACCTGTTGCCAAACTAAGAAAAAAAACAATTTAAATTATCTTATTTTAAAAGTTTTCTTCTTCAAAACAAAAAAAAAAAAAACACATATTTATTACAGGTGTATTTTGAACCAAATACCTGATATCGTGGCATTTTGTCGATTTAAATCACCTTTAATGGTTAAATGAAATTTGTTTCAAGAAACAAAAAAAGAATGAATCTGAGAATAGACAGAAATGAAATGAGAATTAGGGGTAGCATAAGAAAAAGAACGACAGATTAAAACAGGTTGGCAATAAAATAAAAAAAGTTTTTTTTTTGAAAAAATATTGCGTAAAAATTGAATAAAAAATGGCAAAATAAAAAAGTTTTATTTTATTTCTTTTCTTTTTAAACAAATTAAAAAAAAACAAAAATAAAATTTAAGAGCTTCAAATTGGGAAAATTAGAGTTCACAAATGCTTCGTTTTTTTTTTTAAATTACCCAACCTTTTCATTTCAATTTTTCGCTGATGTTTTTTGTGGTCACGTTATACTGATTAAAATCTAGAAGCATTTTATCATTATCATTAAATACTAAATGATAATGATAATTACAAACATGATAATGAATATGTTGAAAGCAATAATTGAACACAGCAACCCAATAATGAAGAATATTATCATTCAGTGTGATTCTTAAAGTTGTTTAATTTTTCTTTTGAATTTGGGTGCTTAATTAAAATTGCTGGGGTTGTCAAAGGAAAAGAGTTAGAATAGAATAAAATTTATTTAATGCCAACTTTTGAAGTTTTTTAAGTCCTCAATATAATTTTTATTTTTTAGGATTTAATATGATTATAGTATTTCCTACCACACTTCTATTATGCTATTTCTATAACACTGACATAATGTCAGTGAGCTTAGCCAATTATTAATTTTATGTTAGTAATAGTAATATAAATAGAAATGAGTCTACTATATGTTTTGGGTCAGACCTATTCTATTACAAATAATTAATAATATTGTCGGTACTCCGCATTCAGTCCTCCGTCAGGATTCTTTGACTTCTTATGTTAAATTCTTGCCTTTTGTTGCAGTATTGAAGGCAATCTTCAAGAATTAGTTGTGTAGTGATGGATGTACTCAAATCTTAAGCTATAGGCAATCCTGTAATGACGAATTCGGAGACGCGTGAGAACAGTTGCAGCTTTTCGGCTAATTCTTTTGATGCTTTTCCATTTAGAAATCGTTAGTTTGATCTATTTTAATTTGCCTCAGGTAGGCTTGTTATTCTATTAATACTGTTATTTTAAATATACAAAATTCTGGAACCTTCTCTATACATTCATACTTCTAAGTGAATATCATTTTAGTGTATTAGTTATTCAATGTAAAAAACCAAGAGGTCGAAAATAATTTAATAAAAGATAAAAAGTTATGATTTTTACTGAGATTCAATCATTAGCCTCTCAAATAAAAGATTGGTATTCTAATTATGTTGTTCCCCGAATCTTTTCCAATATTTCTACAGAAAAAAAGATTAAGGGAGAATCCCAGTCCCACTGGGTTTATCCTTTTACTGTATTAAAAGGATATATGTTGCAAAAGGCGATATTACAAAAGTTCCGAAATCAAAGACCTCCGGATCCTTATAACTCCAAAAATATGTCAAATTAAAGTTTCCCCTTTTTTTCAGATTATTTATGAAGTCATGCAAGCGAACTTTTCTTCGTGCTTGCGAACACTTTTTAAGTTTATTATATAATCTGATACCGAATTTAAGTTGGTTAATTGTTTTGATATTGAACTTTTAAATATTTCAATTTACGGTATTATAAGTATTCGGGGAGGTTTTGCCTCACCCAGTCGTGTAATAATCTCCCGGGGATTTTTTGCTTATTTTTTGCGTCATAAGTTTCGGTAGACTCTTGACTCTGGTACTTTTGTAAAATCGCCATTGAAAAGTTACATTTTCAATAACTTATAATGAAAAACTTAAATCTTTTTTTATGTTTACACAATCCTACTTTGTTTCGAATTTTTGGTATTCAAATAAAACATATAAAAAATACCAATTTAAATTTCAATTTATACCATTTTATCTATATTAATGTCTTAAATCCATCAAAAAATTGTTAAAAAAAAAATTATTTGTTTTTGATATATTTTTATTCATTTAATTTTATATAAATAAATTTTTAACACTTTTTTCGTAGACTTATCAATCAAATATAAAAAATCCATAACTCTAATATGAAAAATAATTATATTTACATTGGAATGGAACAATATATGGTTAAAAATGGGATTTGTTTTTTAAATAAATTCAATTTATATAATCTATGATCGGATAATAAACTTTGTGTGTTATACAGTTTTATGAACTTAGTAGAGGAATTGTGGCTACAACTAAGAGATGATAAATTTCATTCCAATTACCAGAGTATTCGGAATTTAGATTTGTTTTTGATTTAAAAAAGGTATTTAAACCTTTTCTCCCACATACAGTCTTAAAATATTCTAATTTAATTTCATAAAAGTTCCGAACGTCCGAATAGATTTTTATAAAACCATATATACTTTTAAAAAGCTTCAGTGAATTCTTAGAAGCAGTTTATATTTTCAGAAATATGTTTCGAGAATTTTTCAAAACTTATCTGTTCGACTATTTCTAAGGGTGCATTTTCATTGGAGCAGTGATAAGTGATAAGAGCATTGATTATTCGATATATTGGAAAATTTAATACATGCTTTAAATTAATGTGGCTCTTGTCAATGCACTCATCAATTTTCGAAGCTCTAATATAAATGTAATATTAGACATGATACGATTTGGCAAATCTAGTATTTTAGAGAGTGTTTTTAAAATAATGTAAACTTAATATACAAATGAGGTTCGGTACACTTTTAAATCATACAACAGCTGGAGATTGGATATTAAATTAGACTTCGTAAAAAATTAAAAGAACATTTTAAGAAAATTTTAAATTTAACATCTAGCTATTAGACGCATAGCTTTTGGCGCTAAATTTTAATGTTAAAACAGTTATTTTTTTTATATTGCTATATACTATTTATTGAGTTTACACAGCCAGGGATCGAAATTGGGACCTTTCGCATGAAAGGCCGACGCCATAACCCATGCGCCATTGGCTGGACTCAAATTTAAAGTGGAGAAATACAAGTCAGGGAAGAGTGAAAAACTATCAACTTGATTTTCATGACCTCCAGCAATAATCTATACGCTTCATATCTAAATGAGTTCTTTTAATACAAATAAAACAAACGGTATGAGAATCAAATCACATCACAACTAAATGAAGGAATATTTTTTTTTAAACTATTCCGCCATAAAACCAACTTGATTGCTTACATTTACTTAGAATTTAGTACATAACCATAAAGGAGTGTCACATTTAGTACTTTTTTATTGTAACTTTATTTTTCCCCATTTTCATTATAAATCTACCCATAGCTATTCTTACAGTAAATATAAATCTGTGACCATATACCATTTAATACCAAAATGTATATATACATGTGTACACGTATATAATATCAAACTGTCATAATTTTAATATAATGTGATAAGTCTGCTAAATGGTAAAATAGCATGTGAATATACGAAAAAAAGTAACTGTAATGTATATAACATTCTTTACAGGGAAAAAAATTTTCCGAATACATCGGTACTTGTAAGATGTTTACGATATGTGATGAGTAATGTGTTATTGTAGTACATAACGGAAAGTTTTCATTTTTTTTTTTTGTATTATTTATTTACACTTCAGCCATTAGAATCGCGGTTGGTGTACCTGACTAGTACTGTAAATCTAAATAAGCAAGTACTTTGCATAACGAGTTGAAGGAATTGAGCGTGAAGTATGGACGTTTTGATTATTTCAGAAAAATAGAAATTATATTTTTTAATCGTTTACACAGTTACATTTGTAACTGTAAATTGAAAAGGACATTATCATTATTATATACATTTAATTTAATAATTCGCTAAGGAAATGGGGCTGCAATTTTAAAATCATAAATATTAATGTAAATGTTGTTATTAAGTAGATTTTAATTATATTTGGTTTTTGTAGTAGTTGTATATTTTATAATTTGAAGAATGTTCTTAGAAGAGTTGTGAAAAGTAGAGTTTAAGTGGGTTTAGTGGATGTTTTCCAGCAGTATGAGTTTTTTCGGGAAATGGTTTTAAAAATTATTGCATTGTCCTTATTAAAATCATTAAATTCCTCAGGAAAAGTGTGCTATTAAATCTAAGCCAAATTGAAAACGAAAGAAGGGCACGTAAGTCAAATATTTTACAAAGTAATAATAGTTGAAAACATAATATGTGTCTCAGTTATCCCACTGCTGCTATACCATGTGAATAGTCTTCATTATCTTTTGTAGGATGACGTCACTTGGCGATCTCATTGTTTCAGGCAAATTGTTGTAGTGTAAATAATTTGAGCTAAATTCTTTGAGATGAGTTGATAAAATGATAAAGAATATCACATTACACATGATTTACCTACATGGGTTATTTTCACAAGCCTGTATTTCTTTTGAATGGATTTCACTTGCCTGTACTAAGCCAATTATTGAAATTCTGATTATGCAACCAACTCTTAAAACACTTTTAACTCAGAATTTAACATAAAAGTATATTTATAAAAGATATAAGCCTACTTTTGGCAAATATAGGCAAATGAAATATAGGCATATGACACACCCCTGATCAACTGCGTTAAATAAAGTCACTCGGACAGACAATGCGTAATAAAATAAAAATGACAGATCTTTCTTTTATAATCAAATACCCTATTACTTTGACTTTTCTTTAGTTAGAGAAACCTAATATGAATAAATATATACAGCGAAAATGAAGTAGATCTAATCATTTATATTCCTCCACAATATACGCGCTTAGATTAAGAGACAGAAGAACAAAATAAAAACACAAAGTGTCCCGAAAGAAGTATACAAAGTAATAGATGATTATAGAGTGAGAAAGTAATAAAATATAATCTATTTACCTAGTTAATGCAAGAAACAAAACGATTTATTAGAAACATTTAACCTCATTCTTCTGAATATATAATATTCCATTTATATATTTTTATTTTTATATTTAGGTTGGGTTTTCGGGAGTTAAGGTTGGGTTGGATTGTGTGTACTACAAATACAGTTTTATTGACTCGCGTAAAAATGGCAAAAAAAATAGTTTATTACCATTTTTTTTTTTTTCTTATTAACATTTATTCATTTTTTTTTACCAAAGAATTTTTTTCACATTATTTATATACTGTATAATTTTGTAATATAATAAATGCGTGTTTGTGGTGTATAGTTGTGGTAGTAAATAGCTTAGGTGTTTTTCTTTATGATGAGGAGAACTAATCCTGGAAAACATTGTCTCCTTTGGATCGGATAGTATTAAAAAAAAAAAAAAACAAAATTGTGATCAAAAACTGTTAAGATATGAGATTATTTATATTGAATATTTAAATATTGCTCATTTTTTTGTTTGTTTCTTTCTCTTTCTTATTTTTTTTTTTTGTTTGTTGTCTTTGTTTAAAGGATATATTTTAAGGGGGAAATAAATAAAACGGTTATTTTTTTATTCTGTGATATAAAAAAAAACAATTTCCAGGTCAACAACATACCTGCACGCAATATTAATGGAATAAAAATGTTGTTGAAACAAAAAAAGTAAAAAAAAGAAACATTGAAGACAGACAGAAATAGCAAACAAATAAAATAGAAAAGGAAAAAAACAACTATTGATTCGCGGTCTCTTTTTTTTGTGTATATTCATTTTGGTTGAAAGGAAAGAATGTTTAATGTTTGTTGTTTATGTAACTGTTATTTGCATTTTGTTGTATAGATTTTTTTAGCTTAATTTTTATACTTCCAAAAAATTTAAAAAAATAATTGACTTAATTTAAGTTAGTTAACGGTAAATGCTTTTGTCTGTCCATTTGTGGAGTTTTCATGTTTTTTATAAATTTATTGGTAGTCGGAAATCCCAAACCTGAATAATTTCTGCACACATTTTAGGAACTTTAAAAAATTTATCATTTGGAATAAAAGTACTTTCTAATTTAAGTTAGAAGAGGTCCCGGGAGAAGGACATCTTTTATAGTTTTTATAGTTTTTAGAATATAGTTTAACATAGCATCATTTAGAACTGCTGGTAAGATCATTCCGAAAATCTAGCATGATAGTGAACATTCGTTACTGGGAAAAGAAGAATAGACGCAATTGGCTAGATTTAAAAAATTATTATACTTAATTATGGGAAGCTAGTTCTGATTATAACCAGAAACAATGATAAAAATGTCTCCTTGGGTAATAAGAAATCCCATATTTTTATTTTTTTTTTGGTAGATGGAAATCATCGAAATGATCGAATAGTTTTGACTCTTGTCTTTCAGAAATATCTTTAATCTAACCAAATCTGTTAAGGATACTTGAGAGATGAAAATTTTAAAAAAGTCCCAAATATATTACTCTTATGTTCCACTTATGTTAATATACTGATTAGTTATATAATTATTGAGGACTATAGTATTAGATACTATTGTACAATATAGTCCTTACTACTTCGCCATTAAACCGCTCGTCGGAACACCACACTTGTCAACAACATAAAATATTTCAGTAACTGTAGTTTTCATAACGGTATAAGTCTATTCGTATATTAATATTTTAATTTACACTTTATACAACATTTTTTTTTGTACTGTTATGAATTCATTGTTTCATTTATTTTTTTTGCAGTTTAACTGTATTTTTTTTGTTTTGTGTAATAACTGTTAAAAAAACAACAAATCAAAAAAAAACAAAAAAGAGAATTCATTAAGGGCATCATAATATAAAGCAATTTAAATTTAACGACATTGCCGCATTAAATTAATAACAGAATGAATTAAAAAAGAAAAATTTAACACAACCAAACAAAGAAAAACAACCCTGGGGCAAAAATAACGGAATAGGGGTGAACAGTAGAGAGACAGAGAGAGAGAAAGAAAAAAAAACAATTTAATGTTAATGTTACTGTTATATTTGTTTGTTGTTCTTTCATTTTCCAATTTAACGTCTTTATTTTGTTTATTAAAATTATAACGGATTAAAATAGGTAAATATTTTGATCCTTTTATATTTTTTGTTTGTTTTTTTTTATTTTGTATAATTTTGCAAATGTTTTGTTTAATATAAAAAAAAATGCACACACTCATACATATTAGTTTAGTGTTAAAAAAATGGGTATTTAGTAAAATAAAGTAATTGATCGGGAGGACTTTCATTCCCATGCAAAATAAAATTATGAAAAACCACAAAGCAAATATATTAACAAAAAGTTAATAATATTGTTGAAATATGATATTATACAAAATATATTTGTACATATATATCCGTTTAAATTGAATTTTTTTTGAAATAGAAATAATCAAAACAAAATTTTCTACACTTTAATTTTAATTTATTAATGAAAAACATGCGAAAACTGTGCAATTTAAATACATATAAGTAATTGTAAATTATCACAACAAAGAAAGGATTTTATATAATAATATTTTAATTGGATCACAATTTATTATAGTTTTACAGTTAGCCAACAATTTAGAGAGTATTAATGTTTCATAAAATAATATGTTATATTTAAATATAAAATATGCTTTTTTATTGTGTTAGTATCATTAGATTGCATTTTATATGAATGTATGTTACTTGGCTGTCATTTTATTTACCTGTCATGTGACTATATATTATATGACTGTATTTGTATTTAAACATTTTTTTTAAATAACTTAGTTCGTATCAAAAGCTTTTTTTAAAATATTTTCCTAGAAAGAATTATTTCTAACAGTAATTAATTCTAATTTTGTACAAAACTGTAAAAGTCTCCCAATTTTTATACCCGTATGACTCTATAGTCAAAGGGTATAATAAATTTGCCATTACGTTTGTGACGCAGAGAAGGAGGGGGGGTAGATATAGACTCAAGTGTATGGATCGGATCAGAATCGAAAAATAAATTGATTTAGCTGTGTATGTCCGTCCGTCTGTCCGTCCGTCCGCACGATAACTCAAAAACTAAAAGAGCTAGGATCTTGAAATTTTCGCAAATTCGTTTTTTTGCAATAGTCGTCATCGCTATTTAAATCCAGCCATTTTGGTCCATGGGTTCGGGTAGCTGCCATACAACTTATTTTTTTATATGAGTATTACTCTGTACCTATTACAGCTGCGTGTCTGAAATTTTGCCAAAAGTAGTCTAGTTTTATGGCCAAAGTTTCTACAAAATTTAGTTGGTCTACTGCAGAGGGTTCGTGTAGCTGCCATACAACTCCTTCTTTTATATGAGCATTACTCTACATTTAACAAAGCTAAATGTTTGAAATTTTGCCAAAAGTAATTAACCTGATGATATAATGTATATGTTACGGTCATACGGGTATCCCAGAGTTGACACAGTCTACTCTACTACACTCTTCCTCGTTTTTCATACATATGGCAGCACTGCGTTTCAAATAATTACAGCTGCGTCTTTAAACGTCAGCAAAACCATTTATTGTAGTTCTGATTTTTAATTCAAGTCTTAAAATGATCTGAAGTTTTGTACACACACATATTTAAATATTTATTTATTTATTTATTTTTAGTACCATACAATAGTAATAATTGCCTGATAATATTAATCCTTTGCCTATTTGACATTTGGACTAGTTATTAAAATATTTTAATATACACTATATTTTTTTATTAGATATGATCCGACCAGGATATGAATCCGAGGATTTTTGATTGAAAAGCCGCCACTTTACCACTGAGCTATCGGTCAGATATATTAATATATGTTCTCCCTTTTTTATAAGTATTTAATACATTTTTAAAGCATCGATTTTCTAAAAGTTCCTTTGGTATTAAGAAGGAAGTTAGAATTAAAACTTGTTGGCACCTATTTAAATTATTACATAATTACTAAACATCAACCTTTAATATTTCGTTAAAATTTACTGAATTCACTATGCAAACTAGCATCTTTTTACATTATATCATTGAATTTATCTTTTAAAATTGATGCAACTGTAATTGCTTATGAAGTATAATTGAAGTTATGAAAGTTACATCATTATAGATATAGTATAAAAATTCCATTTGTGCATTCATTTAGGTATCAATCATATGAGTTTCAATGGGTTGATGTAAACCAAATAAATGCTAAAAAATCATATTTGTAATTAGATTTTGAAGTGTACTTCATCAAAGCATTTGAAATAAAACATTTCAATAGAATGAAATTAAATCAAATGAACTGTGTTGAAAAGTACTCATAGTACACTAAAAATTTAGTTTTAAATAGATTCATATCATGTTTGAACTAAATAAATTGAGGTTCATAAAAATCAAAATGTTTTAATTACTTTTTTTTTTATTTTATCAATGAATTCCTTTAATTACAAATTAGTAAAACTAAGATTATTTAATCATACTAATGATTGTTTTATTTTTATTATCTAGGTACAAAAGAAAGATTTCTTCTATGAAATGAAAATTTTTTAAAACAAGTGATGAAAAAAACCAAGGGTTTTTAAAAAAGCACATTTTCAAAATTATATTGTATTACATACTGAGTTTAACTTTGGAAATATTTACTTGGAAATAGTTACTACTGACTTATAAAATTTACTGCTAACAGTAAATTTTTTATTTAAAAGTTGTTATAGCCCTTCAATGGGAAAGGTTGCCAAATTTCTCAAGAATCTAACTTCAACTCCCCCCCCCCCCCCCCCTCATCCTCTAATTTTTTAGATTCTAGGAATTAAATTGTGAATTACACAAAAATTTGGAATTTTACTTAGAATTTTATTATCTAAGCAAAAATGGGTAAAACTGAGAGACACTTTCTTCAATTTAAGGAACCCCTTTTAAATTTAAGAAAAACTTTTAACATATGTTAAAATATAATGTCGGACCTTTAAATTTTGTATATTAATAAAAAAAAAATTGGACAGGTATTCAAGTTACAGGTGCTTAAAAACAGCATAATTTCAATTTTCGGGCCCTTATAGCTCCTAAACAGGGGGCTTGACAAAAAAATTTTGTGAACTGGCTCCTACTATTTTTTTAGGATCTAACTTCTCCCAAAATTTCAAGATCCTAGCTTGAACCGTTTAGAAGATATGTGGGGCTAAAAATTTTGCAAAAATTGAGTTTTATATAGTGGTGAAGTTTAGTACAGTATGGCAACCCTATAAATTTAAGCGATATATTTTTGTAAAGTCAATAAAAGCAGCTCTCTAATACCGTTTTTCGATTGAAAATAAACCTAACAGAACTCTTGTTATATCAATTTAAATATAGGGCTTTTTTGGAATTTTCAGGGGCTGTAACTTCGTCACCCTTCAAAATTAAGAAAAACCTTTGACACATGTTGAAATATAATTATAGGGCTTTGAATTTTGTATATCACTAAAAAAAAATTTGGACAGGTATTCAAGTTACAGGTGTTTAAAAATAGCAAAATTTCAATTTTCGAGCCCTTATAGCTCCTAAATAGGGGGCTTGACAAAAAAATTTTGTTAACCGACTCCTACTAATTTCTAAGTATCTAACTTCTCCCAAAATTTCAAGACCCTAGCTTGAACCGTTCAGAAGATATGTGTGGCCAAAAATTTTGCGAAAATTGAGTTTTGCGTAATGTTAAATTTTAGTACCGTATGGCAACCCTAAACATTTGCCTTGTAAAAATTTATAAAGTTTATGAAACCAGCTATCATTTGCCGTTTTCAGATTGAAAATATATGTAACAGAACTCTTGTTATAACAATTTAAATATAGGGCTTTTTCCAACTTTGGGGGGCTGTAGCCCCGTAACAGGTGGGGCTACAGAAAAAAATTCTTCTATGAAATTATTTTTTTTGCAAAAGCTACCCATGGTTAAAATTTCTTTTCTCTATTTCAAACGGTGTAAAAGTTTTTGTAAACATACGGACGGACGGACGGACGGACGGACGGACGGACGGACGGACGGACGGACGGACAGAGTGAAGCTATATAGGCACATTTTTACAAAATTTTTTGAAAATGTGCTAAAAAGTGCTGTACATTAGAGAGATTTGAATCAATATTCTTGATTATAATTACTAATAATATTTCTAAAAGAATATTAGTAAAACCGAGTAATATTATTCGAACAACAGTTATAAATCTGTTCAAAGGTTATAAAAAGCCTAAAATTTTTCCATGTACCAGCAGGTATTATATTGCTTGCCCGAAAGTAGTGAAGCTCTCTAAAAACTTAATGATAGATATAGATTTTTAAGTTGATGATATAGATTTTATAAAGAAAGTTGCTGAATTGACATAATTTAAAAAATGGAATTACCGACTTTTGAAAAAATTCGACTCTCGCCACAATAAATAACTCTAAAAATAACTCTTTTTGCCCTTTCTAGTGTCTGCCCCAGATTCGGAATTAAGTTTTTTTAAACATGTCAGCACGATTTCTAGGTTACATGATACGAAGCAACTTTATATTAATTTTGAATAGAAATTGTTTCAAAAAAAAATTTTATACATATACGAATCTAGTTCAAAGATGTAAGTGTATAATTAGCTTTTAAACGTGAGCTGCCTTTGCTATTGAAATCGAGTAAGTTTTCGAGAGGCGCCTTTGCTACAGATTAGAGTAACTGCTAGTTAACTTCTTTTTTTTATATATGAGCATAACCTTAGATTTCATTAATTTGATTATCCGAAATTTTGCCAAAAGTATTTAATACACAAAATATAGATAATCTGTTAATTGCAACAGGTAGTTATAGTTGCCATACAACTTAAATTTTATTTTATTAATAAGTCAGACTCTAATAAGTATGTTTATTTAAAATTTTGCCAAACTCAAAAAAGAATAAAATTTTAAGGAATAATCAAAATTTTGAACGAATATCGAAACCCCTGCCTAAATTAAAAAAAAAAATTAGAATTTTGGTTATATTTGCACTGAACCATTCATTAACTCAAGGTTTAAAATATATATAACTAAAACCTTTACCATCTCATACTAATTTATACCGTTATAATAAAAAGAATTTATATAAAGTTATGTTAGGTTTCTTTTAAAAATTTATTGAACTAGAAAAACTTTGGATTTATAGGGTACAATCCATTTTTAAATGTAAAATAATTACTTTTTTTTTTACAACAAAAAATTCAAAACAAACTTTGTAATGCCATATGTTTAAATAAAACATTCATACTATTTTAATCTAGATTATATATTTTATTAAATTGTTTTTGTAAATAATTGTATTAGTCCTGTATTTAAAAAATAAACCAAGAAAAATTAAATAAAGAAAACATATCTTTTAATATGTCTACCTAATAATTTTTCAAAACAAACTTTTCCAGACAAATTTATATTTAATATTTAATTTTTGTCTAGAAAATTTGTTAACATGCTTCAGGAAACTTTGTATATATAAAATTCATTTAATTTATTTAGGTATATCATTAGAATGTATTTATTTTATTAATTAATATTTAATTTTGTAATAAATTTTATTTTTTTTTCAAAAAAACTTACTGTGCCAGCTTGTTTTGTTTCATCAATATAATGTGTTGTAATTATCACAGTTGTATTGCCATTTTTTGTAATGTCTAGTAAATGATCCCAAATACTAAAAAAATAAGAATAAAAAAAAAAAAGATAATAAAAATAAATATGTTAAAATATTAATTAATTATTTTGTGGACAGGTTAATGATCTGACAATTATTAAAACTACCTGAAAAAGAAATAAAGTTTTGTAAATAATTGCATAACTTTAGGCGAAGTAATTTTAATTAACTAATGACAGTTTTTGGCATTATAGTTATTACAATTTAAAGTTTTTTAAAGTGTAATGTGAATTAAAGAGATGGTAAATAATATGTAAACATTGTATAACATGTCGTTTAATATTGTAAGGTATAATATGTTTCAGAATTTAAGGAATATTATTTAACTTGAAGAGTTGATGGAAAAGTTGTCGGTAAAAGTTAGAAATAGTATTCCAAAAGCTCAATAGATTTTTAGTGAAATGTATAGGGTAAGAATATCTTTTGATTTAATACCGAATTTTACTGAATGACAAAAGCAAACAGCATAAGGTCGCTATGGATCTTCATCAAACTAGAACAGGTGACAGAACAGGTCTATGGAGCTCTATAAAAGAAATTTATCAAAGATTTGATTCGAGTCTGTTTTATACAGCGTTTTGAATTTCAGAGGTCATGAAAAACAAAGGCGATAAGTAAGTCCATAACAAGCAAAAAATTTTTTCACATGTAGTTCCATTTCTAACACTTTCCGAGTTAACGGCCTTCAAAAGTAATTTCGTTAACTATTATTTTTAGAAATAATAATATACGTTTTTTAATTTTTCCATAGTTAAAGGGCTACAAGGGTTACAAGGGTTTAGATCTGAAAAATATGGATATTTTTCACTATTTATATAAAATAACTGCAATTTTGCATAAAAAATAGTTATTAATGGAACAATTTAATTTAATTTTTAAAATCACCTATTGCTCAACTAAACTTTAGGATCTCACATTTTTCTCATATTTTATACCGTAAGAAACAGATTCGCTTCTGCGGAACAATGTTTTCTTTGTTATAAACTTCTCTATCACCAGCGGTTTTCGTGATTTTTGAGTTACGGACACCCTGTTTAACTAAGTAACTCAATTAAATTGTTATTTTCAAATTTTTACTTGTAGATATACTTTAATACGCAAGTCCAACATTTTACAAATCATTTGTCTTACTTCTGAGTCTGCAGCCCATAACAATATAAAAATCCTTATAGGATTTTGACTTTAAACCACTTTAATCGAATGAAGCAAAGTCTATAAGCATTTTAGAAATTCTTAGTGATAATACAATTAAAAATTAAGAAAACCCTTTTTTACTTTTTTTATAGCTTAAAACTCTTACCTATTTAATATTTAATTAAACAGTTAACCTCTTTACTACTTAAATCACCTGTTAATTCCAGAACTTTTAATCAGTCAAGGGGAAAAAAATTTCATAATAATTATGAGGTCAACAGAAACTTTTCTCAATAACCTTTTTTTTAAGAATTTTAATTTTTAAATTACATCATCATACCACACACACACACATACTCACAAACCAATTTCCATGGAAGAAAATTTTCAAAAGGAAAATTTTTATAAATTTTTTACGCTTAATTTAAAAAAATTTAAAAACATTTTAACAGACCATGAAAAATCTTCATTTAAAATGCATTTTCAAATACAAAAAAAAAAAAAAAACAAAACAACAAAAGGTTAAAAAAAGAAAAGGGAAAAAATCTGAGCAAATCCATTCTGGATTTCACAGTTTCCTTATAATGGAATAATATAGGATTTGTTTAGCAATTCTTAAAATTGAAGATTTTTATTTTTTATTTTCTGCTTTCAGGATCAGAAAATAAGAAATAAAGGATTTTCGTGTTTTTAACTATGTATAAATCGATATTATTAAGAATAAGGAAATAAAATAAAGGACTTTTCGTCCTTTTTGATTTTTTTTATAAAATAAAAAATTTTTTTTTTTTTTTTTTTATTGTTAAATTGTAATTTCAATCGATTTTATAACATTCACATATATATATAAATATATTTTATATTTTAAATTGGTTAAACGTTCAATGACCACATATATATATATATATATATATATATATAATATATATATTATATATTCGAGTATCGAATTAAATTACTTTACAATTTAACCCAATTTCTAGATTTTTTTATATAATCCTTAAATAAAAATGTCGAAGGAAATGACTACATTGTTGTTACATTCTTTTTTTTTTAAATGTACTCGTAGTTAAATAAAATTATTGTAATACTTTTTATATTATTGTGTATATTTACAAAATTGTTAAGTTTTAAAAATTTTTAAGTGGTAGCTATTGTGTAAATATTTTATAGTATCTAATGGATATCGTTTTTGATTTTAAAATTATGTTTTTTGTACTTTAAATGCGATGATCTTATCGAATTTCAAGCTCTATTACTAATTTTTCTGTATATTTAATACAATCCTATTGATGAAAATTGTCAGTATCAGTTTATGTTTGATCTGATTGATGAAAAATAATCCTGTTGATGCTTTTAATATTTTGTTAAAAAATATTGTATTGCAGTAAGTCAAGCTTCCAAAGAAAAGGAAGCCTCGAGTCTTTCTTTCGGATCTGAAGAGAAGCATCGAAAGTTATGCAGAGTAATTGCATGAGGTTACACTGGATAGTGTTTATCTTTAGACTAAATCAAAACTAATTCTCTTTTAAGGATAAACTTAATGATTCTTGGAAAGCAATCAGTGAAAATGGGTGAGGAAACTTTGGGGATAGATAATGAAGATTTGGGGTACCCAAGGAGTATAAAGGGGCAAATTTGGTGGGATATTTGAAGAATGATGTTAATGTTCTTCTCAATTTAAAAATATGGTCGTACACATATAAATTACCAAAATTAAGGTATCCTACGAGATATTAAATGATGTCATAATCGCAATGTTGATAATTAACTAATTTTTATAAGCTAAGTTATAACTTCTTAGTAATTTTACAATGTAGGGATGAGAAATTTCTTGAAAGAGTTCCAATTTGGAAAACTTTGAAGTGTGGCATTAGTTGTTTTATTTCTCTAGAGTAGAAGATTCATACCTAATAGGTGTCTATAAAACTAGATTAGTGATCGTTGATATAATTGCGTAGTATGTGCATTGAATGAATACTGAAATCTAAAAGTATTATTAAATTAATGGAATGTTACTTTCTGTAAATCAACCATGTATTTTCTGGATTTTTAAAGGAGAAGAGTAGGATCTATAAACTTTCACGTAATTCTTCCTGGAATCTTTTATATAATAGGCCAATAGGTAGACGGGAAACAGGGAGTGGTAGCATAGCTATCTAGACTACTTCATTTAGATCTTTAATGCGAAGCAACTAAAACAAATCCAAAAGCCTTTGATCCAGAATGGGCACTTCTCTGGTCTGCGTCGGATCCCAGAGGTCCGACAGTAATCAGCAAAAAAAAAAACTGCAAACCCTTTAGAAGACCACGGGAAACCACTAAAGTTCCATTCCTAGAAAGTACCAATGATAAACAACCAATATTCGTTAAACAAAAACCGAAGGTATACGCTCACATCAAGTAGTGGACAGGCAGCAGACCAAGGAGAAGAGTTTACAGATGGTAAGTGGCATGTTATAAAAGTATACAAAAAAGCTGACATTAAAAATTTTGTGGACAAGATTTCGACAGAAAATCCATTTCTGATTTCAAATGTGTTGTGAGAAAAGTTTACATTTTTTTATTTATTAAAATTGAGTATCCCTGAGTCAGTCGTGACATCTTAAAGTTTTTTGCTTTCTTTGTTCGATTTTGTTTTTATTTTGTTTATAAATATAAAATCCTTTTTTTTTCCATTTTTATAATCTAAATATAACAGTTTAAGGATTATCGAATATTCCATTTGAAAGTCCTTGAATCAAAATTGTAAAAAGGATAATATTAAAAAAATAAAAAAAAAAAATGAAACAAAAAATAAGGATGAAGACAAATAAAAACCAAAAACAGCAGAAATAAAAAAAGAAAGAAAGAGGAAAAGAAAACAAGGACTATTTTAAAAATTATTAAGATATTGTTTTAATGGAATATTACTTTGGTATTTTCATTTTTTGTCTCTTTCTAGTTTGATCAGATTTTTGTTTTTTCCTTTTTTTTTATTTTTTTTTTAAGCAATTCAAGAAAAAAACAAAATAACTGTAAAAAAATAATAAAAAGGATAACAGTCTCAATTTAGAGGATATTTTATATTATTTAGAAGTTCTTCTTATTTTTCGTTCCATGGCACCTAATTGCGATTGAAAAATAAAAAAAAATTTCAATAGAAATTCCATTCAAGGCTGAAATGTCCGTATATTTTTATATAAGAATGATAAAATTTATAATTTAGTGATTTGAAATGTGAATTCTGAAGAAATAAATAGGAAGTGATTTTGTTGTAAGAAACAAGGGGTTGGGAAAGAGAAACTTTATTAGAAACGTTTTGATATTGAATATTTGGTAAATGAATTGTTAGAGAGCTTATATAAAAGGGATTCTTGAAAATGAAAGAGAAGGCAAATAAAAATAAAAGAGAAAAAATAATTTGAGGAAAACATAATATTAAGATTAAGTTAAATTCGAAATATTATGTCAATTGAATTTCAACAATTCTGTTTGCCATTTAAAAAGTGGTTTAAAAAAGTAAAATATGAAAATTGGGAAAATTTTCTGTTTTTTGTTGAATGAAATGCGGGGGTTTATATTAACGATATAAATGAAATTTAGGTTTTGTGTGTGTTTAGAATATTGAATTATAAAAATTTGGTTTTTATTATCAATAGATGATTACGTGATTATATTTTGGCTTTTGTTTTTGTAAAATAAAATTGAATTAGTTATGGGAGTATTTGAAGAGTTCAGGGAAATGTGAAGTTATTCATGAATGAATAAATAAATGGTGGGCATCCCCAAGAATGACTGTAATAATTATAATTGCAAAAATTATAAATATTAATAGGTTCTGAAAGTCTGCTAGAAATTTAGTGAAATACCGAAAAACCAGTGCAGTATTGGACGTTTAAACTTTATGTTATTGTTCAGTCACTCATTGTGGAACTATTTCTCATAACAAAGGAAGATAATGGGTTGACAAGAGACTTCCAATATATATGTAAAGGTATATAGGTGAAGCGATTTCAGAAATCTAAAATAGGTAACTATTTCTGAAGGTTTATACAAATTTATATTTTTTTATATATCAGCCTAAAGTTATGCTATTTATTTAAGTTTTTAAATTATTTAAAATTTTACTGTGTTTAAAAATTGAATATAGGTAACATTTAAGTTTGACAATGAAATGGAGTCTTCTCTCTTTCATTTATTTAAGATAACCTTTCCATGTGATTTAAAGAATGTTAATTTTATTACCTATACTTATTTTAGAATATTTTTAAATTCAAGTAGAAAATGAAAATTTCAATTGGCAATTAAAAATTTTCTTAAAAATATGAAAAATGATATTTTTGATTCGAAAAATTTGGAAATTGAAATGAAATTAATTAAAATATAGAACAGAAATGTATTTCTAAATATCGCGTATTTTTGAAATTATTTAAAATAAGAAATTTCTCATAAAAACCGCTTTTTTATATTGGGCTGTCCGAAATTAAAGTAATTTAGGCACTACCTGTAATATTGAATATTGTATAAAATAGCAATCTAAACAGAAGTTTAATGGTATAAAATGATTACAATATTTGAACTATCAAATAGATTTCAATGTTAGTTTAAGGCTTTGACCCCTGAGTGAGTTTTGTACCAGTAGTACTAGAGAGATATGGCTTCTGGGATAAGCCCATTTGGATAAAAGAAAGTATTTTGTACTATAATATAGAACGTTTTTAGGGTTAATTCTTCATTTTCAGTTCACTGAGCTTCTAAACATTCGAAATCCAAAGGGGTAATGACTTAAATGATATGTTGTAATTATGTGGGAATTTTTTATCATACCACCAGGCTAATTAAACCGTACATCATTTTTTTAAACCTGAAAAAATTATTCGAAATTTTGCAGTCGTCTACTAATTTTAATAAGAAATAAACACCTATCATGAGTTTTTACAACCTAAGTCTCATTTCTAAACTCAATTGCGTAATAATGTCTATTAGACCTTATTGCTTTAGGGCTTCATTTCCCACATCCATTAAAATATAGTTATTAACAATTCAAATGGATTTGTATTGTCAAAAATAAAAATGTATCTGACAAATTAAATCCCTTCAAATCGTTAACTACAGGTTTTTTTTGTAGGGAAAATAATAAATTTAATCCGCCTTATAAAGACTTTAAGATCACCACCAAAAGTTTCAAGGTTAAAAGTCTTCAACTTGTTTTTTTAAATTTTTATCAAAATCTCAAAAAAATGGGTTTATTAATAGACAGCCTAGAATTAAGTGGTTTTAAGTTATTTAATTCTTTACATAGTTTTTGTTTATCTTTATTTTACAGGACCACATTTCAATTTGATTTTCATAGGATAAAAGTTGTATACATACTTTTAAAATAAAAAATTACTTTCTCTTCTGTTTTTTAAAATATTTTTTTTTCTGTTTTTCTAGTAGAAGTATATATATGTACATGTACATTATATATTTAAAAGTTTAAAAAAGTTTCGGAAGTTTTTAAGATTTTTATAAAAATCAGTCTTCCGGAATTAAAAAAAAATTTCAACTGAAGATGAATATGAGTTTGAACTTTTGAATTTTACCAATATTTAAATTTTGAAAATCTAAAACAACAAGTTTTTTGTTTTTTTTTTAAAGATTTTGTAATCATGAATTCAAATACGATTTTCTGGTGTGGTGTTCCTATGAATATTTTTTCCACGTGGTAAATTTCAAATTTTAAGAACTCCCCAGACAGTATTTCTATAATATATATACTCGTATGTTCTATTCAATTTGTTTTCTTTTATTTTTGGTTACTTTGCGTTTTAAAGAATTCCAAAAAAAAAAACAAGGCAAGTATATATATATTCCAACAGATCACATGCTGTCTATTTAGTATATTGTTATAGTAAAAGTGCTAAGTCAGCGTCTTCAAATTATTTATTACAAGCGAACAAAACATACTTAAAAAAAAAATATGAATGAATACAAATATTTATTTTTATATGTCTGTATATACACCACAATATATTTGGAATTATTAAATACAGGGGACGTCACATATGCATGAAGGGACAAAACTTATGACTCAAAAAATAAGTCAATAGTCCTTAGGTAATTATAACTCCTTGATTACAAATTTTGAATTTTATAAAAAAGGGGACAGCTTTAACTTAATGTTACCATTCATTTCTATTCATAGCTTTTTCTACTATTTCATTCCAGGATATTTCGTGTGTCTTTAATTCATCTAGTATCGTTACTCTCCATGTTGTTTTGGGTCTAGCCCTTAACCTGGATCCGTCTAGAGAATTCCATGCGAGCGCAGTTTTTTGTTATGCATTCTTCTACTTACTGTATGGCCAATCTACCTTCATTTCCTTTTGGTGATTTGCGTCTTCGGTTGTTCTTCGTTTGATAGAGCTCAAAAGTCTGGGTTTCCTATCCGTTTCGGAATATTTGGCGTATGAGATTTTTATTTATGAAAACTTGTAATTTATTCTTAATGGAATTAGTGAGCAACTATGATTCGCAGTCATATGTTAATTTAGAATTAACGCAGAAATTGAATATTGTTATTTTGGTTCGACTTGATATTTGCGAACTGTCGTAGATGGTACGAAATCTACCGAAGCTTGTTGTGTTTTTGATGACTTTTTACTTTGGGATTTTTGACATATCACCTAAGGAAGTTATTGCACTTGATTAAGTAATTCTTATCACCCGATTTAAAGATGATTTGTTTGTTTTTAAAATTTGTTGAAGGTTTGTAGAGATTCATTCATAATAGTTTTAAATTGAGACTTGAAGATATTCATTTCAAGTTGCTGCGATGTGTCTTGTAGGAGTGTCTTGTAGGATGTAGGAGTTTTGAACATAATAATTGAATTATTAAAGCCTAATCAAACCGTAATAAACCTATTTGAAACTTATTTTCATTCATATAACACCCTGTATGAATATGATTCAAAAATAAAAAATATGTACTGAAAATAAAACTTATGAATATCTTAGTAAAATTTTTGTCCATTTCGCTATATAAAAAAATTTGCATTTTTTTTTTTTTTCAAACTTAATCCTAGAAAATATGAGAGAACACACACAAGCGTGTTTTTATTTTTGTTTTTTTTTATATGTGTATGTTTTAAAAAAAGAAACAATCATCGAGGATATACTTACATTAAAAAATAAACAAGGATGAGGAGGAGTAAAAATTTTTCAATTTAATAAGTTAAAATTTTGTTTTACATTTCGATAGAAGTGTTTAAATTTATGAGGCCTATGGTACTGGTACTGAGTCTAAAGACTATGGTACGTGTTAGAGTATGATTTTTTGAATTATTAGATACTTAAAGAACCAATAAATCCCATTTACATCCTTGTAGTGAAATCCCTTAATTTTGATGATTTTTCTTTTATAATTACTGTGTAATTATGCTAAACGGACTAAATGGGTGACTTATTAATCCTAGAAGGACTCTTCTTCGATATTATAAAAAATGCCAATTCTTATCTATAGCTCCTTTTTAAATTTACAAGCCAATCGAAAAAAAGAAGAACATTAACATCTTTCTTCTAAATATCCCATCCAATTTTCCCCATCAGGTTCCACAGGTTCCTTCCTAAAGTTTGGTTCAAAAAGGGTGTGGTTTTGGTGTGTTAAAATCATACACTACCCAAAGAAACACCGCATAAAAAAGACTCGTAAAAAAAAAAAAAAAAAAAAAAAAAATCTTGTAGTTCCGAAGGAAACTTTTCCAATATATATACCTTATAAGTTGAGCTCCATTATAATTTTTTTGCGTCGGTTATTTTTTGGACATCAAATTATTTGGAGTTTTACTAGTTTCATTGTAGTGCTATTTTCAGTACATGGATTATTTCATAAGACGTTATTCATCATTGTTCTTCGCAGTAGATCTGGAAATGACTCTCACTTATTCATTTGTAAGTGTCTGTAGCTTGAAAATGACAGTGCTCAAATCTAATCACACAACTATCTATTAGAATAACTTTACCTATTGCCCATACTGGTTGTTGGTAACTACCAAAAGAAGTCCAATTCGTCTTTAGCTGCTCCACCGGTTAATATAATAATGCCAAAGAGGTTGAGGTTACTGACATTCGATCATTAATTTGTCGATATAATTGATGTTTTGTTGCTATGGCACCGATCTTGATTAGAAAGGATTCTTTTTTAAGAGAAAAATAAAACAAACGCCTCAAGATTTTAAAGTGGAGGCTAATCGAACTATTAAAATCGAAAAGTTTATACTAACAGAGAGATAGACAATAAAATTGAAACATTCATTTAAAACCAGAAAACGAATTAATTTCATGATATTCAAAAATGACAAATTTCCTCCATCCTTCCTACCCTCCAAAAAACAACAAAACTGTATGAAATAAAAAGAAATATCCACAATCACCAAAGGGATTTTTTTCCATAGTTGGATTCTGTTAATGCGAAATATAAATTATGACCTTCTACTTTTTTTTTTTTTTTTTAAGTTTGTCTTTATTGTTACCAGTATGTTGCTGTTGTTGTTGTTATTTTTGTGTATATATGATCAACAAAGTGCTCCATATTGTGTCGTATTAGTACACTATATATGGGGGACAATCATAATTTCTATAGAAATTTATTACAGACGAACATTAACAGTCGTACATACAATAGTCGTATATCAACACAATACGATGGAAAAAAAACCTAAATGTAATTTGGTTTTTATTTTTTGTTTTTTTTTTTTTTATTTTTCCTTTGTAAGAAAACCCCTGTTTTTTTTTTTGATTGGATTCATAATGAATTGTTTGTGGTGTGATTTAGTGGAACAATTCCTGTGAATTGTCATGATATCCTTGAAAAAAAAATAAACAAAACATGTAGAAACATTGTTGTTAATAGAATTGAAAATCGATTTTATTATCATATAGGTCTCATGATGATAGATTGGGTCTTAAAAAGTTTTAAAGAATGTTTTTCCTGTGATTTGTTAATATTTTATTCTTTTTTCACATAATAAAATGGTGATTAATTGAATGCGAAAACTTTTTGTCCCAAACCTTAAATACTTTGATAAAAACAATTTTATATTAATTGCATACATCTAGGGGGGGCATTCTATTCAAAATGTAAAAGTAAAATGCAATTAAATGTTTTGTGTGTAAAAATGGTCACATAAAAAATTATTATTCAAAATTAAAAAAATGTAAAAAAAAAATAGTTCCTCAGTATAATATTTTATAATTTTTTGAATAAATTAATTATAGTCTATAGATAGATCTTAAATTAAAGCCCCCCGGGGTGATATTTCTTTTTGGTAAATGAAAAAATGGGATTCTAGGGTGTTATTTAATATTGAATAAGAAGTTTCACCTTAGACTTTTTGAGAATTAAAGCTTCGGGGTGCTGTTTTTGAAGAAATCGAAGATTGAATTGAAAGAGAAACAACAACCCCGGGGTTTTAATATTGAAAAAAGTGTATAAATTTTCATTTATTAAGAAGTAACACTCCGAAGTCTTATTTCATATGCATTTACTTTTGTATATGAAAGGTTTTCTTGACTGGAGTCATTCCACGGTTCTAATTAACTTCATAGAGAATTAACATCTTAAATTTTGTATTTCAAAATTGAATCCTAGGATTTTTAAATCATTTAAGTCTGACTCTGTGCAAAGGTACACGGTCTTCTATTCCTATAGACCTTTTTAATTGCCTTACTGTGAACTACAATTAGCGAAGGAAGGATTAAAACAAAATTTTTTAAAGTAGTAAAGTAAAGAATTTAGAAAATGTTAAGGTTATCATAAATTTTGAAATCCAAACATTTTGTATGCCTAAACTACACTATTACTACAGTTAAAAATATTGTTAATTTTTTATAATTAAATTTTAATATCTAATCATGAATCACAATTTTATTGAAATATTTAATTACCTTTGTCTCAATATTGGATCAACACCTACAGTTGGTTCATCTAATATTAATAATTCTGGTTCATGTAAAAGAGCAGATGCTAAACTTGTACGACGTTGTTGTCCACCACTTAAATGTTTAATTAATTTATTACCATTATCTGGCAGATTTAATAAATTTATAATTAAATCAGTTCTTTCTTTAATACGTTTTGTTTTCATTCCGGCCATCCATCCAAAATATAATAAGATTTCTCTCATTGTAAATTCGCCATATAATGCCACTTCCTAAAGTAGAAAAATAATATTTTTTTAAATTTTATTTTATATTTTATAAATTTAATATGTTGAAACTTAGAAGAGTAATACTCTTACAGGTCTTTGTCGAGACCGTGAATTATTTATAAAAAATAGTGGATGAAAAACTAGAAATTTCGTTTTCATAAAAATTTTGAATTTCGAAATTTAATATAATCATAGGATCTTTTATTGTAGGTTCACACTTTTAAAATATTCTGTTGGATACGAGTCCTAGGTGAAAAATGTTTGGTATTAAATCTTTTTTTAAAGTTGCGTAAAGTTCGATTGAAATACCCTACGATTGTAATCTCTATGATTGTAATGCTTCGATAGAAAGGTTGACATCCTAACCACTAAGTCGTCGATCGGATAAAGTTCTTTTAGAATATAATTTTTGTCTGTATTTTCAAAAAAAAACCCCCTTTTATAATCTACTAGCTAATACCCGGTGCGGGTTGCTGCGCCTCTCAATGGAGGTTTAATTGAAGTTGATGTTACTGCAAAAAGTTAACACAAAAATTACACACGGCTTACACATGTAAATTTTAAAATGTATGAAAGCAATCTTTTTAAAATGATTTTTTTAGGATTATTCTAGTAATTTTTGAAACTTTCTGTAATTCAAAGCAGTACAAACTACTTTCCAAAATTTGACGTAATTTACTTCCAAAAAATTTTTTTGACCAAACGTTGGACCGACTGTTAACAGACTCAACTCCATTTTCAAGTTGCTTCACACATATAAAATTTGAGGTCAACCGGTCAAATCGTTTCTAATTTAGAGTTAAGTATTGAAAAAACCTATAAAAAGCTGTTGGGTCGCAATGGGTTAATGCAACTCAATAAAATTTTTTTTGGGGTTTTCTTTTTAGCCAAAGCAGAATTTTATAAAATGGGACTAAATTTGAACTCAAAATTTTTTTTGACCAACCATCGGCCCGACATGGGTTAACAAATTCCAAAACTGTTAATAGTGTCAACTGAATTCTCAAAGAGCATCACGTATACCAAATTTGAAGTCAATTGGTCAAACCGTTTCGAATTTTGAGTAAAGTATTAAAAAAACCTATAAAAAGCTGTTTGGCCGCAATGGGTTAATGGAACTCAACAAAATATTTTTTGGGGCTTTCTTTTAAGCCAAAGCAGAATTTCGGAAAATCGGACAAAATTTGGACCCAAAATTTTTTTTGACCACCCGTCGGCCCGACATGGGTTATCAAATTCCAAAACTGTTAATAGTGTCTACTCAATTCTTAAAGAGCATCACGTATACAAAATTTGAAGTCAATCGGTCAAACCGTTTTCATTTTAGAACAAAGAAGTTTAAATACTTACACCACAGCCCCAACTTGGCGGTCCGTTAGAACAAAATTTTTGGGCCACGATTTCTTTCCGTACCCAAAAACATCTATATACAAATTTTCATGAAAATTGGCTGGGCAGTTTGTAATAGAGTTCCGTTAACCTATTGCGGTACAATTTGCTATGTGGGCTTTTTGTTTCAATATTTTACAATAACATTAACTTCAAATAAAATCCGTTTAGAGGCGCAGCAATGCGCTTCGGATATTATTAGCCGGAATTAGATGCCAGTTTGCAAATTCTTTTTCGAGTGGTATAGGCCTTCCGTTAAAAAAAAATTACTACAATCACTATAAAATTTGGTACAAAGAACATCAAGCTTTGATTTGTGCTCTACCAAGTTATCAAAGTCCGATTTAAAAGTTCATTTATCGCAGTCAGGCTTCTTGAATTGACTTGTTGTTGAGTTAAATTATCATACCAATACTGCATAAAATAAAACTTTCATTCATCCACCAACTCTTTAATATTTGAACTTGTTTAAAAATATGCCAATGTCCCAATTTAAAATATAAAACTAATAGAGTATAATTTATATTAAAATAAATTTATTACTTTTATTATAATAAAAGCCGTCAACATATTTCATCAAATATTTATATTAAAAATTTTTATTTTTTTTTTTCACAAAGCATGGATTATCAAATTTCAGGAAAATTTAATTAAAGTTTGATACATGTATATTTGAATATATACATATAAATATATGTATATATATATATTCCAGATCGTTAACAGTGACAAGAGTAAATTTGTTATTTTGTTTTATAAAATTGCATTTTATTATTAGAATACTCAATACTTATATATATACTATTCATACAAGCATTTTATATTCAATGCAGTCCAACTAATTTAATCGAATCTGATGACTGTTACAAATTTTTCTCATATTCCGCAAAACGCAAAAATCAAAACAAAAAAAAAACGAAATGTTTTATGGGCCGTTCATTTACTCATGTATGAAACTGGATAAATTTCAATAGAACTTTTTTTAAATGAGTGATATAAATATCAAATATTGGCCATTCACTATGTGTATTTGGTTAGAATGACTTATGATTGCCATAACTTTGGTTTGAAAATATTCGGTTTTATGAACAAATTTTTGTATTTTTTAATGCTTCAATTATTCTATTAATTAATTAAATATTGCAATTAGTAGTATGTATCAGTTTTAAATGCTCTTGTGTTTTATTAAAATAAAACCGATTAAAATTTATGCGATGATTGTGGAAACCCTATTCTGTTAGTGAAACATAATTAATCATATAGTATAAATAAATTTTCGATATAATGATTTCAGAATGAAATAATTTAAAATAATATATAGTCAATAATAGGTCACTATTATTACACTATTTATTCTTTGGGCTCCAAAATAATGAAACTTAAAACTTAGTACAATAGATAGTGCATTAGGTTTGAAGATTAAATTGTTTCCAAATTCACTTCTTCACATTTCAAATTAAGCTTTGAATTCCCAACTTTTGTAATTAAGTTTCGAATTCCGAGCTTTTGATCTAGGTGATTTAAATCTTCACATTTCAAATTAAGCTTTGAATTCCCAACTTTTGTAATTAAGTTTCGAATTCCGAGCTTTTGATCTAGGTGATTTAAATCTTCTTAAATTTTGAAAATTGTAATTTACTAAATTTATCGAAAGAAGCTAGGAATTCTAAGAACTTCAAAGTAATGTTAAGTTGTAGGAAATTAACGTATTTTCGAACAGCTGTTTGGCCGAGTCAGCATTACTATAGACTATAAATATTTTTAATCATAAGCTTATTATTTGATATGAGTTGGGTTCAACATCTAGTTTCTTAGAAAATCTTATTTTAAGAAAATCCTATTTTTAGGAAATCTCGTTTTTAGAAAACATCGTTTTTAAAAAATCTTGATTTAGAAAATACTAGTTTTTAGAAACCACCTTTTATTATATTTTGGAAAATTCTGATATTACTACTTTTGTATCCAACTACTACTCTAAAATCCTCAAAAGTGAGATTTTCTAAAAAAAAGATTTTCTAAACGAAATTTTTAAAAAATGCAAAATTCTTTAAAATCGGATTTTAAAAAAAGATTTACTAAACAAAGATTATGTGCCGCTCCCATTTGAAACATATATAAATTCTGAAAATCATGATTCTGTTACAAATCTAAAAAGCTCTGATTTTTGGAATTCTATTCATACTAATATAATAACTTTTCACTGATATTAATTTTACGTATTTTTCAAAACAAAAAGAAAAATTTAATTAAACCCCCTCATGATATAAATATATTTTATTGAAAATTTTGATTACAATTTGGCACTGATATGTATTAAATTATAGTAGATAGACTTAACAAATTCATATACGTCCCTTGAATCATAAAACTTTAAATACTGAAACAATATTTTTGAATTTTAATAAACCTCATCTTTAATGGTTTTTGGTTATCAAATTTTGAATCGGTATTATGAATTTGATTTTAGTTTATTATGTAATTAATAATATAAATTTCAATTTTCAAACAAGTTGCACCATATCAAATTGCTTATATAACTCTTTTATATCAAAAACGAGACTAAACAAATTTTCCACAAACTTTGGTCACAAAACTAAACTACCTTTGGCACAGATTCATACATCCAGCTTTATTAACCATAGATTTATTTGCATAACTAGCTTTGTGGAAACTGGCTGGATTTTTATAGCAGCTCCTGACAGCTCCTGCTTAAAAACAAATTTTTGAAAATTTCAGAAGCCTAGCTCTCGTAATTTTTAAGTTATCGTGCAGATACACGGACGGACACTTATAATTAGTTTGATTTACTTTTCGATTCTGAACCGATCTATACATTTGAGTCTATATCTACCGCCCCTTCCTTTACTGCGTCACAAACTTAATAGAAAATTTAGTATATCCTTCGAACATACGTTCTTAGTACTATGTATAAGTTTTTTGGAACTGGAGAAGATTTATGGTTTCTTGTTTGACCCACATATGTTGCTTTTAAAAGTCAACATGGAATGATGATTTGTTCCGCATTTATAAATTGCAAATATTTATTATTCGTTTCAAATTTCGTTGAAGGCTTATCGGAAATATTTTGTAAACTAACACTAATTATACTACTTACCCTATGATAGTACTAATTAATAATATTGATTCTATTTTGTAGCAATTTACTTTTCAATTTATATATGCAAATTTTAATGAACTTTCAAGATATATTATGTATATATATTTGAATATATAATATGTGTTTGTAAAATATAAAATATAAATATACCTGTGGCATATAACCAATACGTGGTCCTGGTACACCGGAACCACGAGAACCTGGTGTACCTCCAAGTACCCATATTTCACCAGAATTTAATCTTCTTCTGCCTACAATACAAGCTAGTAATGTTGTTTTACCACAACCAGATGAACCCAAGAGACCATATCTGCAAATAATACAAAATTTAATTTTTTTTTAGATTAAATATTGTTTTAATTTTTCTGTGTGTATATAAGTGAATAGTAAATATAAATAAACATGGATACAAAATAAATACTAGATACATTGATGAAAAACTGTTACAAAAAAGCCAATAATAGTATGATATTGTGCATGGGAAATAAAAAATTGATTTCGGTTTTACCGACTATTGGAATTGATAATGAAGTGGAGGTAGAAGTTTTAAAAAGTTTTGAAATTTTATTAGTATATTTATTATACTAGATAAAAGATGTGTTGTAAATTATTAGATATATAACTTATAATATCAATTGGTTGTTTGTTGTGCGATAAATTTAAATGATGAGTTATAAAAGGTTTATATTTGGGTTATTTGGGTTCCATTTCCGAATATTTTAACTTCTATTAACTGTAAGGAAATTAAAATGATTTCCTCTTTCTTTTTTTATTAAAGAAAGATTCTTACTTTGGTTAACACCCTTTTCTAATCCAGCTATTGAATTTATTAGAACATGCAGAACCAAAGCTTTAGTGTAAGTTGCCTGAAACGGAGATGCCACTTTTATTATTTTACGCTTAGCACTCATTTTGGAAGTTTCAAATGAACTCTGAAGAATTGTGTAGGAGCAGTAGGTTTCATATCTGAAAACAATTCATTTCAGTTATTTCCGATTTCATTTCTGAAATTCTGATTTTAAGGCATTCCACAAGGTTTTTACAAGACTAAACATCAATATGAATATAATTTTGAACAGCTCAGATTTATGATGACTTTGTTTAAACCAAAACTTTTGAAACTGATTATTAAAATATTAATAAAAGAAGAGATGTTTCAATTATTTTTTTTTTTATATTTTTTTACTCGCTAGTCAAACTCTAGGAACGAATTCCTTTATACATAGCTAAAAAATGGATATGTAGGCTTGGCTAAGGAGTTAGAAGGAAAATAGGATAGAAGAGGAGAGTTGGGTGTTAGGTTAGAAACGAACTAATTTAAGTTCTTTTTAAAACGTTGCGAATTGTATAAAGGTCTATATCTATCAGGGGGGAAGACATTAAATGGAAGCATGTTCCATATTCTAGCAGTTGTTCCATATTCAAAAAAGAGTTTCCATAACTAGTTTTGAGCCACCTAGGGATTTCCACTATGTAGAAGTTACTACTTGAGCCCTTTCTGGTGTTGCGTTGGAATTGTTTAAAGGGAGGCATTATTGATTTTAATTCAATAAAGCAAGTGTCAATACCGCAATAGGAATATTTAGGGTTTTAAGGTCTATATACTCATTTGTGGTAAAATATTTAAATAATTTTTGCAAAGCATTTCTACTATTTCTTATTATTCTAATCCAGATTTATTTTTACAAATAATTTTTCATTTGAATAATAAATTTTTAATTATATTTTTTTAGAAGAAAATCTTCTTTAACACTATTCTCGTATTTTAGTTTTTTTTTTTAACTTTCATTTAAAATGCATTAAAAAATCTGAATGTGAAAAATAATAAAATTTTATTCTTTTATAATCGTATTTTTGTTTATATAAAGTCATTCTTAAGAAAATCCTATTAAAAACTAAAAATTATTTTAAGATTTAATTCTATTATTTGTTTTTTTTTTCTTAAAAAACATCTGCAGATATTTAAAATTCAAAAAATTCACACACATGATAAATAAAAATATTCTTTCGTTTGAATTTTATTTTTTTAACTTTTAACATTGGAATTGGAGACTTTTTTTTTTAAAATGAAATAAAATGATTTCGTGATGATTATAGAAAAACTACTATTTATAAAATAGAAAATGATTAAGCAAATAAGCTTTCAAAAGAAGTTTTTATAAAATTTCAGATGAAACTTAGAAAATTTTTAATTTAAAAAATCATTTGCGTATGTTTTTAATGTAGCAAATATCGCAGTACAAAACCGAGATTAAAAACTTTGAAATGTGGTTATTTCAATCAAATGGTGATAGGCATATATTCTATTCTTAAAATAAATCCCCTTTATAAATCCAACTCGTTTACTTTATACCAATTCAGCTAAGATAAAAAGATGGATATAGAAATACGATTAGAAAAATTGAAACAACATAAGCAGTATAGTTTTAGAGTGGAATCACCCCGAATCTGGCAGCGCATCTATTACAGAATAAACTAAGCCAAAGCAACCTCATATGGGTGTGTGAAAAACTGGTGCAGTAAACCCATGCAGCAACTAAAGTAATAAAAATATGGAGATAAGCATAGATGCTGCGTGGAATTATTGGGTATAGAACAAAATATATTTGTCAAATAAATAACAAGTAACCAAATGCAATTTTCTTGTATAAGAAGCAAATCCTAATTCAGATTTAGACCTTTGCCAATGAAATTCAGAAAGGAAGTTAGAGGACAAATGAAGAAGTTGAAACGCATATAATGAAGTTGGCGTGAATATTAAGAAGTTAAAAGGCATATGAGGAAACTGAAGTGCGTATGACGAAGTTAAAGTGCATATGGGAAAAGTGAAGTGCTGATGAGGAAGTTAAAGGATAAAAACATTTGGGTCACCACGAAAAACATATAATGTTTTTATTTTGCTTCCAAAACCACGGATCCTACCCAGCCTATACATATATCTCCGTTTTTTTACGTTGCATTCTAAAATAAATTTGCGCGTTGAATTCTCACATTGGCGGTTGCTTTGGCTTAGTACATGTAATATACAGAGGTTCTTTAGATATCTTTAACACCCGTGTGTTCTGTATTCTATGAAGATTCCACGTATTTTCCCAAAAAAAAGGAAATCGTGTCAAGTCTTCGTGTTAAGAGCATGCATTGTGGGAATCTAATAAAGAATAATTTAAAAAAGTATAAGTTGGCTACCTTGAAAAATATCTGAACATAGGTGTTCTTAGATAATTTATCTATTTTAACATGTTACTTTTTTTTCTCCTTAAGCTATGAATGCACATGTGCAAGCAAATGCATTTAAAGCGAATAAAATTTTGCATTTTAATATATTATAGTTCTGATGTTATTAGTGCATAACTGATTGTTTTTTTTTATCATCATTTCCATCTAAAAGGGAAAGAATAGACAAAATAGTGAAGATAATAGAAAAGAATCCGAGGAAGAAGGAAAATTAGTTTGGCTTGTCATGAAAACTAAATATAAAAAAACAAAATTGAATTTTTTTTTAATACATGAATTATGCAGTGATAGTCATCATCATTGTTGAATCGGACATTCGTAAAAGATATTCAGAAAAAAAAAAAAAACAGAGAAAGAATTATATAAACTAATAAAAAAAATTTATATTTTTCCCCGACATTCTTTAATCTTTTCTATTGTATCTTTTATTGTATTTTATAAGATTTCCAGTATTATAGTAAAACTTTATTAGTTCGTTAAGTGCTATTCAAATCATAGCATGTATAAAGTTTTTCCCCTACGAAAGAATTTTCTTAAAAGAATACTTTATTAAAAAATATTAAAACTCATAAAAAGACTTTCGATGGATAATGAAAAAATATCTAACTGCATGTTCCCTAAAGTTGGTAATTCGTATGTGCACAATTTTATTAAATTTAAGAAGAAATTTAACATCTTTCTCCTTAATATTTCCACCTATCTTATTTATACTATATAATCCATTACCCCAACCCCAATTCCTCAAGTTTACTTTCCCAATTTTCATCCTCAAAGCCAAACTGTATGTTTGAGGCAAAGACCCTGTTCTTAAATTTGATTTTAAAAGGTTTTTAGTGTATTAAAGTCACACATCAACCAAAGGAACTGCGAATAGTTTCAATCAGTACTTTTCGATGAAGCCTGTCAAGGGATGGAAAGGTTTCAACCTTCGACTATAATGTACCAAAACCACCACTTTTTTTGAACCAAACTTTAGAGTGGGACCTGAGGTAGAAGAAGACAGTATTTTTGGGAATTTAGAAAATTTAGTATTGTTGTATTATGGAGTTGATTTGCTAAATATTCTCAGTAGTTATTTCTGATACAACTTGAATCCACTGGTTTCGCAAAAAAATGGTTGAATTAGGGTGAGGAAGGCATAAGGATATTAATTCCGTAAAAATTAAATGAGGAATTCAGAAAGAATATTTCAACTGTTCTTTAGAATTCTTAATAAATCGTATACGAATTGAGAAACAAATATTATGACAATGTTTAAATTTAAATTAGGCACTTTTTATATACAAGGTGGCGCAAAATTACCGATTTGGTTTGAATTTAATAACTTTTTAAATTTATTTATATTTTTTATTTTTATTTCAGAATTTTGTGAAGA
This sequence comes from Dolichopus griseipennis, assembly GCA_963082915.1. NCBI lineage: Eukaryota > Metazoa > Arthropoda > Insecta > Diptera > Dolichopodidae > Dolichopus > Dolichopus griseipennis. Next base: position 40,672,714 of record OY720442.1, on the reverse strand, counting down.
AAACTTGGGGAAGTAAAATGGAACAGTATACAATAGAACAGTGATCAAAACTTACGAAAAGTTATGAAAAATATAATTTATGATATTTCAGGGTGGCGCTAAACGACCGATATGGTTCGAATGTTTAATAACTTTTTAAATTTACTTAAATTTTTTAATTTTTATTTCAGAATTTTGTGAAGAAAACTTGGGGAATTGCAAATGGAATAGTACACAACAGCTGTTCAGAACAGAACAGCGATCAAAAATTACGAAAAGTTATGAAAAATATAAAAAATCTAAAACGTTTCTACTTGTTACTCAGCGTGGCGCAAAACGACCGATTTGGTTCGTACAAATTAATTGAACTACAAAGCTAAGAACTTTTAATTAATTTACCATTATTATTTTTAAATTAAAAATTTTGAAAATATTCGAAAGCTTCGAAAGATGGGACAAAGATCTCAAAGGAAATAAAGCTAAAGAATAAAATTAAATATTCTTTAAAATAAAAATTGGAAATTAATTGGCAATACCAAATATATGATAGAAAATGTTTTCCTGACCACCCAAAAAAATCTATATATATTACAAATGTATGTGTTAGTAGATAACCTTTTTATGACTCAGTTATAATCTTTATTTACCATTTAAAAATTTAATTTTTAATAGATTCTTTTTTTTTTTGCTTTTTAAGATTTTAGAATTAACCAAAAAGCAAAAATCCTCAAACGCTTACTCCGCAATTTTAAATTAAACAACGAGATCAAATTACCGATTCACCTATATTTTTTATATAAGTATCTATAACAGTTATACTGAAATAGTACTGATTTATCTATTACTAAAGCTATTGTTGTATAGATATTAGTTAAATTACTTGGAAAATAAAAATTTTATAAATTCTAAAATCTTTATTTACTGTAATGAACAAAATTGCTTGAAGGCAATTTTTTTTAATCAAAGATATCCTGTATAAAAATACAACAGAGACAAAAAAAAAAAATTGAACCTACTATTGAAATGAAAACGTGCATATCCTGCTTTTATATAGAGTTCTGTTCTGTAGTCTATGAGAGAGGACACTCTAAGAATTTCAAATCAAAATACTAAGGTTGATATTTTTTCAAAAAATAATTTTTTTCTAAATTGAGGTTTTTTGGTCTACTTTTTTATAGAAGCCATGAAGTAAGTCCCTACGAAATAAACCCCCCCAGGGTATAATTTCTCATACGTAATAAAACGGAAAAATTTGAGAAATAAGACTCTGGGTTGTTATTTCCCCTTCAATATAACTTTCTGCTTTTGAGAAATAAAGTCCTTTATTGTTTAACAATTAAAAGAGAATTAACAACCGGGAGCTGTATTTCATATAGCCCTCTATATAAAAGGTTTTAGATTAAATAAGAAGAGATTTTAAAGTTGAATTAAAATTCTGGAAAATTTGAATATCTACAGTTTTTTTAAATTTTACTTTACGATCCTTCCAGAATATCATATATGTAAGATAATTAACACTCCAGAAGTTTGTTCCTCAACACATCGGAGATTAGATTGTTAGATAAGTAACACCCCGGCGCTTCATTGCTCAAGAAGTCAAAAAATAAATTAAATTCTAAATTAAAACCAGGGGTTTTATTTTACAGGTCCTTATTACATGGCTTCTTTTTATATACTACACAGTACCCAGACTGTAGTACCAGTTGTACTAAAAGTAAAACCACACGTTATCAACACACTTGATTTGAACTTAACTGATACTCACTAATCCTCAATATATATATATATATCTTGTTGTTTCAATCTACTATATACATATACCAAAATATATTTTAAACCTGAGGTTTCGTTTTTTTATTTTTTCAATTTAAAGTAAATATTGTTTATGTATGTTTGAATGTATGCCAGCTACTGATGGGTTAAAGGTAAAAACAAAAAGAAAAAAAAAATTAAGAAGAAGAAAGAAAAAATTATATCTACTGATATTTACCCCACCGCAAAGGTTAATTGAAATTATTTTCACGTTGTAACCAATTTTTCCTCCATTATAGCTGGAAAGAATTTTTTATTTTTTTATACCATTCCGTTCTACCACAGAGAAATTTAAAAGAGTAAAAAGTAGAAAATAAAAAAAAGTGTAACGAAACTGTTATGGTTTCGTATGCAAGAAATTAATATAAAATTCTTCATAAGGTATTTCTAAAGATTGTAGGCTGCGAAGGGTGCTTTGTACCAGAAGACTCTGAAAAGTTTAGAATTCTTATTCTAAGAATGTTGGAATTCTTCAATAGACAACAAACAATTAGGCGAATCATGGTTGTTTAAGGATCCTACCAATTAAACCCCTCTTCTCCTGTTGCCAGAAAAATGAAATAAGAATCTTAGCTGCTTGAGCTATGTAATTTCTGAAGGTATAACAATGGAAAGAGACGGATATGGAATGTTAATGTTCTGCTATCAACCACACTATTCTCGATTTCCTTGGCGGCTGATCTTCTCCAAGTTATTCTAGATCTACCCACACTTCTTTTTCCCTGTGGATTCCAGTCAAGTTTCTGAAGAACGATGTTTTCTGGCTGTTTCTTAAGTGTATGACCAATCCATCTCCACTCTTCTTCTCTTTATTTGGCAGAGAATAGTTTCCTGTCTTGATATTCTCAGTAATTCCTTATTTGAAATTCTGTTCTTTGTGTTTGTCGTGTTTACTTCTTCAAAGTGTTCTTTCCATCTCTGCATTTGATCTTAGTTTTAAGTGAACAATTGACCATTTCTATCTCTAATTCGATGATTTTTCTTTGAGTTCTGGATTGTGAGGGTTCTTATTTTGTTGTAGAGGGATCGAATATTATTTTAGATTGCTGATCTTTGTGCTTCTTGTGCAATATTGTTGTAAGAATTTATTAAAATAGTTCGTAGTGGTAGTGTAAAACGTCCTTAGGATATCAAAGACTCCTTTATTAAATATATTTTCTATACAGGATGGAAAAAGAAGTTCATCAGTATATTGAGTCATCCTGTATGATATGATATGAATGTAAAAACATTCGATTATAGCAGTAGGTAATATAAAAACCGGAGTTCTCTGCAGGAAAAATTAAATTTAAAAAAATCAGAGAACGCAAAAAAAAAAAAAAAACAATAATCAGATAAAATAAAAGGAAAACAAGGTGGAAAAAGATTAAAAAAACACAGGAGTGCAGCTAATGGTTGAATTCTTTACTTTTTTTTTTTGCTTATTTTTTGTGTTCCGTGTTTTCCTACAATTTTTGAATTTCTGTTTCGCGTTTTTTTTTTGTATTTGGATGGTCCCTTTTTTTTGTATCAATTTTTACCAATTCCTTGAATATCTTTTCCTCTTTTATCCCACTCTTGCTATTTTCAATGGTTTAATTTCAATTTTGTGTTCACGTGGTGTTCTTTGTTTTTTTTGGTTTAAATATCGATTGCTTATCTTTTGGTATAAAGGTACAAGTATAGATGATGTTAGGGGGGTTTTTCTCTGACTTAAATAATAACTGTAAGTAATAAATGTACTAAGCTGTTACATTTTGTTGTTAAAGATATTTGGAATTGAACTCTTACAGGCTACAGCTAGAGGATTGTACATATTGCAAAAGAGGAGCATATATTTTGTAGCAGTTGCTGCAGAGTAAAATAATAATGAAGCAACAGTAGTGAATCATTTAACAATGAAACCAATTTTTTATTTTAGAGAGTTTTTTTCAAAATCCTCTTAAAATCTCTACAATACAATTTTTTTCACTTTGTCCTATTGGATGCTGTTTTTAGGGGATTTTTTTTTAATAATTTCCCGAAAAACCTGTAACAACTGACTTAAAAGAATGGATGCCAGGGAAGCTCTGCGGGGAAGTAAGGGAAGAGGCATGAGGAAGTAAAAAAAATAAAATAGGTAAATGTATTTATTACATTGTATCTCTTATCTACTGGTTCATAATAGGAATTGGGTATGAATCTTGTATTATTTTAAAAAAATGGTGTATTGTAGGGATCTTTAAAATCCAAATCAGGATTGTAATGATAACTTTTTGGATTATTTTAAAATTACGTGCTAATAGTAAAGATAAATCTTTTTCATGTTTAATAAGAAATGAAAAGTTTTATTTTGTTGTTGTTATGTTTTTCTTAAAAAAAAAATAAGGAAAAAAGAAAAGTTTTTTAAGTAGTATCTTGCGTTGTGAACGTTTACTGTTTTTTTGTTATTACCGAGTATGGGATAAAGAAAGACTGAACTCTGAAGAGTGTTGGTTCTATTTGGCTGGAATTTATTTTGTATTTAATGAGAAAAAAAAAAGTTCCATGAAGGAACAAAAGTTTCAAAAGTTAATTAAAAAATATGTCGTTTTTTTTTATTATTGGGTTTTTGTTTAAAAAAATTGTGTTTTAAATAATAATCAATATTTTGGGGTAATTTAATGTGAATATAAGGATTTAATTTGGCGTTTTTGCAGTTTTTTGGTGGTTTTGTTTAATAAAACCGCTTACGGAATTAAAAAAATTTTGAGATTGAAAAAAGTTTCGAGTATAATGTTGCGGTTACAAAAGTTTAGACAATAATGAGAGTCTAATAATGAGAATTTTGAAAAGTCTTTTGTAATTGAAAAATAAGAACAGTCTTAATTGTTAGATTTGGAATAAGTTTTAATATCAGTTTTGTATCTTTGAGATTTTAATAGTTTCATATCATATATCCTGATATGAAACTTTTAAAATCTCAAAGATACAAAACTGATATTAATTTGGACCTGTTTTTGTTAAATGTTTGATAATGAAAAAATTATGAGACACTTAATTCAATTTTGTAAAGAATAGTTTTACAATTAAGAAATATTTAAAGTGTTAACGCATATTGAAATGTTAATAATTTTAGAGCTCTAGTTTTTTCCATATTGCATCAAAAGACTTTGGTAATCAAATTAAAAGTATTTAAAAATTGTAAATTCACAATTTTTTACTAGCTACATCGTTTAAACATATAGTGCTGCCTAACTGCTCTCAAAATTTCAAGTTCAGTCATTTTAGGCATTAGATACATTCTTTTCTTAATTTCAAACTGTGTAAAAGTTTTGTAACCATTCGGACAGACGGACGGACAGATGGAGAGGCAGACGAAGTGAAATTGTTTAGACATTTTTACAAAATGTGGGAAAAAATTGAAATAAAAAATGAATGAGTATATCTTATCGAATTTATTTAGTTGGTTAATAATTATGATACACAAGTGGGATAGTAATTTTGAAAACGGGATCATTGTTTTGTATCCATAAAATCGAGATCCAACGGCAATCAAGCTTATCTCAAAAAGTAATAAGGGTTTAAAGAAATAAGTTTTGCATTTTTAGGTATTAATAAGTCGATTAACTTATAACCCAGCTGTTATTACATAACTTGTATAACAGTAATTATAATTATATATTGCAATTTTTAAATGGAATTTACTATTAAGAATTTATATTAACCGTTATTTGAATCCAAATTTTTAACTCTTTTTCAATTACTTCTTCGACGCTTTAAATCTTGAAATTTTAAGAAGAGTCAGATCTTTGAGTTATATTGAACACGAGTCAGATCTTTGAGTATAAGGAACACGAGTTATATTCACACTCAATTAAAAGTATATTATGATTTAATTTAGTACATATTATTATATATGAGTGTGTCAGCACCAGAGTGGCCTAACCCTCATGCAAAAAAAAATTTTTTTATTGTTTTAATCGATCGTATATGATTTCTAGAGTCGATGGTATTAATTTGCTATTTCAGAAAATGGGGTTTTCCCTATTATTTATAGAAAAAATTATTTTGGCTTTCTAATATTTAAAATTTTTTTAAAATCCAAAGTGGCCTAATCCACAAAAAAGGACTTTTTTTTAAGGATAATTAAAATTTAAAAAACGTGGTGAAAAGCAAATGAAAAACTGAGAATAATTTGCTTTTGTTTCACTTAATTTGCTCTTAAATAAAAGATTTAACAAGCTTTTTAAAAATTAAAAATTTTAAAATGCATTTATTTCCGAATAAACTCAATGTGGGTTAGGCCACTCTGGTTCTGAGCCACTCATATAGTACATATATTACATATTATTACATTATTACATAAATGTTTCTAACATTTACTGCAAATTATATGTTATAGTCCGTTATATATATATAACTTAAATAGAATGTTCAAAACTTTATCTGTGAGTTACTAGAACAAATGGAAAAGTTTATATTTAAAATTTTCTTTGAAAAAAATTTGAATTGGTTAATTTGAAATTTTTATACAAAAGTATGGTCCAGATGTATAAAGCACTTTAATCTTTGAAGATATGTTCGTATTTGTAAGCTTTTGATGATTGGAAAATTGCTTTAAAATAAATAATTAAAATATTTAGTTAATAATTAATAATTTTAAAATTTTATCGAAATTTTCTAATTACCACTGAATTATTTTTATGTATATGTATAAATATATGTATGTTCTATTATATTTTATCTCATGTATTATTTATTTATTTAATGCAATCACAGAATCCCATTATCATAAATATATTGTAAATATTTATATATACAATAAAAATTAATGAAATATATTTATGGATTAAAAATACCTCATAAAAATAATTGTTTAGGATTTTTGTGGTGAATTTCATTAAAAAATAAAATATTTATAAAATTTGTTTTTTTTTTTTTAATATTTTTCCCAATTAATTTTATTTATCTGCATTCAGAACTGTGGTTAGATTGGCTTAAATCCTTGCCAAAAACTGTATAACTTAATTTTTATTAAAAAAATAAAAACAATTTTTTAGATATTTTTGAAATTATCATATTTTGGTTAAAGTTTTTTTTTTTTTTTTGGTGAATTAAAAATAAATGTATATGTATTGAATTTTAATAATTAGATTGTTTTTATTTTTTGATTGGCTGACCACGAGTTTTTATTTAACATTAACTAATTAAATAATTTAAAAATGAGCAAAAACCTTATCTTTTAAATGTGATTTTTTATACCCGTATGACTTTATAGTCAAAGGGTATAATAAATTTGCCATTACGTTTGAGACGCAGAGAAATAGGAGGGGTAGATATAGACTCAAGTGTATGGATCGGTTCAGAATCGAAAAAAAAATCAATTTAGCTATGTATGTCCGTCCGTCCGTCCGTCCGTCCGTTTGTCCGTCCGCACGATAACTCAAAAACTAAAGGAGCCAGGTTCTTGAAATTTTCGCATATTCGTTTTTTTGCAATAGCCGTCATCGCTATGTAAATCCAGCCATTTTGGTCCATGCTACCCGAAGCTGTCATACAACTTCTGTTTTTATATGAGTATTACTCTGTACCTATTACAGCTGCGTGTCTGAAATTTTGCCTAAAGTAGTTCAGTTTTATAGCCAAAGTTTCTGCAAAATTTGGTTGGTCTCCTGCAGTGGGTTCGAGTAGCTGCCATACAACTTATTATTTTATATGAGCATTACTCTCCACCTAATGAAGATGGGTGTCTGAAATTTTGTCAAAAATAGTTTAGTGTAATGGCCAAAATTACAACAAAATTTGGTTGGTCTACTGCAGAGGGTTCGAGTAGCTGCCATACAACTCCTTCTTTTATATGAGTATTCCACTACACTAATAAAACTGTATGTTTGAAATTTTTTAAAAAGTAATTAACCAGATGATATAATGTATATGTTACGGTCATACGGGTATCCCAGAGTTGACACAGTCTACTCTACTGCACTCTTCCTCGTTTTAGATAAATTATTTAAAGGAATTGTAATAATTAACAAATTTAATTAAGTAACTGTTCTGTCAAAAATAGTGACATTTCTATTAATGAGATTTAAAACCACGTGATGTTAATTCTCGAGTAAAGAAGATGTTATTTTGAGAGGAATTAAAGTTAGATTAGAAAAAAAGGGCATGTATTGCTGTTTTCCTCTAATTTTGAGTCCAACTTTAAAAGCAGAATCTCATCTACACATATATAGATTTTCTGGAAAAGAGGAATACTTTGATTTTGAATGCAATTGAAAAATTGTTTTTAATTTTAAACTTTCTAATACAAAATACCGATCGCGGAGTGTTATTTCTAATTAAATATGAAATGACACGATTTTTTGACAATTAAATTCTCGAGGTGTTGTCTTTCTTTAATGCAATCTTCGACTTAAAAAATAAAATTTCGGGGTTTAAATTCAAAAAAAGTTAAAGGTGAAACTAAGAATTCCGGAGTTTAATTTCACATTCAATTATAAAATCTTAGTTTAGTATTTGTTTATAATTGAGGAATAACATCCGCGAGCTTTTTTTCGTATAGGATTTTTTGATGGCTCTTGAGTTGAAATAAATTAGAACCAAATTAACATAAGTTGATCATTATTAATATCATCCTTAAAAGTCAAGGATGAAAACATTCTTTGCGATATTCTTTAATTGAATGTTACAAAGAGCAGGATAGGATTAAAAGATTTATATATTGTAGTTGTATAATATTTGAGTTTAAATTGCTAGATATTTACTATTTAAAGTTTGATAGAATTGCTTTTTTATTTTTTTTAAGCTCTAACTGTTCAACTGTTAGGCTAATAAGCCTGTCTATAACATAGGTACATGTTGGGACAGGGAATCATATTATATTCGTTTTATTAGAATTGATCTTAATAAATTCCACATAAAATTTAAACATGAGATAGTACTAGGCCTTATAACATGTCGAAACCTCTTAGATTTGCAATAGATACAATTCTATTTTTGTTTATATTGTAATATTTTGTATTTGACTTATATGGTATTCTATATCAGTGAGTTATATTATTTAATTAAATTATTTGTTTACATTTTGTATTTGTTTATATTGTTGTATTAATGTATTTTTTATTAAAGATATATAATTATTAATTATTGATTAAGCCATTAATTTGAATCCAATGGCGAAGGGTAGCTGAGTCGAGTTGAAAACCAGAAAAGTTTTTCACTTTCACTGGGATTCGAACCTGGGCCTTTCGCATGAAAGGTCGGCACTCTAGCCACTGTGCCACCCAGCCGATTATTACTTTTAACAAATATAAAATATATAATAAATATGTTTCTTTCAAGTTATTGAAATTAATTATAATTTAATTTTGTTCAAATTTATTTTTTTGTAATTAAAAAATTAAATAAATTATAAGTTAGTAATTTATTATTTTAATATCAATCATTTGATAATTATTAATAATTATTTAAAATAAATATTCAATATTAATAATTTGTCTATATAATTAGAATATTTCATTTTCGAATATAACTTATTATAATTAGAAAATTAAAAGTGGTTTTTTTATTTAATTTAAAATATTTTAAATAATTCTAATAATGAATGTTTAATTTTCCCAATGACTTTTTTCAATGTAAAAGTACCTATTCTTTAATTAGTGATTTAATAAATCAATTACCACCTGGGGTCACTGTAATTGATTGAGTACGAAACTATGTTTAATAGTTTAATTATGCAATTATAATGTATAATTATAAATAAATAATATGAAATGGTCTTTTGAATTAAATTGTTTAAATTATAACATTAGATTGAATTTGTGAATCTAAGAATTTAACCTAGCAAATTTATTTTTTTAATAATAAAGTAATATAGGTTTCAATTTTTAAAATACAATGCACGTTTTAATCTCTATTTTGCATAATAGATTCATTTTTGATTCATTCTGAATCATGTTTTTTTTCAGACATCATTAAGAAAATCTGTAATAAATTGAAGTTCTAAGAAAATGTGTTTTTGTTCCGATTTCTATACCTTTCTTGAACTACCTACGTAAAGTTTTTTGTACTACGTAAAGTTTATTGTTAAAAAAACTTTCATTATAAATTTAAATTAGCAAATAATGAATGGAATTATCAACATAAATATTTGTAATGATATGATCAATTTATATTTATTTTACAAAATTTTTTTTTTCTATATTTTGTTTATTGAAAAAAAATTTAACAATGTTTTGAATATTTAAGCATTAAATTATTATTTATTAGCACTTAAAAGTTAAATACTTTTCAATATTGTGTTAGCAACAGAATATAGGAAATTAATTTAATATGTAGTTCTAAAGGTAATATACGTACCTTTTATTAAAATAATCAAATTATTAAAAATTTTATAATATTCTTATCAAAGCTTAATAATAAACAAAATAAAAAGTATTCTTTAAATAAAGGTCTATTAAATTGAGGACCCTCCTCTGTACTAATTCATAGTACACCCAATTTTAACTAATTTTGTATAATTATGCAATTATAAATAACGTTGTACTTATGCAGAATTATCAAAATAATAATTATTTTATTTTGCAATACTTAAAAAAATCGATTATTTAAAACTTGTAATCAAAAATTTTGAGTTTGATTACTATAATACTTGAACTAAAATTTTGTGATTACGATTATTAGCTATAAAAATAAATGTATATTTCTTTTAAATAATTATATTATATTGCTTGAAAATAATCTAATGCATTACTTTTTAATTAGCTATTTAAGTTTATTTTTCTAGTAATCATAAGAAATCCAAAAGTAATCTTTGAATTAATTTAATTATATTTGTAATAAAACAAATATAAAATGTAATTATATAATAGCGCTCGAACTTAGTGAGTTGTAGATTACTTTTTGATTACTAGTAATCGTTATAAGAAAATTCATTCAAATTATATGTAATTGCAATCAAAAGTTAACAAATCTGTAAATATTAGTAATCAATTATCTATTATCAACTTAATTTGAAATAATAGATGTATTAAAAGTTTTAAATTAAAATTATTAAAATATTATTATGAAAAGGGCCTACTAAACTTATTATAGTCATGCGAACTTATTTTGGAAAAAAAATTTTTATAAATAAGTACAATTTAATGAAATACATAATATTTATATGAGTACTTTGTATTTATGACCATCATTTTTCATTGTGATTCAACATGGTATATAGATACAATATAAAATTAAATTATAAAATAATTAAAAAATTAACATAAATTTTTGTAAATTATTTTGCAATAACATACTATTTTATACATACTTTATGATTATAATTTTTTTTTTTTTTTATAAATTTTAATTTTTTATTGTTATGAGTTTAAATATAAAAACTTATCAAATGCCCTTCTGAATAAAAATTTTTTTTGTTTCAAATCAGAAACTTGTTAAGTCAAAATTTTTAATTTTGAAAAATTCATAATTTTTTTTGAAAAGTATAAAATATTGAGCTACTGTGCCAAGAAGCCTTTCTCTTAATAATTCTTTTGGTAATTAGGTAAGATCCATTATGCAAGTTATTCAACTTTTTAAGATTAACAAGCACTTCTGTACCATAGATGATTACTTGATAGAGTACTAAATGTATTAAATGTATTAAACTCCAACTTGTTTCAAGATATACGAAATATATTAAATAAAATATAATGCTAAATCTTTGATACTTATTTTTAAATCTGTGAGTTGTAAGCATTAATTAAATTGTTTTATTTATTAATATAGAAATGTTAATTATTGAGTTGTCATTAGAATTAATCCAATAATCCGAATGGTAGTCACATTGTACTCCAAAGTCCAATAATAATTATTAGTTAATTAATTTGATTTTAAATGATCGAAAGTTACAAAATATGTTTAAATATAAGGATAAACTTCGGCGAAGCATTTTTTGAGGTTAGATAAATTATTAAATTAACTTTCCTCTAAAGACTCCCATCTCTTTCTATTTTATTTAATATTTCAATCAAAACCTAGGAATCTTCTAGGTCACATGTTTAAATTTAATTTAGAATGCCTATTAATAGACTTTATTTTTGAATTTAATTAATAATTACTTGCTATAGTTACTGTATAGAATTAATTTTCAATAAAATTTGAGTTATTTAATTTCAATTTAAAATCAATAATAAAAAGTACGTTATGCATTTTATAATGTAATATAAAAATAATTAAAATAAAAAACTATGTATTTAAAATCAAATAATTTTTTTAATTAAAATTATAAAAAACAACAAAAAATATAAAATGTATACAAATAAAATTCTGCAATGCAAAGTGTAATGAAATTATTATATTTATTTACTTTTATTAAATATTAATAAACTAAAAATCGATAATTTAAAAATAAATTAAAACTTGGATTGAATTTTACTTGTATATTATTTAGTATTTAATGAGACCTAGGATGTGATAAAAATTTGTTGAATTTTCGAGGTGTAAATATGTGAAAAAAATAATAATTAAATTTTTGAATTTATATATGTTAAAAATATATTTAAATATTTTTGTATTAATAATAATTCGATTTTTATTTTTTTTTGTGTAAAAATTATTTAATTTGGGATGTTTGGAGGCCTGAAATTAAATTCAATTAGTACATTTCAATAAATTTATCGAAAAGGCTGAATATTTGCACATGACCCAGGTTTAATTTATTTGGTACAGTAGTATAGTTAACAAGGTACTTTAAAATGAATATAGACCCAAAGCGTCCTCTAGAAAACTAATAGTAGTTCTCTATTTCGAAGACTTCTAAATTTGGTTGAGTTTTTAATGAAATGTCCAAAAATAAAAATATGCATTTAACGGAGTCTTGGTGGCGTGCTGGATGAGTACCTGGTGTAAGTTCCGACTCTTTGTTAAATATAAATTTGTCAATTATATAAATTATATAATTTTATTAACTTGTAATTTAGTAAAACTAGTTTTCTGTACTTCTGTTTTTGCTATCAAAAATATTTAGAACTTGAGTTTCCAACATTTTGCTCACAAAAGGAGTCTTTGGTAGTTTTAAAAGTACATTTATAATTTATTTACTTTTCTTGCATACTTTTAGGCGTATAAAAAATTTTGATTTTCATAATTAAATTTTTTTTTTTTTTTTTTTTTTATTTAAACTTTATTTTACTCTTTTTTTAAAATTCTTAAATTATCTTAGCTTATAAAAGTTTAGAAAAATAGCTTATTTTATATAATTCGATTAACATTTAAACTTAACCTATTGTTTTTATTGTTAATTTTATTAATTATTTTATTCCTAAATATCTAAGTAGTATTGCCATTTAACAATTTTTTTAATAATCTTTTTTGGAAAATTCAGAGTATTAAAACCAAATTTCTGCTTTTTTTTTTTTTTAATATAAAAACTTAGCCTAGCTTAATCTAACTTAAAATACTTAACCTAGCTAAAAATTAATTGTGTCTATGACTTAATGCTAATTAATTGGAGTTATCTAGCCACCAATGATTTTTGTTTACTAATTTGTCTTTTTCTGGTATAGACATATCATATTTTAAATTTACTCCGTTAATATTGCCCGGATGAAAATCTATAACCTTGCATGTAGCCCTTCTATTATAGTGATATAACAGAGGGACATGGTTTTGGTTTTGGATGTAACCTTTTTGATCTAAAAAGATGAAATGCTCAGGGGCAATGAAACCTGTGAGCAAAGTCTTTTTAATGTACTCCTCATTGTGGTAGAATATATGAGATATTAAACCATTTTCTGGAGTATTTTGTGCTCTATCATAGTGATTTCGAACTAGTTTTATTATAAAATTATCGATTCTTATGATTTGGGCTTCCTTGTACAAATATTTGTTTGAATAGTAATATTTGTAGTCGGAATCGGGCTTTCTATTAATATTAGTACATACTCTTAAGCACTTTCTTTCAAATTTACGTAATGTTTCCATTAAACTTGCACTAATGTTGTACCATATTGGTGCACCATATACAAGAGTTGGCCTGATTAGTGTTTGATAACAAATTATTTTAACTCTTTTACTAATGTTTTTATTGTAAAACAGTTTTTTGGCTGCCATAAAGGCTTTGTTACTATTTGATATATTATGCTTTGTGTGATTAATATAATGTAAATTTCTATGTAATTGGACTCCCAAATATTTAACTACTTTTTTATTTGTTAATAGAGATCGATCTGGTGATCTTATTGAAAATGTTTTCCAATTTTTTCTTATATTATTACTGGTTTTATCTACGGTGTTTCGGAATAGTATCGTTTCACATTTATTATAGTTTATTTTAAGTTTCCAAACTTTAGCATAATCAACTATAATATTAAACATTTTTTGAACTTTAGTTTTGATTTGCTCGACGGTCTTATTTGCATCGTATATAATAATGTCATCTGCAAAAGCTATTGAAAAATTATTACCCTTTATCTGTTCTAGTAATTTAAGTAATTCAGCAATATAAATTGAAAATAGAATTGGGGCATTTACGGTGCCTTGTAAAAGTCCATTTTCTACTCTAAAAATTTTCTCTGACCGACTATTTCTGTTATAAATAAAAAATTCATTTTCATATGTCATATTCATTATAATTGTAATTAAGTTTTTTGGAAATTTATATTTCAAGAGCTTGTAAGTTAGGCCATCTAACCATACAGTGTTAAATGCTTTTTCCAAATCTACCAGGCAAGCACCAACGCCATAGTTTTTATTAATGTACCAGCAGATGTCAGAAGTTAGTTTTGTGATTGCATGGATTGTTCCATGTTTATGTCTAAACCCGAACTGGTTCTCTGGTATAAGTTCTTTATTAACTGAAAACTCTATTATTTTATCATTTATGAGTGTTTCAAACACTTTCCCTATATTTGGCGTTAAGCTAATTGGTCTGTAGTTAGCTGGGTTTGTTGGATCTTTTCCTGGCTTTTTAAAAACTAATATTTTGGCCTTTTTCCATATTGTAGGGAAATAAGCGTGATTTAGACAATTATTAAATAATATGACGTATTTTGATATGATTTTCGAACTTAAATTTTTTAAAACTATATTTGGAATCTGATCGACACCGTACGATGTTTTATTTTTGAGTAATGTGAATTTTTGACTTAATGTGTTAAAATTGCAGAAATTGTTGTTATTTGTGTTAATATTGGAAGATCTATTGTTATTGTTAAAATTTACTTGGGTTATTTTGTTAAGCCTATTATTTTTATTATATTCTTTAAACAGATGAACTTTATTTATAATATGTAAGTGAAAATTATTGTATTGGCTTATGTCTGTTTTGTGAGTTTTTTCAACGTAAGATCCTAAAACATTATAGATATCCTTTGGTTCTTTTATTATATATTTGTTATCGAGACTAGTGTTTAGTTTGGAGATATCTACGTTATTTTGTATAAGCAGGTTCGAATCTTGGGGATCTATATATATATATTTTATGTTACTGTTATTTTTTGCTCTAAATAATTTATTTATTTCTGGGAACATATTTCTATTTTGAGGTTTTATTTTTTTTAATCTGTTTTGCCAGTAATTGTTAATTTCTATATTTATTTGTTGTTTTATTAAAGTTTTTATGTTGTTTAATAGACTTTTGAGTATTCGGATTTCTTGGGTAGTAAAATCGAGCCGTTGTTTGTATATTCTATGCATGTCGTTCATTAATGAAGTTTTTTTTTTTAATAAGAATTTTAGTTTATTTGAATAAAATTTTTTAACGGTGTTTTTTGTGTTATTGATTTTTGGTACTGTTTCATTTATGGTATTTGTAATTACTTGATTTAATTTTAAAAGGTGGATATCTATTTCATCTATATTTAAGTTACGATTGTCTATTATTTTAGTGCTATTCCTATACTCTATATCTAAATTTTTATCTAAATTTTTTTTAAATTTATTCCAATTAGTTTCGTTAAAATTATATCTAAAGTTATCTGCTAGCTCCTGGTTTAAAAGTTCTTGTTTTTTTATAACAAATGGAAATAATATAGCTTTATGATCGCTATCGTATGGAAGAGTACAAAGTTTATTTTGGTTGTTGCTGTATTTGATATTAATTCTCACATCAGACAGAATAAGATCGATGTAAGAATTTGCACGTGGAAGTGTTGGTGAATCTGTGACATTTAATTTACATTTATATAATATTCTATTTCTTTCTAACCATTTATAAAGCTTTATTCCTCTATTATTATTATTCGAATTGTGCCATGTTTGATGTTTCGCGTTGAAATCACCAGTAATAATATAAAAATTGTTTGGATTTTTTAAATCTAAAATATAAAAAAGTTTTTCAAATTCTTCAATAAATTTATAACTACTATGATTTGAAGCATAAACCGACAGAATGTACAATTTATAATTATTTTTTAATTTTATTTCTATAATACATGGTTCAATGCATATAAAATTATTAAAAATATTATTTTTAACTATATCAAATTTTATTTTTTTATTAATACATATGGCAACACCGCCACCATCTGGTAACCAATTTCGGTCTTTTCTTATTATATTATAATTGTCAAAAGACATGTGGTTATTTTTTTTTAATTTTGTTTCGGACAAGCATAATATATCAGGTTTATTGTTATCAATAAAGTGCATAAGAGAGAGCTTTTTATCGATAGAAATGAGAGAATTTACATTTACACTAATTAATTTTAAATCTATGTAATTGTTGTTGGAGTGAGTAATTATGAATTATTTTGTGTGATGTATATTTAATATTTCATAAATATGATCTATTTTATCGTTAAATTTTTTTTCTAAATTTTTAATACTATTTCTTATCTCTTCTAAAATTGTATTTTGGTTAGTATTGATTTGGTTAGTATTATTTTGAATTTCATTGAGGTTAGTGTTATTTTTATTGAGGTTAGTATTATTATTTTTATTTAAATTTCTTACTACATTAGAGTACGTCATATTTGGATTTACTTTAATGGAAGGTATATGTTTATCTGCTATTTTTTCTTTTAGTTGTTTTTGAAGCTCTTCTCGTTTTTTAATTCGTTGCTGATGCTCTTGGCAGCCTTTAAAAGATGCTGGATGTCCATTAGTTTTGCAAAGTATACAAAACAGCCGTTCTTTAGGATCTTCCTTCTTAATTTCGCATTCACCTGGAGTATGGTTTTTTCCACATTTCACACATCGGAAGTCCATGTTACAATTTGCTGCCGAGTGAGAAAAACGTTGGCATCTAGTGCATTGAAGTTCTTGTGTTTTGTGTAAATTTTCCCATTTAATTATATGATGATCCAGTGCTCTAATTTTCATTATTTCATTCACAGAACTATTTGGTTTAGCTTGTACAATGTAATGAGGTAATGTTATATTGTTATTTATTGAGTATTTTGTGGTGAGTCGTGTTACCTTTTCAAATTGAATATTTTCGTTTTCATTCATTTTTAGACTTTCTAGTATTTCTTCGCAAGTGTATCTACTGTTTAGCCCTTTCATTACCAAGGTAATTTTTTTTTCACTTTTGGGTGTGTATGTGTAATAATTTGTATTTGTTTTTTTTAGCAGCTCGCAAATACGGGAATAGTCGTTTAAACAGTTTGTATAGATAACAATGTGCATTTCATTTATATCTTTTATGAGAAAATTAATTATTTTTAGGTTATTTTTGATCGTGTTTTTTAGTATGTTGGAATCTGTTTTGAACACGCTAATTGGCGGCATTTGGAATTTTTTATAATTTCTATCCATATTATTTTTATTTTTATTTATATTTTCTTCATTTTTTTTTTCTATATTATTTTTTATTTCAGCATTAACTTTTGTGAGTTTTGTGACATTCTCCTCATCGTCATTAGCATTTTCATTATTTGATTCATCACTACTACTGTCTGTTTCATCAGCTATATCCATCAATAGCTCAAATTGATTTTGATTGGTGCTCGTTCCTTCATCAGCATTATTTTTTTGTTTTAGCCGATTTAATTCAGATTTCAATTTTGCAATAATTAATTTTAATTCGCGGTTTGTTTTTTCGCGCTTTTCTTTTTTCATTTTCTGTATCGGTTTATTTAATATTTCATTCACTTTAACGTTTATTGATTCTTTTAACTTATTTGTGCTTAAATTATTTTCACTTAACACATTCGCCTCCATAATTAAGATCCCTTTTAGGGAATCTAATTAAGAAGTGAACTACCGATTACAGATTATTTAAATTTTTTTGTTTTGTTTTCGAATTGTTTTTAAATAAATTTTAATATTTTTTTTTTTGTTATTTTTGTATATAGTTTTTGAAAATTTTTTATATATAATTTTTATTTATATTTTAGTTACAGGAATAGACGTCCTTTCTCATTCGCATACCGAGTCGAACTCCTTTCATAATTAAATAATATATAAAATAAATATTATATTATGTATTAAATATAGATATTTTAAAAAACATTTATTTTTTTAACTCTTGTTTTTGTTTTTATTTTTATATCTGTTTTTTTTTTTTTTTTTACCCAAAAAAAGTGAATAACATTTAATTGAAAGGTGGATAAACCAATCGATTTAACATGTTTTTGAGGTTAGAAAAACATTTAAATGGTTTAAAATATTAAATACAAAAATTAAATACCTGCAGTGCCGGACTATAATATTTATACTATCTATTAAATAAATATCCACAAAATTCAACTTATCGAAGCACAGCTAAGTTAAAATAAGGGTCATTACTATATAAATGAGTCTGAAAAATCTTAAAGAACATAAATAAGTTTTAGCTTATAATATTTTTACGTTTTTAAGATTTCCGGAATAGGGTAAATATGCGTGGTGTCAAAATTTCCTCAAAATATTTTTAGGAGTCTTCATGTAGTATTGAACTTGAAGGAACAGAACCAAAGCCAAATCACAAAACTGAATTTAATGCTATTTAATGTGTACCGATTCTTTTTTGGGAATCGGGATCTAGACATAAATCTTATCATATGGTATTAGGCTCTCCAAAAAAACTTTCAAAATTTTATTAACTTTAGTAGAACAAATTTTTTTGGAGAAAGGAAGGAATTGTTTCAGAGTTTTTGAATTACAATTTATTTGGGGACCATGCAACATAACCATATGACAAAGGGGAGTATACTTATAATAGTCAATAGATTATAGGTTATGGCCATTTGTCATATTGTTAAATCTCATCATATACTGATTCATTCAATTCACTCGAATCATGTGACTGAATAATTAAAATTATTTTATAATAATATAAACATTTTAATTTTCAATATTTTATCAATTAAATAATAAACAAATATGGTTTAATTGGTTTATGTTTAAAATGAATTCTGGTTTTTTCACTGTAACATATTTTAGGTTTTAGAAAAGAATTAATTACACGAATAGATATTTAAATATGTATACATTTTAATATTTTGTATTCTTTATTATTTAATGATTTTATTAATTTCAGAAAATAATAACTTGTAAATTAATCTATTTGAGAATATTACAACTATTTAAAATTTTATGAGTGTGCAACGATTTTAGTTCTTGCTGACGTGACTTAAGACGCTTAAGTTTTGTTATATGAAATCAGTGATTTGATGACTGAAACTGTTTTTTCAGTTCTTAAGTAACTGATAGACAACAAAGGGAGATAACTAAGCAATCACCTTGAAAATGTCAAACCATTTTGCTTATAATCTTTCATCCCTTGAACAAAATAAAATTATTCCAAAGGTCCATGTTCTAAGTTTATTGCTGAAATTTTCCAAGCCATAGATAACAGCCTGATATAAACCAAACCACAAATTATTTATCTCTATTGTGTAGAAGCTGAACCAAAGAATCTAAAATAGAATATATTCCTCAAATTTGGACTGGAGCACTATTACGGCTCTGGGATATCTTTATAAAGTTAAAATTGGGGCTACCCTTCTTATATTGATCCTAGCCTTAACTTAATACTCAATCCACTGAGCCATCGTCATATTGAGCCATAGTTGGGTTAATGACTTTATTTTATAGATATCTTCTATGGACTAACACCTGTTATAAAAAATTAAACAATAAAACTTATGCCTCCACTGAAAATGTCCCAATAGAAAACAAGAAAAGCAACATATGCTCATTCCAACACAGTTGAACACAACCAAGCTTTTGGAAATCCATATGTAGTTCTGTCACCGCGTAAATGGAACCACACAGTGAAACTATTTTTTAACCCAGCTTTTGGAAATCCATATCGCATCAAGTATGTTCCCTTGAGTTGGTAATGCATATGTGTTCAATTTAGATAAGCATAAGAAAAACATTAACCACTTTCTTCTAAATATCCCATGCAATTTTCTTTATTCTTCATAATCCCAGAATCCTATATTTTTCAAAGCAGATTCCCAAAAATCCTTTCAAATCCCTATTTTCGAAACCAATCTGCACATTTATATCACATATCTCATCCTAAAGTTAGGTTAAAAAAAGCGTGCTGTGGTTTGTTAAACTCACAGCTAAATTATATGGCTTTCGAAGCTTTCAATGATCTTCCTTAAAAAAAGAACAGAGGTTAAGAACCTTCTAAATCTTAGTCTATTAACAAATTATTGAATATTTTGCAACTGACCATATTTCATTATTGTTTCCTCCCCATGGTGCCCAACATTTTCTATATTTAATAACTTTTTCTACCACATTTAATTTATACACCAGTTTTAATTTAATTTTATATTTTATATATATTTTTGTGTACAATATGCAGCTAGCGCAAATTAGTTTTCGTTTCGCATAATCACAACACATTTGTATATAATATAATATATATATATATATATAAATTAAAAAACAAAATGATGAAAGCATTTCTATTATGATGCAGTATAAATAACCAAGAAAAACCACCATCTAAATGAAAAAAAAACTTTGTTGGGGATACAACAGAGTTATAGTTAGTGGTAAAATAATTAAAATGACTAACTAACATAATTTCATAAAATTAAAAATAAAAAATACTTTTCTCATTTAAAATGTATCTATAGACAACATAAGTTCTTTTCTTCCGGTCCTATTTTTATGTTGCAACATATAGTTCCAGCATAGTTCAGTATAATAAAAGGCATTCCCTAAAATATATGTAATTTTTTCTTTTGGATTTTTTTAATTTTTATTTTGTTAATTGCCACCACTTGAATACACCTGATGGTTTGGTACACATATGTATGTATTTTTATGAATCTATGTATATATATACCATATTATAAATATAATCGTTTAATGTTTAAAATTGGTGCATGAGAGCGCCTAATTTTGTGTTGTAGAGCAGAAAATTATACAATAATTTTATAAGAGTTATCATCCATTCACTTTTTATAGATATCACCTTATGCATCAGTGTTTTAATACAAGAAAATGACCATTTATGAGAATTTTAGTCTTGTTTTTGATTTTTTTTTTTTCATTTTTGCCTTGGAAAAGTGTTGTGAAACAGTGTTTCATTAAAACTTTTCAACTATAATGATAAATTTGGGGTTTTATACAAATGCAATAATTGGTTTTGAGGGGCAAACGTATAGTGATAAAAATTTCGAATAATTTAAAGTAAATAAAGTATATATGGGTAGCTATGGCAACACTATTTTCTTAAATATCAACAAGATTGTAGTTCTAAAAATCTAATTTCCAAAATGAAATTCAAAATTATATTAATCTTGTTAAGTATTACAATATAAAATTTCATATATTCCTAAGTCTTCTAAAATAAATAAGTTTCATAAGTTCCTGATAACTTTTATAGGTTCCTGTAAGTTTCACATACCCCTTTTTTGAAAGTTAAAGTTAGCGTCATTTCTTCATTCATTCATTGTTGGTAAATAGAACCAACTTCATCCTAAACATATTCATTAATAATTTTCCTTAGAATCTGTGGAACATTAGAAGCTCTCAAACCTTAGAATGGTACCTGTCATACAAATGTCTAGCATTTTTCCGAGAATAAGGAAACGGATGTGAAAGATTTATTGGGATTTGGGTTTGAAAAATATAGCAATTGGTATTATAGAGGATTATTTAAATCTAATATATAAAGAAGAAAATTTGTTTGTTTATTTGTTTGTTTGTTTGTTTGTTTGTCCAGGATTCACGTGAAAACCACTGGTCCGATTGACACCAAATTTTAGAGGAATAATTTTGGGAGTCGGGGGGGTGACATAGGCTATGTCGCATTTTTATAAGTCAGCAGGTTGCGGCTCCAGAGCCGTTTTAAGCTTTTTCGTTTTTTTGATGTCGAGTCGAAACGGTTTGACCGATTCACTTGAAATTTTGCACGAATGTTCTTCTTATTAAACGGAATTAATGGTATAAAGTTGGTTGGAATAAATTAACCCCTTTCGGCCCGGCGGGCTTCCAAAAAATTTTGTGTTTCCGATTTGTGTCCAATTTTACAGGGTGGTTTTGCAGTCAAAAAGAGAGGCTGGCACAAATTTTTGTTGGGTTCGGTTAACCCGTTTGGGCACGAGGGCGCAATGAAGCTTTTTCAATGTTTTTGATGTCGAGCCGAAACAGTTTGACCGATTGACTTGAAATTTTGCACAAATGTTCCTCTTAGCAACCGCAATTAGTTGCATAAATTTGGTTGGAATAATTTAACCCATTTCGGCCTGGCCGGCTTCCAAAAAATTTTGTGTTTCCGATTTGTGTCCAATTTTACAGGGTGGTTTTGTAGTCAAAAAGAGAGGCTGGCACAAATTTTTGTTGGGTTCGGTTAACCCGTTTGGGCACGAGGGCGCAATGAAGCTTTTTCAATGTTTTTGTTGTTGAGCTTAAACGAACACTTTTTTCAGCTAATCTTGAACACATTTTTCAGCTAATCTTTATTAGCAAAGCTCACAGGGTTAATTTGATTTTTATCATTTAACCCCTTTTGTCACAAGGGTTCATTAAATTTGATCTCCTTAAAGAGTTCAATCTTTAATATAAATTTGTTTTTCTGTTGAAAAGGTTTAATCAATATGTTAAAAGAAAAACAATTGTTCGACTAACACAGTTTAAAGTTAACGCAAACATTGCAATATTTCACAAGCGCTATGAAGTTTTCTATAAATTTTATTTTCTTATACGATTAAAAGTATTTTATTGAAAATTTTGTAGCAGCATTTTAATTAAAACCCACAGGGTTAATTTGGTTTTGACCTGTTTGTGCGTTTTGAACAAAGATTCAATGAAATTTTCAGTTTTCTTCAAATGAAATCTAAAAATCAAAAAATTCACTTTCAGATATATAATTCTTAAATACATAGTATTTTAAAACAGTTTTTCCATAAAATAAGCCTACATTTCTCTCATCAAATCATAAAAAAACGAGGAAGAGCGTATTACAACTTTCAGGTGAGTACTTAACAAAATATAAGTTGAAAAGCAAATTTTTAAACCTTTTCTAAACCATGGTCAAGGTGCACCAAATTGTCAAGAAGCACCATGTAGAGAAAAATTAGAGATAATCGTTCAAATTGTTTTGCGAACTGTTTTTTAAAGTTTTTGTTTCGCAATCGATTAAAAGAGCTCAACAAACCTTTTTTTTAAGTATTCCCCTAATTTAAAGAAGTTGTACCTTCTTTCAAAAATTGGACGTAATTTAATTACACATTTTTTTTTGAACAATCGTCGGGTCGGCAGGGGTTAACAACTTCCAAGTCTGTTAGTAAATTGAACTTCATTTTCAAAGAAGAACACATATACAAAATTTGAAGTTAATCGGTTAAATCATTTCTAATATATAACAAAGTAACGAAAAAACCTATAAAAAGCTGTTGGGCCACGATGGGTTATATATATTTATAAATATATTTTTTTGTGGCTTAATTTATAAGCAAAGTAGTATTTCAAAAAATTGACTGAAACTTGCTTTTTTACAATTTGCAAGCTTCCGGGCAACGCCGGGTAAATCTGCTAGTATATTATAATTCAAAAATAAACGGACTGTTAAAGCTTATAGGTTTGAAGTTTCATGTATAAGGTTTCACTCAATTTTATTTCGATTTGATTTTCCTCAACAATTCGAAAGCGATTATTAAAAGTGTTACTATAAAGAAATTGAAACAACATGAATCTAGAGAAAGATTTTTTCCGAATTACATAAAATTACGAAAAGTTATGGAAAATATACTGGAAAGAGCACGAACGTGCGAATCCGAAAATGGTCACCACTTGCGGGATATAATTTTTTTACTTAAGCTAAAAATATTCCCCATTAATATCCTGTATAACAAAAAAATAATAATAAAAATAATAATAATTATAATAATTAACCATTAAATAAAAAGTTATTAATAATTCAAAACATTTCGATCGTTTTGCGCCACCCTGTACAACATGTTAAATAATCATAAGAGTAACCATAGACATGGAGTTTGTAATAGCACAATAAGGAAGGATTTAATATAATATGTTACCTTTATGTTTTTTTAACATTCCTAAAACATAATAAAAAAATTTTCTTTGTTCACCACAGAACCAACTGCTATTACTTGAAAAGCGTAATGTGATATTTTTTTGAAAGATTTTTTACTTACATAAATTTAATGAATTTAAGATAGAGCAACTTGTTAGTAAGCTAATAATTTCCAACAAAATTCAGAACTTTCAAATAAAGTTCGTAGGCTCAAAACCTTTCTATAACGAAGTTGTAAGTCTTAATTTGTGTAACAACTGCTTGAACAAGTTTTGTAATAAGTAATTTAATGTAACAAGTTTTGTTATAAAACCTAAGATAATGTTAGAGAAGTGTCCCATGGGGTTTTTTTTATTTTCTCCAAAAGTTTATGAATTCAATATTCCGCTCAGCCATTTAGGTTGCACATTTGTAAATAAAAAAACACATTTTCTTGAGTTTCTGCGTTATGGAGTAATGCATATTTGTAACAATCTCAGATTACAACTTTTAGTGCGAAAAAAATACCTGTCGCTATTCATATATAGCGGTTTGGTGAAAAAGTTTTAGTTTTGTTTTATTATTGATTGTAAGCAGTTTATGTTGTCATAGAGTTTAAATTATCTGTAAATTCACATATTTTTTTTATAAATATCATTTAAAATATATAGGTATATTTATCTATAGAACATTGTACTTCTTTTCTAGTAAAGGTAGATAAATCTGCTAAATATTAGTATTAATATGAGTGTAAATAAGTAAACAATGTAAAGAAGGTAGTGTAAATATATATTATTTTTGTGAAAGGTGTATATAAAGTAGAATTATGTGAGAAATTATGTAATACATTTTATTTTTAATTTTAGTTTAACGCCAGATGCAATAAATAACGTCAAATTACTGTTGAATTTTCCGAAATGTTTTTTTTACCCAAAATATTTATAGTTACATTTTTCAGTAAAGATTTTTACCTCCAGCAATTTTTATTATTAGGGTGACCATTATCATTTGTTGTGAGTACTCTTTAGAGATCGCCCTTCGTTTGTTACTCGCAGGTGGGCGTTTCTTTTATCTATCGGGTCATTGGAAAAATATTGAATAAATCAAAGAATTCTTTCTATAACTAAATATAACAATTGAAATAAAACTTGAATACAGGAAGTTCATTTTTTAGGCGTAAAGTACTTTTGAAGATCGACTTCTGAAGATGTTTTAATATCTGCTCTATTTTTTTTTTTTTTTGGTTACTATAAATAATTCTCTTGTAGTAGCTTCACCTCATGTATATGTTAATGTGTGGCAAAGTGGTTAGAGTACATTTCATTCGAAAGAGTTGGGTTCGATTTGCGTTAAAAGTGAAAAAGCGTTTATCTGGTTTTCGTAATCGAGACTCTGTTCCTATTTGACTTTGGATTAAGCATAACCAATACTTAATAATTATATAATAATTAAGAAGGTTTTGTTAATATAACAATATAAACAAATAATTTAATTTAATAATATAACTCACAGATATAGAAATATTTTCTAATCCAATATAAAAACTATTAATATACAGAAAATAGAATTGTATTATATTGAAAATCTAAGAAGTTTCTACATGTTATAAGCTTTCTCATGCCTTAATCGTATATCGAATTCATGTCCCCCTGTTCCAAGATATACCTATGGTATAGATAAGCTTACTAGCCTAACATTTAAAGATTTAGCACTTAAGAAGACGAATAAAAAGGTTTTTTCCTCACTTAGGAAACCTTCCGTGAACTAATGAAATGGTAACCTTATATCATACATCTCATATTATTTTATATCTAAAATTCAGTTGTGCTTTTATTTCTATTAAATTAACAATAGTGTTAAGTAGTTTTTATCTATACAACATACTTGACTACAAATTTTACCTTGTATAAAATTGAAATAAATTTTTGTTTTTATTTTTTGTATATTAAAAATGCATCAAAGCTTTACTTCCATATACAAATTAAATTACAAATACAATGGTAAATTATTTAACTTAAAAATTAAAAACAAAAACAAAATTCAAAGCATAAAGGATTATCCCGGGTGGAATAATTTTGAAAGCTTATATAGTAATGGGTGTACAAATAAAAGGAATGTGTAAAATTTTTCAGAAAAATGTTGGAGAGATTTATTACCAACCAAAAATGAAACATTAGGTTTACTTTTCAATTTACTAATGCTCTATTGCTAGAATTGTAAGAAATGGTACTATTAAAAGAGTAATTTTGTGTAGATTAAAGTAAAAGTAGAATTTTTTATCTTGTTTTTTTTTTTTTATACGGAAGGTTGTTGACATCTCCAATTTGATCAAAATAATCCACATTAACTGTACGAGGCTCCTCTAAATAGTTTTGATCTTTAACCAAAGCAATCCCATTTTAACAACCGAGTTTTGAAAAAAAGCTCATAAATATACTTTTGCGTGTACTTTAATAATGTAAACCGGGATTAGGAGAGGGTCGTTTAAGCTTCTTTTTTTTGGGGTTGGTAATTGTGGGGTATTAATAATGCAATCTAAAATCTGGGGCGATGTTATAAACTTAGATTTGAATATTCTCCAAAATCTTTTTTTTAATGTTACTTCCGCTAAGTTCTGTTACTTAAGGTACGATTATTAACTTCTTTATACAAGAGGTTGTTTGGATTTCCTAAAAAGTTTTGATTTTCATAAATCCATGAAATATATCGTAAAGGCAGAATATAAATATAATAAATACCTATATTCATACACGTTTTCACAATATAAAATTAGTATGACGCAATGGTCAATAAAAGTATCAATTTTTAATCAAGGTTACATCCTGAGTCGATTAATCACCCGCCCGTCAATCCGTAATCACGATAACTCAAAAAAAATGATGCTGCATTAATGAGATTAATAATGTTGGTTACTAATGACAAAGGAATGGTGGCGATTGCAAGTGGGCGGAATTGAACAGTGCCGAATTCTGGAACCTCTCGATCGACTGCAATTTTAAAAATGGCATACTCGTAAATAAAATCCAATAAATATTCAGATGAAATTAATGTAAAAAATTTAAATTAAAGTGAATTAGATCATCAGCAGCTTCAAATGGCACTCATTTTCAAATAATTAAACGATTTTATGAAATATTTTTGTAAATTATGACTGTATAAATTCTTATAAAAATTAGACTAATCCATATTTATCAAAATTATAACTCTAATTATTATTATCTCATTCCTTTTAAGTAGTTTTAGTTATTAAATTTTGGTAATATGAAATTAAAAATTTTTAAAATATTATATAATCGATTTTAAATAAAATTAAAAAAATACTTAATCTATAAATCCATTTTGTGTTCCATTAAATCTCTAAATAAGTTAAATATCTAAAACTACTCGTTTTTAGAACTAAATTAATTTCACCTTAATGGAAGGTAAGTTTAGCACGAATTAAATAAAGTTTATTCCAAAAGTTTATTCCATGCATTGAACTTAAAACATTTATAATCACATTAACTTTATGGAACTTCAATACATTATTATTAAGTTATTTGTTATACCCTACACCTAAAATAAGTATGGGGTACTTATTAAATTAAATTTGGTACCGCGTTTGTAAAGATCCGAAGGAAACAAGTTAGACATGGAAAAGTATTAATATTTTTGATCAGCGTCATCTCCTGAATCGGTTAAGCAAGGTCCATCCGTCTATCCGTGAACAAGATAACTCAAAAATAATGATGCCGTCTTGATGAAATTTATACTGTAGATTACTAAAAGAGGGGAATAAAAAAAGTAAGAAGGGAGCTTGTGAAATGGGTCTCGATCGAAGCAAGGGCCAATAAAGATAGCAACTTTAACCAATAAAGATAGCAACTTTAAGTTTAGTACAAGTGTGTTCCCAATATGTTTTTTTAAATAGTGGATTAACTGTAATAACTGTTCGGGTGTCTTCCACACATCTCTCAAAATTACGCAAACATTTCTTAGAAATCTCATTCTGTCCCGTTTCCTTAATGTTTCAGAAACCTGAATTAAATTGACATATGTATGTTCGTGTAACTGTTACGCTTCTCCCAAAACTTAACAAAAATATGAGCTAAATTACAAAAGTTCTAATTTGTAATTAAAATTGAATTTTTCAGGTGTATGGTATTACTAAATTGCTTGCATCGACTTACAGTTCTTTCATTATTGGATTTTTAAAATAAATGACTTTTAAGTGCAAAATGATTAGTTATTATATCGTTCTTTGAAAGCATCAAAGTGATTTAAAATTAGAAATAACCAGTAGAATAAATTGATTCCTTTTAAATAATTGAAGTAACTGATCAATGTAATATCATGTTTTACAAATTCCAGTGAATTTCATGTGAATTAAATTATAAGTACTGTATATACTAATGGTTCCTGGTATAAATTAAAAGTACAAAAATAAAATTTTCCAAGAAAATTTCAGAAAAAATTATCAATATAACAGTTAAACTGGGGTCCTTGCTAATCCACTTTTATATTAATGGAAAATGTCTAGAGTCCTTGTTTATTTAAAATGATATTTATACTACAATTCTTATTTATAGAATCACAATATATAGAACTGATGCCACTTAAATTACTGCACGGCGATATGTCAAAAGATTTAAAAAATGAGCCCAAAGTCACCGGATGATTAAGATGGCGGAATTTTATTTTAAGTGTAATCAATTTTTAATTGTAATCAAATCTGAAACAACCGTAGAAAGATGTGCCGATTTAATTATAACAAAAGAACGCATTTGAATAAAAGAAAATATGTAACTAATTAATCTTTGAATGATTTTTTCTCTAAAATGCCAATTTGAAAAGTGTCATTCCGGGCTTAGAGTGCATATGTAATAAAATAGCCATCTTTAATTTGTAATGGGGTCAAGTCAAGAGGGGACTAATTAGAGCCAACAACCTAATTTTCATTGCACTGGAAAATTTTCTAATGATGATTGTAGGCTTTTATGTTTGGTTTGGATCGATTACTAAAGGCATTCTAAAGGTTTGGATCAATTACTAAAGGTTGAAAAAGCATAGCCATTTTTACAATTAGTTCTTAATATCTGACTAATCATCTAGATGAATCAACTTCCGCACTTAACAGTGATATAATGTTTATTTATAAATTATTATAAGTCAGAATAAACCGACTAAATAATTACAATGTTACGAGTATTTTCCATTAACAATGACTCATTTTCAAAAATTTGCATTCTAATTTTCAAAAAACTACCATACGATATTATAACATTGTTATGCTCTAATTTGTTTAATGGAACATAAAATAAAAATTTTTTCTGAAATTACTAATAGATAATTAGTGTGTTAAAACTAAGTTATACTTTGAAGAAATTACTTTAAAAAGAATCATTTACTATAGTATATTATACATAAGTATTATGTGTTACATATATCTACTATATATGTAAATATAGTAGTCTAGTTTAATTATAATTAAAAAATATTCTACGCTTTAATAATATTAACTTTCCACATCATAAACGATCAAAATCATTTTTATTAAAAAATTTTAATTTTTTAAAATTTGTAATTAAAAATTAAAGCTTTAGATTTTTTTAAAGTACTCGTAAAATTTTAGTTACTTTTAATTATTACAAAAGATTGTTGCTTTTTTTTACAAAAGATTTTTCTTCTCTTTCTCTCCCTTTTAAAAATATTGCTTTAGTGTTATTTTTCAAGCTATTGTGAATAATTGCTTAGCATTCACAAACCTTCAACTTAAAAGTTAACAGTATAGTAATTACTTCTATTTTATTATATTTTTTCTTCAGAGTTGTGGTTTTAGTGTGGTTACAATCTTGTTAATGTTATTATAACTTTGATTCACTAAAATGTATATTAAGACATCTTAAATTTACTCATCCATTATTATTTTGTATATATATATATATATATATATATAAAATTTGAATGCAATTTCATCAAGTTTTAAAAGTGCATAATTAGTTTAAAAGAAAAATTTCCGCACTTTAGTTAAAAATATAGTTTTATATTATATTAAATTTTAATTGTCTGTTCGACTTGTGTTGTTTTTGAGATACCACTTTGGTATGGAGCCTATAACAAGATGACAATTAAATTTACAAAAGCGGTCATTTTAACTGACGGTATATTATAATGAAGCACTATTGAAAAAAGCATGATTGATGTGAGTTCAGTCTGGTCTTTCAAATTTACTAAGTAATTACAAACAAAAGCTGAGGTCGACGTATTAAGGCATTGGTCAGGGAGGCGCTTCTTGTTCTTAAAACTTTTATATGAGAGTTTCTTGTAATATTTTAAAAGTTTTCGTAGACTTTTATACACTGATGGCTTATTCTAAGCTTGGAATTATTTTTGCGCTTCACTTTAAAAACTTTTTCATAGAGATGGAAATAAAAAAGATATTAATAATTTTAGAGTCTTCATTAAATGGTTCTGAACTTATCTTTTCAGAATCCTAATCTTCTAGAACTTGATAACTCGGTATTAATGCTTTAAATATTTAAAACCCATTCACGGAATCTTAAATTATAACAATATTTAGTAAGTGTAAATTCATTACAAAGAAATTAAATTAGTTTAAAATTAACTGGCGCAGTATTGCATCTGGATCTAATCGCAATTTTTACTATTTAAAATTTTATATAGTCTATCTTTAAAACAATTCTCTTTTATTTATAAAATATTTTATAAATATTTTTAATAAAGCATGAGGAAAAGAAATTCGAAAAGAGCTCTGAATCAATTGTTAGTTGCTTTGAGTTATTTATGCCAGCACAACGGTTTTCAGTAAAACAAATGTTCTTAAGACAAAATTAATCAAATTGTCACTACATTTGCAAGAACATTAACCCTTTCAGATTTGTCAGGTCGATGAGATAATTAGCTCGATCAATATTGCTTTCTCACAAAAACTGGTCACAAATGTCTAATTTAGAATATTTAAATAGAATTAAGTTGGTTAGATACTTTTTAAGTTTTATTTTTACAAGGAATATGGAAATTTTCAAAAGCCACATACTAGAGCTGTGCGTATTTCCTTAAGGTAGTGTGCAACTCCAATACACCAAAACCACAACCATTTTTGAACCCAAAAATTAGGATCGTACCTGTGATTTAAATGAACATCTTGATTTTGAAGATCGAGGGATATGAAAATATTTTCCGGAAAAGGGTTTGGGAAAATTAGCAATCTGAGTTATGTTACTTTTAGTTGCGAAATTTCGTGTACAATTAAACTTCTTGAACCTTCGCTCTTAATCCTCCACTTATTGATCAATCTTATAAAATTTAAAACATTTTGATTAGTTTCTTTCAGATCTGGTTGTTGAATGAATTTTAATAATCTTTCAAACCAAACTGCTTATTAACTGTAGGAACTAATTAATATTTATATTTATTTAATTTTTACAGTTACCACTTTCTTTTAATCCGAACCCGATTTTAAATATTGGTTACAAACGAAGAATGAAACTGTGATCTTAGACAATTAAAAAAATTTTCAAACTATAAAGAGTTACCAGATTGCTAAAATTTTTAAAAAATTAATAATTCTCGAATTTCATAAACCACCCCTTTAAATTCTTAAAAATTAAGTATTTTTAACAAATTCACCTGCTTTAATTACAGTAACGGTAAATGTTTGAATATATACATTATTAATGTGATTAATATTTGACTATATAATTATATATAATCTACCCTTGGCATAAATAATCTCATTTATTATCATTAATTATTATTTTATTTAATAAAATGTACATACAATTTAATATTAAATAATTTTATATTTTTTTTTTTGGTTTTAATAGCATTCATTATAATTTAACGGATATACAATGTAAGTAATGCTTAATAAGTTAATTATCAGTAGATTGTATTTGTAAAAAATCCAGGTAATGATGTTGAAAAAAAAAAAAGTCAGTTAAAAGTTTCTTAAACTATTTTAACTTAATCGAAATTTTAATACACAAATTAAAAAAAAAAATTAAAGAGTTTTAATGGACTTTTATACAAAAAAACAAAAACCTACAATTTATTTACATATTATATATATATTTAATATATATATATACTTTAGAATAATTAAACTTAATAAACTAAAAGAGTTATTATGTAAGAAAGAGACACAACATATGATATGTGTATAATATGATATAAATTTATTTGTTTGAGTGCAGTTTTTTTTTCAAAGTGAATAATGTTTAAATAAATGAAAAGGAAGGAAGAGAAAGGAAAGAGAAGGGTGTGAAAAAGGAAAAAATAATAATAAAGGTGCATATATAATGGGGTGGTGAAATAAAGCCATACAATAACCTAATCCATAGAAAATTATGTAAATTGTAATTGAATAATAAGCTTAGTTCAATAATAAGTAAATATTGTGAATAAAAGCAGTCAGGGTTTAGAAAGGCTTCCAAGATCCAGAGATTTTATAAAAACACAAACAAATAGATATTAAGTAGATGGAGTGACTAGAGATATTAGAGTTGAATTCAAAATCAGAGTTTTTATAATATTTATTTGGCACAAGATTGTGTGTCATTACTGATAATTTGAATTGCATTGCTTTTGACATATGAATGAGCTATAAAATTAGAAGGGGCTTTAGAGTTGGATTAAAAATTGACGAAGTTATTCTTTACTTTTCAGAATATGATATGATTTTGTATGTGCGAGATCGAAAAGAGATTTCATAGATTTGGTTTCCAGAATATCAATAATTTGTAAAATCGGGGATTTAAGGTCCCTTCTCTGTATAAAATTTAGAGTGCCTAAACAATAGAATTTTATCGAAAAATAAATAAATTAAAATACATAGGTATTATAGTTATCATTAGAAAATTATAATTAAAGCAAAATAAGTCTTTTATGGCGTTATTTTGTATGGCATTATTACACTACGCCACAATATAACATGTTTAATTGAGAATACAGAGCAAAAAAAGATAGATATGTAGGTTAAATTATTCATGTTACCTTTATTAAAATATGTAAGAAGTACATATTTATGTAATATTAGAGTATGTATATATATAATAATATATATATATTCTATACAACATTATTGTTTATACCCGTATGACTATATCGTCAAAGGGTATAATAAATTTGCCATTACGTTTTTGACGCAGACAAAGAGGGGGGGGGGTTGATATAGACTCAAGTGTATGGATCGGATCAGAATCGAAAAATAAATCGATTTAGCTATGTATGTCCGTCTGTCCGTCCGTCCGTCCGTCCGTCACCACGATAACTCAAAAACTAAAGGAGCTAGGATATTGAAATTTTCGCAAATTCATTTTTTTTGCAATAGCCGTCATCGCTATTTAAATCCAGCCATTTCGGTCCATGGGTTCGGGTAGCTGCCATACAACTTCTTTTTTATATAAGTATTACTCTACACCTAATGAAGCTAGGTGTCTGAAATTTTGCCAAAAATAATTTAGTGTAACGGCCAAAGTTGCTGCAAAATTTGGTTTGTCTACTGCAAAGGGTTCGTTATATGAGCATTGCTCTATACCTATTGAAGTTGGGTGTTTGAAATTTTGCCAAAAGTGATTAATGTTTATAATAATAATGATATAATGTTTATATAACGATCATACGGTTATCCCAGAGTTGACACAGTCTACTCTACCACACTCTTCCTTGTTTTAATATATAATGCATAAAATATATTTAGGTACTAGTGAATGTGGTTAATATTTACTACCTTCCATAATATACATGTATAACTATAACTTTGTAGTATTCTGATATATATGGTAATTATAAAGTTTTGCAGATGTATAAATTATAACTTTAACTTTGTCTTTTTTGTTTTTGTTTTCTTGTTTTATATATAAGTATACCTGTAAA
The DNA here is from genome assembly GCA_963082915.1 of Dolichopus griseipennis. NCBI lineage: Eukaryota > Metazoa > Arthropoda > Insecta > Diptera > Dolichopodidae > Dolichopus > Dolichopus griseipennis. Next base: position 40,638,714 of record OY720442.1, on the reverse strand, counting down.
ATATACTTACATATTGAGAGTACCTAGTACCTACAAACTACATAGTTGAACAATATTTTTTTAACAGGACATTTGAGGTAAAAAAACAAAAAAAAAACGAAGAATTCAAATGGGAACTTTATAATATCATAATCTTATTAAAGGATTAAAAAAAAAGTTAAAAAAAAAATTGAAATTTTTAAAAATAAAAGAGTGAGAGAGAGAGGAGAGTTGGAGGGAGAGGGATAGAGATAATATACAAGTAAATAATTTTTTGCAAGAAGAATAACATTATTGTATGACAATTAAAATGATGTGTTCTTAATTACATTAGAGTCTATGTGGTACAATATTGTTTACATTCCCAAAATTTATTCTCAATGAAGTGTGCATAATACATATACTTGTACATATACATATATACATGTATACAATGAATGATAGAACAATAAGTGAGCAAAATTAACATAAGTACTTTTTAGAGAATTAACAAAAAAAAATTTGACACTTTGTTTTTAGAAGAGAGATTGAAATTTTTGTTATAAAATTGATTTTCTTTTAGAGTTTTACAAGTTTAGTATTAACTTGGGTTAATGAAGAGTAATTAGTCGTTTCATATATACTTTTATGTAGGGAAATTATTTTTAGTTTTAAGTTAAGTTGTACTGTACTTAAATTAAAATTAACCTTCTTGTACTTCTGTAATTTATTTAATAAATTGTTTTTTGAGGGAGAAGAAATAGATATTTTAAAGACTGTATTATCTCTTAATGTGTTTTACTTATGTGTTTACGCACAGTTTAAAAAACAAATCGCTCTATTTACTAACCGCTATTACAGGAAAAGCGTAATGTGAAATTTCCAAACTGAAAAATGTTTATCAAAACAATATAACGTTTGGTAAATTACAAATTTTTTTTCCACTTTATTGTCATCAACAACAGCAAATCTAAAAAGTTAAGAGTGTAAATAATATAAAAATATGTATAAAATTTGTTTCTAGGAAAAGTTCACATTTAAGGCCTTCCTACATGCTACGGAGCTTCAGTCCGACCAGAATAGCCTTATATTTAAAATGTTATAACAAAAGTTCTATAAAGTATATTATTTAAATCTGCCAAAGATAACTGTTTTTATAAGCTTTATAAATATATGAATGACATAAGCTTATAAAGTTGCCATATAGTACCTTAATTTACCGTTATCCGAAACTTAATTCCGGTAAAATTCTTTGCTATAATTATATCTGCCTAATAGTTTGAGTTAGAAATTTGAAATTTTGAGAAGTTAGACATCAAAAAATAAATTAGAATGGTAATTTTTGGTATGACCCATTGTTTAGAGGATGTAAGTCGTCCAAAATTGAGAATTTACAATTTTTAAACAACTTTAAGTTGCATACATGCCAATTTTTTTTTAAGTTAAATAGAAAAATTAAAGTACCAAAATTTTGTTTTAACATGTGGTAACAGTTTTTCTTATTTATAAAGGATCTTTGTAAAACTGAGAAGCTGCGCCACAATCCTGGCTAAAATGTTCTGTTTATAAATTTATTTTCTAAAACTTATTATGGAATATTTTTTAATTTTGAAAATGTGCCTTTTTAAAAAGAATGGGTTTCTTAAATTCGTAACTTAATAGCAATAAGCAGTAAAATGTGCCTTTTCCAACCCTTCCAATTTAAAGGATTTCTTAGAAAATATGTCTTTAGAATGCTAAACTAAAATAAAAATTTTAATATTATTTAGTATTATGTTCTTATGATGATATTTTTAAAATTTTCTCCCATCTTTTAAAAAAATTGACATCTTGAACTGCCAAGCTAATTATTTCTTGAGTTTATAGACTAATTAGGGCGTTTCATGAAAAATGTCAAGATAATTATTTTTTTTTTATACGCGTATGACTATATAGTCAAAAGGTATAATAAATTTGCCATTACGTTTGTGACGCAGAGAAGGAGGGGGAGTAGATATAGACTCAAGTGTATGGATCGGATCAGAATCGAAAAATAAATCGATTTAGCTATGTATGTCCGTCCGTCCGTCATCACGATAACTCAAAAAGTAAAGGAGTTAGGACTATGAAATTTTTACAAATTCGTTTTTATGCAAAAAACGGAATCGTTATTTAAATTCAGCCATTTTGGTCCACGGGTTCGAGTACCTGCCATACAACTTCTAATTTTATATGAGCATTACTCTATACCTATGGAAGCTGCGTGTCTGAAATTTTGCCAAAAATAGTTTAGTATAATGGCCAAAGTTACTACAAAATGTGGTTGGTCTACTGCAGAGGGTTCGAGTAGCTGCCATACAACTCCTTCTTTTATATGAGCATTATTACTCTACACCTAATAAAGCTGAATGTTTGAAATTTTGCCAAAAATAATTAACCGGATGATATAATGCATATGTTACGGTCATGCGGGTATCCCAGAGTTGACACAGTCTACTCTACTACACTCTTCCTCGTTTATTTTAAATAAATCAGTCTAATTTTTTTTTCTGCTGCAGAAAATTTTCTTCTGCTTGCACTTTTTTACTTCTTATTTTTTTTGACTTTATGTAATTTTTAAAAAGACTTGAAGAAGGACATTAAAAATAATCTTGTGTAAAAAAAGAAATCGGGACAAGACAGAAGAAAAAATAAATGAGGAAGACACAAAAACATTGACGTGGGTGTGGACAAGAAAATTTCTTTGGAAATTAATATTAATGATAGATTTTTTTTTATTTCTTAAAAATTTTAAATACAAATGAAAAATATTCAATTCAATTCAATTTATTGCCAAAACGGATATTCGCCATTTGGTTTCTTAATTCTGTAATGAATAAAAATATTTTGTTTTATATTTGCCTGGTTTTTTTTCCGGATGTATTTGTGGATAATTTTTAAGGATTTCAATAAAAATAACAGTTAAAAAAAAACTTGATAGAAAATAAAAATATGTCAATGCAGCAAATAAATTATTTATAAATACTTTTTTTTTTTATTATATTTTTATGTGTGTGTATGTGTGTATCAATTTCATACATTGATTTAATATATACATTTAGAATTGAAAAAGGATAACTGTTTTTATAACTGTTATGTAATTTTGATTTTAAAGTGGGCTTTGAATTCGTTTAAATGAGGGTTATAAAGTACTCCTATAGGATTATATGTATTTAATTATCTTAATATAGGAAAAATGTACGGTGTACATTCAATTGAAGGCATAGAAAAGCTTTATAATTCTTTATTTTTATTCGTTAACCCATTTGGGCACCGCCGTTTATCCAACTGACCCCAAATTTTTAATTAGGTATAGCTGTTTTATATTTTCATATTGATCAATTAAATCAAGTTTAGAATTACATACTAAAATTAATGAGTATATTAAGAAAAATGATAAGTCTCCTGTTTCCTTTTTCAAATTTTATAATTTCCGATTTATACTCAATATTTTAAGCTTTTCCTCAAAGAAGGTTTGAAAGACTTCAATTCAAGAAACACCATCCTACCGAAAGGAGGCAATCCAGGTTATATGGAATAGTCAGTGTCACCTCCCAGACTTAATTTAGCGATTTTCGTCTGGCCGTTCGTCCGGCCTTCTATCCGTAAACAAGATATCTCAAAAAATAGTGTGACTATATTGATCAAACTAACACTGTAGGTTACTAATAATGAAAATACGGGAGGAATTACAAATGAGCACGTTCGAGCCATGGGTTTGGATTCTGGAAACTTTCGATCGAACCAAGGGCAAACGAGAATATTACCGGGAACAATTACCATAAAATTTTCAAAGTTGATACAAACGTAAGTACAAAACTTTATTCTTCCATAATCAATTTTTGATAGTTTTAAGCAGGTTCTATGACTGATATTTAACAAAATATCATCTGAAATCAGTTGACTGAGTTTTTCGGAACTTCAAATGCATACTTTTATAGATCTTTTCCTCTTTCTATTAATGGACACATCACACTAGATATGGAAAAGTATACATATATGTTTGATCAGTGTCACCACCTGAGTCGATTTAGCTATGTCCGCACATGACATCTAGCTCCAATATTATCGCGAATATATTTATCTAATATGTTATATATTATGTTCTATGGGTAGATGGGGTTCAGATGATATTAGAAGTATGTATATGTTGTTCAAAATTATTTTTCTAAATTTATTATCTAATTTCATAAATTTTAAACTGATTCAACCATATATAGCTAATACAGGCAGATCATACAAAAATAATTTAATCAATTACAAAAATAACCTCGTATAATATGTAAAAATTAAATAAAAAAAAAAGTAAATATATATTAATCATTATAAATAATAATTTTATACCTTTAAAACAATAAATCTAATAAAATAAATACACTATAAATATAAAATAATGTTTACATCAATAAATTTTTAAATAATATGTGATATATTAAATATTTAAAAAAATTCTTTTTATTAATTTATTTTAATATTCTTTTATTTCATTATGAATTAAATCAATAATAATATAAATTTAATTTAATTAAAATTGATTTATGTATATTTATTTTTACAAATATTGTTTTTTTTTTTGTTTGTTTCTCTTTATTTTAAAATAAACATGAGAAAAATTTATTAAAATTTAATACACATTTAATAAATTTCATATTTTATTAAATTAATTTTATAGTTTTTCGTTGACGAGTAGACGGCTAAGTATTGTAAGACTGTGTTAATCCTAGGATATCCGAATATAATTTAACGGAATGTAATAATATGATTCGGTTAATTCGGTAATTTTGACAAAATCTCAAATACAGAAAAAAGACCTCTTGCTCGACTTACTTCTCCATTCTGATCAGATCCATACACTTAAGCATATTTCTATGTCCCTTCGTTTACTGCTTTACAACAGTACAAATTTAGTATGCCCCAAGAACTTTATTCGTACGAATATATAAATATTTTTGTAGAAACTGAAAATACCGAAAATATTTGTAAATTACAATAATAACGGTACCTTTATACCCTTTACCTAAAATAGATATAGCGGTATATTAACTTTGGTGAAGTGGCTCTAATAATCAAAATAATTTAAAAAATATTAATGCTGTATGAAATTATGCTGAAGTTTCTTAATTACGAAAGAAAACCGATGTTTGCAAATGGGCGAAATCAGACCATTCTAATAGCTTTCAATCCAACCAGGGCTAAACAAGTAAATCTCCAAAATAACTACATTTAGAACCTTCAAATTTAGTACAAGGCGAACCCTCTTTTGTGTTCCTAAAATTTAGGAGCAATTAGGTTCGGTAACCTTCAATATACCTCTTAAAACTTAAATATCTTTGAAATTAATTAAAGATTGTAGCTGGAAATAAAGATACAGAACCTTTAAATTTGGTACATTACCGTTTTTCCTATTTCCGTCGCACATTCCAAAACTTAACAATCAGATCTTCAAAATTCGAAATTACTTCGAAAATTATTTACGAAATTAAAAGAAAATTAAAATTTGGTATATAGATGTTCTGCCCTGTTTCCTCTATGTTTCTGAAATTTGAGAGAAATCAAAATACCGGTTCGGAAAGTTGCTACAAACTAACTCCATGACATATGCAATTAGATGAATTGTGTAGGATTAACCTTAAAATGATATCGAAATGTCAAGAGAAAGTTATTACAATAAAAATTTATAGTATATTGCTGTAATTCCAAAAATTGTTCGGAAGATTCATGCTATATTGAAATTCTAAGACCGTCGGAAACAAATTGTATGAAGATGAATATTAAAATCTGAAAAGTCATTCAGAATATATTAATTATATAATTTATTAATATTAAATTTATTGTAATAAGTTTTTGTAATAAAAAAATTAAATACTGGAAAAAAATAAACAAAATAAGTTAAAATTATTATTGTTTGGTGAAATTGAAATTTATTGGAAATCATATGTAAATATAATATTGAAAAATTAGCCTTTGATTTTATTTTATTATAAAAATATGAATTATGTCACACAAATACAAAATGATAATATGGTTAATTGAAAACGGATAAGACTCATTTCCAACAGGAGGAAGTAATAATATGGAAAATTTATGTTATTATTAACTATTAATTTGATTGTTTTTTTTAAATTGGAGATATTTAATATTATTGTGTTGATTAAATAATATTTGCATTAATTTTCTATATTTAAATATTAACTGGGTATTAAAGAATATATATATTTTTTTAATTGGACCTTCAAAGAAGGGATTTGGAAAGGGAAGGGCTAAGGCAGAGCAAAGAGTAGCTAAAAGGGGAGAACACGTTGGAGATGGGAAAATTGTTCAAAACCAGTCGAAAATATTCGAATTTTACAGACAGCACACAAATTAGAATTGAAATAAAGCCTATATTAGCTTTAATGGAATGAGAAGAAGCCCTATTAGGCCTAATTGCCCTCGGTTTTATATTGCATTGCCAAAAAAGTAAAAGTAACTTTTCCTAAGAAAGTATAATCCTTACTTCAAAAATCTTAATACATTATTACTTATTAAATTATTGAGGAAACCAATAGTCCGAGTACCTTGTTGCTTTTATAGTCCTAATAGCATTGATTATAATTTCATTTATTGCTTTTTCACTCCTTTAAAGATTATAGGGAATTCACCAAGTCTATTTAGACTAGGCTTCATTTTCTTTAATCGTTATATTAACCAAGCCGTTGATTACTCGACTGAAGCTATTGTATAAGACTATGAATACACAAATGGTAGTTTTATGCGCCATATCTTTTATCTTACACAAGAGTTGTTTATATATTTTTATTAAATCTTACTTTATATTACGATATAAACTATTACGATATAATTATACAAATTTTACTATATTGGTTTTATTAGTTATGATCAGACCAGGGTTTCAACCCGAGACTTTCAATATGAAAGTCGGTGTCTCTACCACTACGCTATTGGTAATATAATAAGAAATAATAAATGGTAATAAAAGTTAATTAGTAATAATGCCTTAATATCATTAATTAGATTAAAATTTTAAAACAAAAAAAATAAAACAGAAAAATCAAGTATGACCAACCTAAGTGAAATAGTTGTTCTATAATTAATCGATTAATTGCTTAAAATTCAATGTCAACCTTTTATGTTCAGACAAGATTTTTCAAAAGATATCAAGTTACTAAAATCAGGTATTAATTACTGAATAAACCAGCTTCATAATTGCTTTGTTTATTTTATAATTTGCATTGTAATTAAACGAGTTGTAATTAATGATTCCCTTCAAAATTACTTTAAAATTGTTTTTTAAGTTGAGAGTACAAATGCACTTAAATTTTTAAGGACTAATGGACTTAATTTTAAGACTTATTTATTGTTTTAATGTAAATTCTTTTATACAATTGTTATTGTATTGTAAAGTGCTTTCTAAATCTACTAAAATAAGTTTATTATTTCCTTAAAGAAAAGCTTCTTTCAATTTCGTGTTATTTCATCTTCTTTATCCTCTTGTAAGAGTATAAACAATGGTCAATCAAGAACAGGTGAATATTATTCGATTTAAATTTTAAATACATTTATTTTTTTTAACAACTTTTAAGATTAATATTGGTAAATAATACTTTTGAATCAAAGTATCAATATTCGTCCGTCTGTGGTTTTGTTGGTTATTGATTTTTGAATTTTTTTTTGTGTCTATGCTTACTCCACTTAGTCAGTTCCGTGAAAGTGGGTATTTACCCTGTTTTATAAATATCAAGTGTAGAAATGAAGAGAAGTAAGTTTTCCAATGGTAAAAAAGGAGGGAGGAACATATGGTCGTCAGTACATAGTTAAACATTCCGGAAGGCACAATGCAGCCTGTAGAACCAGCCTATATAAACACAGCCTTATTATTTATCTGCACATCGCGCTTATGGAACCATAATCCATTTAACGCATTTTATTAAGATGATAATATTTATATGGACGATTTGGTAAAGTTTAAGGAAATCGTTAACATTTTTCTACGAAATATCCCTCCTACTTTTCACCATTCCAAAAATCCTTCTTATACTAAACACAATTCTTCAAAGGCCTTTACATATCCCTATACTCGAAGGTAAAATGTACATACATTTGATTTTTTTGTATAGGGGGCGCTACAGTTATGAGCGATACTGTATTTTGTACTTAAACCCTCATCTCAAAATTTAGTTAAAAAAGAGCGGAATTTAAGTGTTATAACAGTCTTAATGCATTGCTTCCATTGCTCCTCTTAAAACTATGGTTAAAAGTTATAAGACTTCTAGTATCTTCCAAATGTATTTATGTTAATATTACATACAAGCAAATAGATTTTGCAAGCTCCTGATCTAATTGCTTTAAAATTTTTTTTTAATAATTTGGCAATACTTTTCATTAAAAGTTTAATATTAAGGAGTTGGATCATAGCCTATTTACCAATTGATCAGCCAACTAATTTTTATTTGTCATATAATACGAACCGTACCCAGCTGTGAAGGCTCTACAACTATAGACTTTTCATTATACCCGTGCATACATATATGAACATCGGGTATATTAAAATTACTCCTCCGTTTGTAACGCATCGAAATATAAGAGCTAGATATAGTGTCAAGGGTACGTATCGAATCAGCATCGAAAAGTGAATCGATCTAGCTATGTGTGTCCGTCCGTCCGTCCGTCCGTCAGCACGATAACTCAAAAACTATAAGAGCTAGAGTTTTGAAACTTTCACAAAGTGATTTTTAGACAATTTCTAGGTTCCCTATTGTTTTTGGTTAAAATCGGACCAAGGCTTCGGGGAGCTGCCATACAACTTTTTTGCACCAATATGAATTTCTTCAAAACTAATTATACTACGGGGATGAAAATTACACACGGTTAGTTTTATAATGACTCCGGCACTTATATGAAGTTTCAAAATGTTAGGGCCTCATTTTCGGGGGGCTGCCATACAACTTCTTTGCACCAATATGAATTTCTTTAAAACTAATTATACTACGCGGATGAAAATTACACACGGTTAGTTATATAATGAATCGAGCACTTATATGAAGTTTAAAAATGTTAGGGCCCCATTTTCGGGGGGCTGCCATACAACTTCTTTGCACCAATATGAATTTCTTCAAAACTAATTATACTACGAGGCTGAAAATTACACACGGTTAGTTATATAATGAATCCAGCACTTATATGAAGTTTCAAAATGTTAGGGCCCCATTTTCGGGGGGCTGCCATACAACTTATTTGCACAAATATGAATTTCTTCAAAACTAATTATGCTACGACGATAAAAATTACACACGGTTATTTATATAATGAATCGAGCACTTATATGAAGTTTCAAAATGTTACGGCCCCATTTTGGGGGGCTGCCATACTAAGTTTTCGATTCAATAACTGTGAATCTAATGAAGCTACAAGGTTAAAATTAAAATTGGGCAGGTAAAGTAATAGGGCAAGTTAGTTGGCAAAGTTGGACATCACTCGGACCAGCGGAATTTTAGGGTGGGCCACCATTTTTTTTTGTTTTTTTTTTTTTTTTTTTTTTTTTTGTGATTTTTTTTTTTTGTTAATTTTTTTTTTTTTTTTTTTTTTTTTTTTTTTAAACTAAAGTTATGGGACTATGAATGAAAATTTTGCTTTTTGTTTTGTGATTTTTTTTTTGTTAATTTTTTTTTTTTTTTACGTCAAAATTATGGAGTAATGAGTTAAATGTATAAGGGAAGTAAATTACGGTTTATTTTATACACCATAGTGGGCATGCACGGGTATCTAAAAGTTGACAAGGGCAACTATAATCTTCCTCGTTTTTTTTTAATTTAATGAATACTTCAAAAAATACTCAAAATAAATAATTAAATACAATCGGCAACTCATAAAACGTTAACACTTTTCTTTACTTAGGTTAATATTTTCCTATTTGATACTTTTGTTAAAAGTTGCTTTCAACTTGTATTTTTTTATTGATGCAATTTCAAGGAAAATGCAACTGAATGGAAACTAAAAAATCAAATAAAAGCTTCAATTTAAGTACGCATGTACCTTGTTATAACTAAAAAAACGTATATAATATGTAGGTAATGTTAGGTACTGGTAATTGTAAGAAATTTTATTTTATTTTTTTTTTTTTTATTTAATACATTGAATGTTTTCCTAAGGAAGTTGAACAAGTTTTTAACAAGGACTTCCGGTTCTCTTTTTACCATTTTTTTTTTTTTTACCTTTTTATACGATCTTTGTTGAAAACTTGTTAAAGTTTTTTAAAAGAATCAAAAATATAATATAATATAATAAAATATTTTACTTGAATAAGGTGATTTTAATGAAATGAATTTAAGAAGAGGAAAAATTGGAGATTGTTATTTTAAGGAATAAAATTTTATCAAAAAAAAAAAAAGTTAGATAGATACCCAAAGTTGCTTTTTTTTTAAAATTGGATTTTTTTTGAATTTAAAATTAAATAAGATGAAAATTTTGTAAAATGTTAAAGTGAAATATATATATATACCGTCTATATCAGAATTATAGACGGTAAATTGGTATTTAAAAGAGAATAAAAAAATAGACCAAGTAATGAAAGTACCAGAGATTTTTGACTCAAAAAATTAGGTGAAAGTTTATTACTCCGGAGATTATTACTCCGGACTTTTGTCACCACGCCAATAAAACACATGTTTACATAGGTAATATGTTTGAATTCGGTGGGTGGTCTAGTTTTTGCCGAAATTTTTATTTTACAAATGTATTTTTTAGAACAATCCATAATCAATTAGAGCCAGGACACTAAAATATATGTAAAGTGTCCAAAACGTAAACTGATAATTTCTAAACACACAGGTAAGTGGCGATTTACTATTCAAAGTGTCCGACTATTACTATGCAAAAACTTCGGAACAGTATACAATAAGTTCGAAAATTCATTTTAATATCTTAAGAAGTGCGGGGATGAAGATAAAGAATAAAAAATTGTTCCGGAGGGAGAGTGTATTTCTAACGGTATCCGAGATATTAAATTTGTAAATTTTTTAAAGAAATAACATTTCATTCACCCCTGCACAGAATAAAAGATTCATTTAAGTGCCAGTAGGTAGATAAAGTTATGGGTTATATTAATACCCTAACTTTTTATTTTCTTTCAAAGTGGAAGAGTTACAAGGATTTAAATCTTTTTATTAAATAACTGTAATTTTTACAAAAAAAACCGTTATTAGTGTATCAATTTTATGTAATTTTTAAAATCTCTTATTCTTTAGTTTAATAAGAGTGATTCAGCCTTTCTTTTTCAGGTGGGGAAAGCATATATTTTATAATATGATATTATAAGCTATTGATGATATGATTTATAAATTATATTATTTTATTAAATATGATCTGACTTGGGTTTGAATCCGAGGCGCTTCGATTGAAAGGCCGACGTCCGACCCATAACGCCACAGGTTGAATATGAACTTGTCATAATATACATTTATTAATCATTTCATTTATGAATAAAACTCTTTGAAAAATAAAACTCTAAATATTCTTTAAAATAAACTGTCAAAACTCTTAAACCCTAAACAAATTCTAAACACCAAAGTGAAACGTTCAGACCAGCATTTCGTAAAGTGTAACTTGTTGATTATATGTTTGATGTTTCTCAAATATCTCAAAGAATTAATCGATTTTACAAAATTAAAATTAAATCTTCTTCAGAGGTACTTTCAATTTATACATAAATTTAAAATTATAAAATATAAGCAAATATATATATATACAATTTCTATGTATAATTAATTGTAAATATAGATGTATTAAAAATGAATTATCTACTACAAATTTTGCAATATTTTAAAATGTTATTAAATTTCAAGATATTTTGTAGCAAGTTTAAGAATTTACAAAATATTCTCAAGTATAATTGTGAATTTATTAATATTACAAAAGTACCTATGTATTAAGTTTAAATGGTAAAACATTATTTTGATTAGAAATTCTTAAAGTGAAATATTAAATTATGTACATATTATATAACTTAAATTAGAGCAATGGTAGATAATCTTTGAAATAATTTAATACAATTATCTTTATTAGTTTAATTTTTACTTTCTAATTATGTTTAACTGTTAAAGGCTAACAAGTCTGTCTACTACAATTCGAATCGAATCTTATTAATTGGGAATAGAAGTAAAATACGGAATATAATTTCAGATTAGGCATTTTAATTGAGTAATCGTTATTACTTCAATTGGTTTTAGTGAAATACCATTTACTTTTTGGGACAGTATTTGACATCTATCTTCAATTCCAATTGATACATTTTTATAACTGAAGAATCTAGTTCTGAGCCTTATTGTTCTAATACCTTATCACTAATCAATTAATCAAATTATAATTTTTTCATTGAAATATGTTGCACTAAAACCATATGTTACAACAATCCAATGAAATTTAATAAGTAAAAAATACTCACTTATCAAAAAAATTATTATTTGATTAGTGATAAGAATTAGTACAATTGAGCCCTGAAACATTGAATAACTTAATGTTGTTTTTTACAAAATTTCTCTAGAAGCTAATATTGAATATAAGGTCTATTAATATTAAAAAGCATTTTCATCTTAAAAGTTTCAGAGTTAAAAGTTTCAAGGTGGTTATCTAAATGGAAATTAATTATATTTAATTTCTATTGATAAGCCAAGCTGTGCGCTTCACTTGTAACCTGCCATAAAAACTTGTATGATTTATAGCTCTTCTCTCATGTTTCCATAATTTAGCCTCTTTATTATATGAAAGCCCGTGTCTTATTTCATAATAATTATTAGTCAACAATTGTTTAATTTCCCTAAAAATACTTAATTTGTGAATTTTATTTCATTTCTTGAATATGAAAATATTTGATTTCAAGCAATTAAAATTTACAAGCTAAATTTCACAAAATTGAGTAAGTACTTTGAAAAAACTCAAAATTGAGTCTTTTTGCAAAATTTCTCAATTTTCTAATTCATGCATATGTTTAGGTATTATTTAAAACTTGTTATTGTAAACTAGTTTTACAAGTGCACATTATTCTGACCTTTCTCTATTCTGAAAAAAGAACTTGTAAGAAAAAATTAAAATTACAAGTCTAATAAATGATATAGAAATATTTACAAGTTTATATTTCAATTATATTAAGTTTTGTAAATTACAATTTGTTTAATAGTAAATTTGAAAAAATTTATAAGTTAAAAATACAATTGTTTTTAAAAGTGAGTTTTACTTGTAGTTATAATTTGAAATAGTTATAAATGGCCCTGCTTCAAATCTTCGAACTTTTCGAATAATAATACATAGAATTATTGAATTTTACGAATAATAAATATTGGATTCTCTAAACCATCTGTAGATTTTGGGGAATACCTCCGCAGAGGGGTTGTGAGCTATCAAGATAAAATAATCACATAACGGCACTTTATATCTCAAAGTTTCCGAATACATAAATTATTGGTGTCGATGCCGCCATCTAGTGGTCGAAAAATGCATTCTAATTTTCCTAAGATTTTGTAGTATTTTAATTAAACCGTTTAATTTTCCCTGTAAGACAGTAAACTGGAACCATTTTCTTCTAAATCAGGGTTCTAAATCAGGATTGCCGCTTTTCCAGAATATTTATATGTATGTATGTATAACCCCTCTGCGAAAGTTTTCCCGAATATAGATATTTAGTTATTTTTTTGAGACAGATTGTCTTTTCAATTTAAAGACTTATTTATTACCTATCGTTTTTAATTCAATCTTAATTCAATCCCTCTACAAGTGTACAAATAAATATATATGTATATAAAATTTTCTGAAAAAAGCAAAATACAGCAAATAATACACCTGAAAATGAAGTACAGGCATATGACACGCTTTCCTCTCATAATATACAACACCAACTTTTAAAAGTATTTATTACAATCACTTTTAAAAATTAATACGTGCAATTTTGATTCCTTCATAAGTAAAAGTATTTATTTAATAAGGAAGAAAAAAAACAACAACAACAAAAATTATATTATATCCGAACAAAGGATAATAAAAAGGATGAGTAGTAATATAAATTACATGAAATTTGAACATGATTATATTCAAAAAAAAAAAAAGGGAAGAAAAACAAAAATAACTTTCGAAAGTGATCAATTTCAATAATTAGAAAGAGAGAAAAAATTAGTGTATTATTATCATTATTATATATCGATGTTAAATCATTGTAAATAATATTCATTATAATAAATCTTATTGATTTAAAAACAGTGTGTGAAAGAGAAAGAAAATTGTAGTGGATTAAATTTCGAATATTTTCAGAAATTTTGAAAAACTCTTAAATATAAATTTAAATGTAGTGGAAATTCTAAAGAGGTGACAGAATACAGGGTTCATATTTGTGTGTTTGAAGAAATTCTTAAGAAATTAGGAAGTAGTTATAGAATACTTGTTGTTGTTTGGATTCAATTTTCATATGGATAATTGATTTTTATATATTCAATTAGAAATTTTTTTGGAAAATTAATTAAATTTCCATGGAAACGAATTGATTATTACTTTGTAAAATTTTTGAACAAATAATATTCGATAAAAATGCTTTTTAAGAAACACTAATATAAGTATTGAGAAGATATTCAAAGATTATTTAAAATTCAATGTAATACTAATAACGTAAAATATTTTCCCAATATAAGGTTGTGTAACTTGGCACAATTTGGTTTTATTGGTAAAATTTAGAGTTATTTGAATTTGTAAACAAATATCTTAAGGCTAAAATTTTATTTAAAATTCTTGAATTTTGACAATGGAATTTTGATCATTCGGTCAACTTGAGTAATAGAATAATACAATTGGTCGAGTGTACAAATCTGAGCTTGAAGGTCATAACACTCCATTTCCAACAACAATTAGTCATTATTGCATATTTTGGTTTGGGAAAATGAAGTTTGAGTTCAAGCTCAGTTCTATGAACTCGACCAATAGTATTACTCTATTTCTCAAGTTGACGGAATGATAACTGATGATAACGAAAAGTAACTGATTACAAATATTCAAAAATAATTCGCACCCCAAACTTCTTACTTGTTATATTAAATTGAAATCAATAATGCTTCATTTAAAGCAATTACAGCGTAACACCGGAGAGATCTCAGGTGGTTATTTTTTCACTGAAATTTTTAGGTGGTGTTTGCAAGTCATTTATTGTCAGAACTGCTACAATATGGAACATGTTTTTAATTCAATGTATTATCTTCTAATAGGAATATACAATTTTACAAATTGCATATTGAATTTTAAAATGAACTTGGGTTCGTTTCCAATCTTCCCTTCAATTCTCTTTTGATATCATTTTTTCCTTCAAATTCATTTACTTTTGAATGAACTGAAATGGTTTCAAACTGAATGAGCTAAAATAGAATTGAACTACCCAGTTTTTAATTAACTAGAAATTTTCAGAGTGCACTTATAGTCTTCCTAGACCCGTCTTGGAATAATTCAAAGAGAAGCATTATTTGATATTTATAAAAGAGAGATAATGCAGCAATATTTTGACTACAACTTTTGACTCTTATCAAAATAGAGTTTTAAATAAATTAATTGTCTAGCTATTATAATTAGTATTTCTATTTAATCACAGTTTCTAAACTAATTTGTAATTTAAAACGCCTTTTAAGCCAAAGTAAAAATTTTTATTAAGTTATTAATAGTTCGCCATTCTAATATTAAAATATTAGCAATTTATAAATTAACTTTAATTATTTTTATCTTAATTGAAAACTTTTAATAACTAGAAAAAAAAAAATAATCAAAAGAATTAATTCGTAATTATGAATATTATAAATAATAATTAGGTAAAATATTTAAATTTTATATTTGAAAATAGAATGTCGAATTATTAATTTTAAAATTAATAATATTCAAATTATTAAAATATTGCATTATAAAATATTTAATTAAAATATTG
Organism: Dolichopus griseipennis; assembly: GCA_963082915.1. Taxonomy (NCBI): domain Eukaryota; kingdom Metazoa; phylum Arthropoda; class Insecta; order Diptera; family Dolichopodidae; genus Dolichopus; species Dolichopus griseipennis. The sequence goes on along the minus strand of OY720442.1, from coordinate 40,622,798 downwards.
CATTATAAAATAATTAATTATTTAATAATAAAAATAATTAAATCATAATAAACTATTTTATTGTAAAGAATTTGAATTTTCAAAGTTTAATAACTCAAGTTTTCTCACTTAATTCTCATCATTTAAATTTAATATAATTAAATTATTTACAATTTGTTGAATATCTTAAAGGTGTTGTTTTTTTATTAAAATTTATTTAACAATTAAACAAACGTAATATAACTAAGTAATATTGAAAATATTTAAATGATTACTTTTATGTTGCAATTATTATAAATTTTTTTAATTAAATTAAAACCTTATCTTCATTATTTTTAAATATGACCTTTCATTTTTCAATCTCTATTATTATTGTACTTATTATTAGTTAGAAAAATTATAATAATTTAAATAATAAAAAATTTTAGAATTTTAAAATGGAACACCTTGTTTTGGATGATGGTCATAACTCAATTTTATTTTTAAACTTTTAAAAAATAGTTTAAGTTTTAAAATTTTTGTTAAAATTTTTGTTATAAAATAACTATGCAAATTACAAAAAACTTTGAAATTCATGTAAAATATATTAGAAAAAAATTTTTTAAGGTAAATTACCAGCAGTTCGTTTTAATTTAAGAACTTAAAAAATGAAACTAATAATGTTTTGATAGTTCAGAACTCCTATCCTAATAATAAATAAAAAAATTCTTTAAAAAGATATTAAATAGCAAAAACTTTGGAACTGTGTTTAATATTTCAGATTAAGATACTTTTACATTAAGTTGAAAATTTAACATTTTAAATTAAACATTTAAAATAAAATTTTTAACTCAATATAAAAGTATCTTATAAAAAAATTACACAATAAAACAAGTAATGAAACAACATTAAGTCGATGCAACCGACTTAATAATACCAAATACGTGAGAAATTCAATTGCCAGTTACACGAACCTCCACTTGAAGTCATCTTAGATTTTAGAAACAACAGAACCGAACTATTTTGTACCAACTTTGAATTTTCTAACGGTAATTATTTCTGCGGATATGCTGGTTAGGTTTTAGGAAGCGTGTGGTAGCTATTCGAACCACTATACTAATTCTCATAAATATAAAGAAAACAAATCAGAACACTCTAGTAAACAATTTGAAGTTTCTATCTTTATCAATTTCGAAGATATGCTAATTAGATCTCGGGAGGCGGGTGATAGGTACCCAAAACCACCACTTCGTTTATTTTAAAATTCAAGAATATAATGAAAACAGGACAAAACTACTTTGTATTAAATTTCCGGTTGCTAACTTTATTAATTTCGAAAATTTACTTCTTAGATCTTGGAAGTTATATAGGAGGTATCCGAACTACAGCTTAAATTGATCGCAAATTTTAGGCGCCCATAATAAATAGGAAGAAATGCTCTTGCACCAATTTGAAGTTTCTATGTTTAATGTGTTCGGCCTTATTTCCGCTTGATCTTAGTTCAATCGAAAACTGTCAGATTTATGGAAGCCATGGTCTGATTTCACTCATTTGCAATCACAAAGCTTTATAGATATAAAAAGATGATATAATATTTCATAAAGTCTAAACAATATCAAATAAACAATTAAGAAAAAAGATTTCAATGAAAATTAATTATTAAAATAAACTAATGTAATTTAACAAGATTTTTCTTTGTTTTTGACATTTTCGATTACTTTGACAGTTAAACTTATTACGAATGCCCGCGCAACGGAAGTGCTTATTGAACATTATATGCAATAATAATATGACAGGTGAATGCGTAAAAGAAGCATAAAACGAAAGGATTTATTGGGAATTACATTATAACGGGAAATAAGTAGTTAATAGGAATACAATATTTCAATTTCCATACACTAATTCCTTTATTGCAATTATTTATTAAGTATTATTTGAAAAATGTTGGCCTTCTTCCCTCCAAATATTTTTGCACACAAGAATTAAGCGTAATATACAAATGCAAGAGTTTACATGTTTTACAAAAATTAAATTATTACAATGGTTTATAAACTAGAACTACTTTTCTCTTACATATTTTAAAATTGTTCCCAAATGGACAAACAATAATTCAAAAAAATTTATGAATAAAAAATACCAAAAAAAATAAGAGAAATAAAAAAACAAAATTAGGCGAATAACTAGCATTAAGTGGTTTTCTTGATAATTAAATTATTACAAGTGAACCGTCCACTCAGCAAACGAAAATTGAATAAAAAAAACTTCAAAATCGAAAGAAGACAAAAACGGGGTCAATGTTAAAAAAAAAAACACACAAAAAAAAAGATTAAATAATAAACTGACGAAAAAAATTGAATGAGAGAGAAACGCAGAAACAGTAAAAGAAAACTAACAAAAGCAAAAGTAAACGAAAAAAAAAAAAATGGTCAAATATTAGAAGAATTATTATGCAACTTAAATAACCGCTAAAAACTTTTTTTTAGATTTTTTCAATTTTAATAAATTTACTCTTTTCGTCTGTTGGTTTGGTAACTTAATTTCCACAAAAGATTAAAATGCCTGTCGCTGTTAGCATTAGCCTTAATAAATATAATATTAAGAAGCCCTGCATCAAAGTTATATATTGAAATAAGTAATGAAACAACATTTGGTATTACCATACTCCTGCACAATTCAATTAACAGTTACATGAACCCTTACTTCAACTCATATCAGATTTTGGGAACATTAAGCCAAAAGTTTAGAATTAACCGTTTTAGATCTAGGGTGGCTTGTGGCACCTATTCGAACCACCATTTCAATTCACTTTAAATTTAATAAACATAAATAAAACAGTGTAGAACACACTTGTACCAAATTTCAAGTTCCTATCTTTATCAATTTCGAAAATATACTTATTAGGTCATCGGAGGCGTGTGAAAACTACCCAAGCCACCTCTTTAATTTAAAAAAAATTCAGAACATAATGGAAACCAGACAGAACTTCCTTGTACACAATTTCAGATTTCTAGATTTATTAATATAGAAATATATACTTCTTAGATCTTGGGAGATGTGTAGGAGGAACCCAAACAACTACTCCAATTAATCTCCAATTTTTGGGAACATAATGAATGCAGAATAGAAAACTATTGTACCAAATTTTAGAAGTCCTTAACTTAATTAATTTCGAAGATATGCTTGTGAGGTCTAGAGAGGTATGTTGGAGGTACTAGAATAACCGTTTCAGTTCATCCCGAAATTCGGGAACATCACGAACAAATTGTAGAAAATGCTTGTACCATATTTCAAGTTTCTATATTTTCATTAATTTCGAAAATATGCTTATAAGATTAATATTTTCAGCCCCATATCTGAATAATGTATAGGAAAAAATATATTTTCTCTTAAAAGGGGACCTATGAAACACCATGTCTATATACACTACCTTCTTTTATTATTATTTTATGAAGATAATGCTATTACTAAGTATGTAATTAAAGTTTATCATTTCAACACTTAAAATTGCTGATATATCTTTATTTAATAACATTACGTAGACTTTTCACAAAGTTAAATATTTAAATATGTATATATACATATATTTAAATAATATTAAAGGTTCGTAGTGTTGTTCTTCTTTGAAATTTACTTAACTTACATGAATGTCAAGATAAATTTTTTTTTTTCATTGTAATCTATAAGGTATTAAAAATTTTATTTATGACTAGTTCCGGTATGGTATTTTGTTTTTTATACAAAGTGTGTCTGCTAAAATTGAGGTCGATATTATAAATTATTGGATTTATTCTGTCAGATGTAAAAACTTAATATCTATGATTACAGTCAAAACTTTTATCTTTGGAAGATTTCAGTTAATTTAGTATGGAAATAAAAAACAATTTGTATTAAAAGTAAGAAAATTTTACATGATTTTCAAAGAGTTCAACTTTTAGAGCGTTTTAACTACTCATTGGTATCGTTTTAATTAATTATTGGATTAAAACTTAATAGATGTCGCTAGTGGTTTGCTTGTCATTTTTATCAAAATAAAATATTTGACAATGTAAAACTGGACAGAAGTTTTAATTATGTCAAAATAAGTTCAGAAATATTGTTGATTTATTTTGTAGGAGTTTAATTATATGTCTTTATTTCATTTCTGCCCGCAATAACATTTGCATGTATTTCTTGATCATTTGACTGTATTTCATTTTCCCTTGCAACATTTGTGTGCATTTTGCAATGGCAGCGTTATTACGTTTTTTTAACAATATTTATATATATATATATATGTATATGTATACAGAGAAATGAAAATCCAGACAAATGAAATACAGTCAAAAGCAAATGGAGGGAGGTGATCGTAACCCATCTTGTGCACATTAAAAACTAAACAAAACAAACAAATGAAACATTGCTGTCAAATATGTCAAAATTAAACTGCTGTCATTAGCTTTACATTTAAGTTAATTAAGAATTGAAATAACTTTAAGTTTTGTAACAAATCATATAACTATAACGACCAACTAAACTATTTATAATTCTATTAGCCCCACAGCGAAAGCCAGGCTCGTATGCAAACAAAAAATTTATATATATATATATTGTAAATCTATTGTAAAATTTTTTTGAAATAAAGGAAAAACGAGGAAGAGTGTGGTAGAGTAGACTGTGTCAACTCTGGGATACCCGTATGACCGTTTTATAAACATTATATCATTTATAAACATTAATTACTTTTGACAAAATTTCAAACATAAAGCTTTATTAGGTGTAGTGTAATGCTCATATAAAAGAAGGAGTTGTATGGCAGCTACTCGAACCCTCTGCAGTAGACCAAGCAAATTTTGCAGTAACTTTGGCCATTACACTAAACTATTTTTGGCAAAATTTCAGACACCTAACTTCAATAGGTATAGAGTAATGCTGATATAAAATAAGAAGTTGTATGGCAGCTCCTCGAACCCTTTGCAGTAGACCAACCAAATTTTGCAGTAACTTTGGCCAATACACTAAACTATTTTTGGCAAAATTTCAGACACCCAGCATTAATAGGTATAGAGTAATGCTCATATAAAACAGGAAGTTGTATGGCTCGAACTCACTGCAACAGACCAACCAAATTTTACAGAAACTTTGGCCATAAAACTAAACTACTTTTGCCAAAATTTCAGACACGTAACTGTAATAGGTACAGAGAAATACTCATATAAAAAAAGAAGTTGTATGGCAGCCACCCGAACCCATGGACCAAAATGGCTGGATTTAAATAGCGATGACGGCTATTGCAAAAAAACGAATTTGCGAAAATTTCAAGATTCTAGCTCCTTTAGTTTTTGAGTTATCGTGCGGACGGACGGACGGACAGACGGACGGACGGACGGACAGACGGACGGACGGACGGACGGACGGACATACATAGCTAAATCGATTTGTTTTTCGATTCTGATCTGATCCATACACTTGAGTCTATATCTACCCCCCCTCCTTCTCTGCGTCACAAACGTAATGGCAAATTTATTATACCCTTTGCCTATATAGTCATACGGGTATAAAAAGCAAAGCTTAGGATTAGGATTTTGTAAGCTCAGTCTAAATTTAAAACAAGCTTTTAAAAGCGACTTCTTGAACAAAACTATTCGAAAAACAAAACTGTTTCGATCGTTAACTTAATAATTTTATCTTTAGCTCAAAAATATATTAAGTTATATATTTTATTACCTAATGCATGTCCCAATATGTCAAATAGTTAAAAAAGACATATATTTTAATACACATAATTCAGTGGAAAATATTCAATAGAAAAAAAACACATGCTCGTGATAATGTCGAAATAAGTCAATAGTTCAATAAAATTTAACACTTGACCGTCAAAATGTGCAAAAAAAAAAAATACAAAAGTTGAAAATTGTGAAAGAAATATAAATTTGCAAAATAAAATATGAAATTGAGATTCAAAAAACCTTGCATCTAACATCACATAATTTCCAAACTTTAATCTAAGCAGAGTATATTAAAAATATTAAAGCTGATGATTTAAATTGGACTGGGAATGAAACAAGTAAAAGAATTAGACATTGCTACTAAAGAAATATATTTTGTAACTTTTCCCACTTCTACAACAAAATAGTAACAGACAATAGATGGGTAGGAGTGGTTATCTCATACGTGCGTATAATCATGAATTTTTTCTCTATTTTTGGTCTTATAACACTAAAATCAAATCCAACATCTTATTTGATTGTCAAAAGATACCATAATATTTGGAATTCGCCTACAATTTTACTTACACATATACTTATTTAAATTTAATATATGAAGGTGTTTTTATGGTCAGTTTCGTTATTTTATTTAAATAGATACAAAAAAAAAGTACAGTTATATTTTATTGTTGATTAACCGTTTTATTGTATATGATTAACCGTTATGTGTATTATACGCTATATTTGACATTTTTATTTTTATTCATGAAATTATGCAATTATATAATATTAAATCAGTATATTTGAGGGAATATTCAAAAATAAATACAAAAAATTATAATAATTTTTAATGTAAATTTTTTTAAATGGAATTTTTGTCATCTATTTTGGTCATAAATTTCATATTGGTCACCTAAAATGAAATTTAAATGTTTGGAACTGGTTTTTTTAGTTAAAACGTTTATACTTATTGATTTTAATTTGAATTTTGGGAATACTTGGGTGTTCTTTTGAAAATTCAAGTCAAATATGGAATTGATTTTAGTGAAATTAATAATTAATTAAAATTAAAGTATTGGAATAGACTTTCATAGTTCAAATTATGAAAACTCTTTATTCTCACAATGTCAATTTTGTAATGTAAAAATTGTAGCACTATGAACGTCCGTCCGTGTGTTGAAAAAACTTCTACATCGTTTGAAGTAAAGTAATGAAATGTTAACTGCAAATCACTAATAAATTTATTTCATAGACAAATTATTTTCTGTAGCCTCACCCTCTATAGAGCTAGAGTCCAACAAAGTTCGGAGAAGCTCTACATTTAAATTGTTGTAAAAAGAGTTCTATAAGGTGTAATTTTCAATCTGAAAACAGTAACAGCTCCTTTTATAAGCTTTATAAATTATATATAAAAAAAATATATATGGTTCCCTTACTGTATTTTAGAAAACCGTTATGCAAAAAAAATCGAAAATGCAAAATTTTTATGCAAAATTTTTTAATCCCTCATATCTTCTTAATCGCTTAAGCTTAAAACTTGAACATTTGGAAGAAGTTGGATCTTTGGAAATTAGTATGAGTTACTGAAGAACAATTTTTTGTAACAACCATTGTTTAGTAGCTGTAGGGGGTCCAAACTGGAAATTTTGATATTTTTAATAGCTGTTAAAATTTTTTTTAAGTAATACACAAAAATTTTAGCTCAAATTTTAGCACGTGGTAAAGGTTTTTCTTAATTTTAAAGGAGGTCTTTAAAATTGAAGAAAGTCTTCTAATTTTCAAGATTAAACTTTTAGAGTAAGTCACAATTTACCTAAGGAGTTTGGGCGGGTGGAACGGGAATTAGATCCTTTCTTATTTGCAAAAGTTTGCTCAAAAGAATGTTTTGGAGGCTTATCTATTCAAAAGCTACTGGGGCTTAAAAATTAAATCTTTTTTGCTTTAAAAAATTAGAAACTTAGGTAATGTTAATATATCAAAGGTTGTTAAAATTGAAGCTCTAACATTATATTTCGACGCATATTGATTTTCTTCATTACATTGGCCTTACAATAAAGCTAGATCTCGAGATTTCAACAAAATTTTATTTTACAAAAAGCATTAAAAAAAAAGTGTGGGAACTTAACTAACACTTAGGTTCAGAAAATTAAATAACATATTAATAAAATTTCAAATAGGTACTGTAATTTTATTTAAAAAAATCTGACAAAATTTAAGAAACTCCATTTTAATTCCACTCCAAATCATATCTTCAATTTATATCATATTTGTATTACTTATTAGAACCCACTTAATAAAATAAAATTGATCCCTAAATTTTTAGATCAATGGAACAAAAAAAAGATGAATTTAAAAATAAAGGAAAAACATTAAAATATTGTTTCGTTTTAAAAATATGTTCAAATTTATATTTTTATTATCTTTAATTCGTTGTCGGATCGGATTTTTTTTTGTTTAAAAACATTTAATAATCCCTAAAAATATTTATAATATAAATATCTTCTGTTTTTCTTTTATTCTTTTGTGTTGTTGTAGTTGTTGCTATTGTTGTAAATAAATATGTTTCTTTCACATCATCTATACTTAATTTTTTTTTTTATATATTACTTGTATTTATATTTATTTATTTCCTTCCAATTTTCTTCCAATTTTCTGTTAAAATCTTAACAACTGAAATAAATTTTTATTTTATTTTCAATTCTAATCCATTTCTATCAACCAAAAAATAACCATCACCACCATTTTCCTTTTTTTATCTTAACAATTTTTCTATTTTGTTTTTTTTTTACTTGAATATCATGACTTCGATTATTTTGAAGTGATAAAAGCCTATGTTATATGCAAAAAGAAAGTATAAAAATAATAAAAAACTGAATATAATTTTTTTTTAAAAACCAATAAAGGCATACTTATTATTATTTTTTTTTTTTCGGGGATTACCCTAAAGCCTATAATAATAGAAAAATAAAAATATAAATAAATATCTCACATTTCAGCGATTTAAATACCTCAAAAATATTTAAAAAAAAAAAAAATGAAAGAAGAATAAGAAAAAGAAGAAAAATGAAAATATTAAAAAATTGTTTGAGGAAAAAATAAAGCTATGTATCTATGGTAACGTACTTCAAAGGTTTTTTTTATTAAAACAAGGATTTTTTCACAATGAGTCATAATATTATTATATTTTGAGTGATTTTGAATACTTTTATTTTTAGTCAGATATTCTCTAAGGAGAAGTTTCCTCATATTAAAAGGTTAGATCCTATTATTTCTATAAAAGCTTAAGTTTTAGGAAATTCTTGTATAAGTCTACACCAAATAATGTTCAATCTGCTATGAGCTTCGTAATCTTCTTTGAACCAACTCATATGTATTTTTCTTTCAATTTCATTAATTTTCTAAAATCATATAGATTGTATAGGTATTACTGCCAGTAAGTTGAAGTACATTTGCCTTGAACACTTCTTTATTGAATATTTCGGAAACCATTTGGTTCTTTAAAGAACATTAAAAAATTTATAAATCTAGGTTTCGCACTATAATTAGGTTGCTTCAGCATCATTTAATTATTTGCAGATTTAAAACACCATTAAGTTGCTTTAATAAATGCTTTAGAATCATATAAAAGATATTCCTGTAGATTTAGAACCTAGACCAATCACGAATGGTGATTTATGGAACTTAGCTGGAGGGCAATCAACAGTGCGTGAAATAACGAAAAAAGTGGAGGTGGATTGGGCACACACTGCAAAACACTAGAATGCATAGTGACAATGGTTTTTGTGTGGTTTGTGTGCAAGATTCAGACTACATTGTTGGGCGATTAACACCTGACCCAGAACAATTATTATGAAGCTAAACTTAATAGATATCCTGGGAGAGTGCAGAAACAAAAACATCTAACAGATTTTTTTTTTATTTTCACGGAAATGTCAAGTCGAGGTCCTATGCTCCCAATGCGAATAGAAAAAAAGAAACAAAAGGTATTATGTAACCAAAAGTATTTTTTTCTACAGATTTCTAGAACCATTTTGGCAAACACTAACACTGGGAAATACGAATGAAATAACAGTCCTATGGTTTACCGGCCGTACATAAACTGTACGGCCGGCTTTGTACATAAACTTAATATATTTTCGATCGTGGCTCCTTGATCGTATCCTAATATTTTTCAAGCTATTAAGTTCGTTCGTTTCAAAGGCATTCCAATCCAACTTAAGTTTTATCATATTATTATTTATCAGTTATATACAAATAATTCCATATTAAATTTTAGATTTACTTTATTTTTATGAAAAATTTAAGTCCTGATTACAATTTATGTAAGACTAATAATACAATGTGATTCTCTTATTGTTGCTATGCTTTTTATTTTATTTTTATTTTTTTTTTTTGGAATCAATCTAAAATCAATAAAAAAATGGAAAACGACAACTTCGTTTTCAGATAGATTCAGATTTTACATTTTACATTGGTTTGTTTGTTTGTTCCAGTAATAAAAATTTAAATCTTCATTAATCATCACTTAAATATTATTATATGAAATATTGATAACAATTCATTTTGTTATGGTCCTATGGTTACTTGGTTTACACATACATATGTATACATATACAATAAAATAAATTATAATTTTTCTTAAAGAGGATACGAATGGTAAATTTCACATGATAACAAAAAAGGATCAGAACGGATTTTTTCCGTTAGAATCGGTTAAAAAAAAATTAGAAAGAGATAACAAAATGTTTACATGTGTTCTTTGCACAGTACTCTTCGATAGTATTAAATATTATAATTTAAAATTATTAAAGCATTTTTAAATATGATTTTGCAAAATATAATTGCATGTATCAAGGCTTTAGTATGATAATATTACTAAACAAGTTTGTGTTTTTGTGAAATATATGAGATTGAAATGAAATGCTGGGTTATATGACCAAAAAAAAATTTCTTGAGTTTAAGGTTTCCTGTTTCTAACCATTTGAATAAAATTTTGACCTTTAAACTTGTATAAAATGATGTATGTAAATATGACCTTGTAAATTTTATGAATTTTTTTTATGGCTGTCATTTTGATATTGAAAATTATGATAATGAAAATACCTTGTGTTCAAATTATGGCAGAGGGTTAAAAATTTTTCTCTTGGATTTATTATTTCCCATTCCAAAAAAATTTAAGCCCTAAAGGCCTTATTTGATTTTAGAAATATTATATTATATTATTCAAATTTCAAATTTGTTGTAGACTTTTAAATTCCATTATTTTCAACAGGTTTCAAACTATTTTCTATTTTTATCTTCTATATAGATAGAAAGATATATAGATCTATATTTTAAATTTCTATCTACTTATCTATTTGGAGGGGTTTTATAGTCAATTACAAAACCAGGTTTTCTAGAATATTTTTATAGTAATTTCTGAAAAATTGGTATTAGATTAAGACTATGTGAAAGAAGAACTGTCACCATTTCAGCAATTTACTTTAATACTAAAACACTTTTAAATGCGAAAGATCTACCATCAATTTTTAGTTAATGAAAATTTTTAACATTTTAAGCTTAAAAGTTTTCAAACATTAAAAGAACTGTTTCTTATAACAGCAATTTACTTTTATATTAACACAGTAACAAATTCCCAAGATCTACCTTAATTTTTTTGTTTTCTACATTTTAAGGGGCTAGTACTACTTTTATAAAAGTATATATTGAAAAAAATATTTTTTTTTTATTTTATTTTATTTTACTAGGATTTTCCAAAAGCTTTCTATAAAATTTTCAAAAGTTTTTTTTTTTATTCTACTCCCTTTGGAAGCATAAGACTTTCACAAAGCCTTTATATCTAACACAAATTTGCAACCATGAATGTGCGGTAAACAAGTTTTTTTCTTGCTTCTTTGACAAAATAAAGCACAAGGGCGTTGCCTATTCTATATTCAAATGTCAAAAAGAACACTGCATCTGCATCTGTTTATTTAAAAAATTTATACCTTCATATTTAGGCTTCAGCCAACATACTTAATTCTTTTTAAGTGTTTTAAAATCGTAATTCACTATATATATATTTGGAACATTTTTTGACTGTAATTTAAATAAATGAGCACAGTGGTTTTATTCCGAGTACTCCTACCTAGCTAAAAAATAAGCATCAACTTTGTTTTTTGACAGCTTATGTTATACTCCAACCTATTTATTAAAACTCTCTTTAAAACCAATTTCAACTCAATATTTACTGTCAAAAAAAGTGTTTCAATTCTAAAATACTTATTCAAGAATACACTCTGGTATATGAATATAGAAATAGACACTCTAATAATTATGAAAAAATATTATTATGTACCTGTATGTGTGAGTTTTTATTAATTTTAAGCGTTAATAGATGAAACTAATGATCTGTTAAATGTTTCTAATAACATAACATTCATGATTATACTTTAAAAGAAAAAAATTAAAATTTTTTTTAAACTCAAAAATTTTTTAAAAATAGACCCCAAAAAAAAATATTTTCTGACATTCTTATCCTTTTAACACTCATTATCCTTAATAATTCTCACATTTAAAAAGAAAAATTATTATTATTTTGTTTTTGTGTTTTTGTTTTTTCTGCATTTTTTTTTGTTTTTTTTTTTTGTTGAATGTTGAAACTCTGATCAAAAATAATGAAGTGTTATAAAGTTTTACAATAAATTGCTTCTAAATTACCGTATCAACAAACTTTCAACACAATGTTTTAAAAAATTATATCTACACTTACATTATCATATACCTATATATATATATATATATATTGTGCACCTATTTATAGTAGATATACCTTGAAATTCTTGAGTTCCTTTATTCTATATAGAACTGCAAAAAAAAAAAAAAAATGATAAATTTCATTTCGAATTGAAGCAGACCGAATATATTTCTTTTTCTTTTTTTTATTCTTTTGTTTTTATTTTTCATTTCTTTCATTTTTTTTCTCTTTCTATCTTTTGTGTTTTTGTTTTTTAAATTTTTAGATAAAAAATATGACTTGTCTTTTGAGAATATTGCTGTCAGACAATTTCAATTTTTTATTCAAATTAAATTCTTGAGTTGAAAAATAACAACAACAATAATAATAACAATAATAATAAAAATAAAAAAGAAAATGGTGATGAATATGAAAATGAAATTTTTCACTTTTGTGTGTGTTTCAATATGATCTGCTTTGGTTTTTAGTTTTTTTTTTGTTTCTGAGCAAATTTTTGTAACCAAAAAACAATGTAAGTGAATATTTTACTGTGAGAGACTATTCTTTGTTTTAAATTTTTTTTTTTTTTTGTTTTTATCAAAAATAAAGTTTAGTTATGAAAGTTTTTATAAAATAGTTTTGAGTTTATGAAAATAAATACTGAATAATTTTTTAGAAAAGAATAGAAAATTTACTTTGTATTTTATTATAATAGTGAATTTGACAGAAAATTTTGAAATGTCCAAAAATAACTGTTAAAATAATGTAGTTGTCATATTATATAATAGATATATATATAAAATATTGTCAGTAAATATGACATTTCAAATAATATACGGGATTAACTGTTATAAGTAGCATATCTATAATATGAAAACCTTCAACTTGAATAACCCTTTTATTAACCTCAAACTTTTTGAAATATTAACTGATCTGAACTTCTTCTTTATAAAAACAAGTTAAAAATTAATTAGAGGCTATTAACAACTTGTGAAAAAGCTATATATAATTAAGATAACGTAGAAATAAATCCAAGATTAGTTGTATAAGGTTTTCTTTTTGCATAATGCGGTTTGTATTGTAAGGTCTTATTATATTATATCTGATTTCCTTCTACTCCCTAAACTAATTTGGCCAATATGGAAAGCCGTTCTTTATTCACACCATATTTCATTAAAATCAGTCGAGACTTTGATAAATAATTACAATTTGATATTCCCTGGTAGCTCTTGACCCCATTATACTGGAATCAATTTATGAAAGCTGCTGTTTATAAGTACCCACAAACAGTTTATGTACCACATTTGAGCTCAGTCTGAAGGAAAAGAAAAATCTGGTGTTTTTGTATGGGAGCCTTCCGATCACCTGTTCCATCTGTCCATCTACTAACTTAACCATAATTTTGACGAATACAGCATTCCTTCGAAATTTCAGCAGAATCAGTTGAAATTTGCGCGAACTATCGTGTTCCCAGACACACAAACCTACTCACATTCATACACACAAATAGTAATACAAAAAAATTTTTGGATTTAAGCTTTGGATAAAGCTATAAAAACGTATAGAAAAGCTATTTTATTTATGTTATATATTATTTTAAAGCTTATAAAAGCAGAAGATCTATCTTGGAATGATAACTTATTGAATCTTTGTTATACATATTTAAATTTTGGGATTTTGTGTACTTTAGGAAGAGTTAGTTTCGTAACGAGTAGTGCTATAGAAAAAAATTGTTCTTTCAAAGTAATTTTTTTCATTGCAGATTTTTCATTTTAAAGGATGAAGACTTTAAGAAAAAACCCCGACATACGCCCAAGACGGATATAATGGAATTTATGTATTAGATTGCATAAAAATACTAATAAAGGATGCTACTTTGAAATTTCATTAGGTCACATATTTAATACTTAATTATGTATAAGTGTAATTTTCACAAAATTTAACAGAGTATTTACAGTTTGAGCTTTAATTGTATAGTCTATCTAAAGTTTTATTCTTGTCCCTTAATATATCTTTTTTAAAATATCTGAACGTTGAAGTTTTCAAATTTTAAGAAACTTGGTAACTGTAAAACTAAATTTCTCAGAATAACAGGTGGGTGGTTAATTAATTATTTTGAACTGAATCAAAAAAGGACTGAACCTCATTCCTAATGACTGAATTAAAATCTTAATGTCAATTATAAGAATCAGTATATTCAGAAAATGTCAATTATCTGTCAAATAAGAAGGACAATACCAGCTGTACATGTTTTTTGCAGATATTCCAAATAGACCAATAAATTTTAATACAAATTTCTGCTACAATTTATTGAATAAGTAATTAGAATATTCTCATTTAATTATTATAAAATTTTATTGATTGCACGTGCACATTGCACGTTATATATTCAATTTTATATTTAAAAATTAATTTTTATTTATTTGAAAAATAAAAAAAAATATGAATAAAAATTTATTTAAATGTATAAAAAATTCTAATTGAAGTTAAATCGTTATTTAATTTATAAAAAAAAGTTAGATATGGTTCAATACTTTTTATTAAAATTTTTATAAAAAAAAGGTAGTTTAAAAACAGATAAATATAAATGTATAAGATAAAATTATGTTGTACCAGTTGGAGAATCAAATATTGCGCCATAATAACAAAAGTATTCGAGAGTAGCATAAGTTAGAGGAACATTTCAATGTTCATTCAATGTACGAATGAAATTTCCATTCTACCCTTTTACCATAAAGATTCTACTATACCATCACCTTCGGCTTTCAAGTAGTTAAATGTTCAGTTGTAAGGCTAAGAAGGCTATCCACTAGTTAATTTGTATCTTCCCACTTCAAGTATAAATTATAAGGAGGAATTGAAGGTCCCGCACAAATTATATTCTTAATAAATTCCAAATGCTAATAGTAGTATTAAATGACTAGATTAATTGATAAAATCCTATTTTTTATGTATATTGTAATAATTAATTCTACAGTATTTCTATATCTTTGAGTTATATTATTCAATTAAATTCTGTTTTAATATTTTCAATTATTATACTGTGTTATATGTTTATTTATTTATTATTATTGATATTGAACTATTAAATATTGACTTCGATTGAAGTCGAACCTAATGGTGATGGAGATTCCAGAATCGAATCGAAAACCTGATATATTTTTTACATTTTCTTAGATTCGATGAGAGCACAGCACTCTAAACACTGTGTCACCCAATTGTTGAGCTACCAACTGTATACTAGAAATTTTGAAAAAGAAAATTCCAAGGGATTCTTGTATCAACATTGAGAAAGCATGTGTAAAACCTCGTCTTAAGTTTTAGAAAAAAATTTAAAAAATAATTTAACTACTTTTGTATAACAACATTTTAAAATCTGTGAATTTAGAATAGCAACATTTTAAAATTGCTCTAATATTCTACACAGATTAGCATAATATTTCACTTTTAATAGTGAATTCAATTTAAAAAAAAAGTAAAAACATTTGAATATTTCATTTCATTTAATTCATTTCAATTTAAAAAATCATTAACTTGTTTGGTTTATTTGAAAAATATAATAAAAAAAATAAACACAATATTTTTTTTTTAATTTAATAAATAAAAAACAAAAAATTGTTATTTTAATTAATTTAAAATAAAAAAAAAACAAAATTAAAATTTACTAAAATAAATATGTATATTGGAAATTTATTTGAAACTAAGTTTAACCACGACTAAGCAATAAAAAATAAAACTTAATTTTAAATGGAAATCTAAAAAAGCCCAACAAATAAAATTATATTAAAAAATTAAATATTTTATTAAAACTTTTCGTATTTTTTTTTTAACAGTATTTTTTATCATTTAAATTCCTATCACCTGGCTATGACCTAGATTCTTTTACCATAGTTTATTTGATTTTCTGTATATTCAACATAATTTGAATGTATGCATTTCTTTTTAATATGGTATAGAATGAAATTGAATCAAATTCTAACACTTTTTTTTATTCAAATCATTTGATTTTTATCATTTTTCGAAAATAAAAAAAAAACTTTTATTTCTTTTAACTATTTTCGTGTTTTAATTAAAATGAAATTCAATACAGTTTCAATATACAATATTTTTTTTTTAAACCACTAAAACCCCTCAAATTTAAATAAGTCATTTTTAAATCAGGATTCAGGAATAAATTCAAAATTTTTCAAAAAAAGTATTAAAGTTTTTTTAATAAGATTAAAACTTATTTAAATATAAATAATATAGATTAAAGTCTAACGGAGTGTTAAGGCTTATATTCTGACTTAGGTTAAAAAAATTTTAAGTGAAGGAGTTATTAAACAAATTATTTCTATATATTTAACAGCTTGGGGCACAGTGGTTAGAGTGACCTGATTGGCATTTCAGTAAAAAAAACCTTGATCCGGTTTCCGACTCGATTCAGCTACCGTTCGCCTTTGGGTTCAAGTTAATGGCTTAGACAATAATTAATAATATAAACAAATGCAAAATATAAACAAATAATTTAATTAAATTATATAACTCACAGATATAGAATACCATATAACTCAAACACAATAATCATTACAATGTAAACAAATAGAAATGAATTTTATGAATATCTAAGACTTATCTAA
Source organism: Dolichopus griseipennis (assembly GCA_963082915.1). NCBI lineage: Eukaryota > Metazoa > Arthropoda > Insecta > Diptera > Dolichopodidae > Dolichopus > Dolichopus griseipennis. Next base: position 40,605,822 of record OY720442.1, on the reverse strand, counting down.
ATGTTACAATGCCTAGTACTATCTCATTTTTAAAAATGCATGTGGAATTCATTAAGATCAATTCTAATAACAAGAATATAATATGTCCCCCCAGTTCCAATTATTACCTCTGATATAGACAGACTTAATGGTTGAACAGCAAGTTCTAAAAAAAAAATATAGTTGATGAACACAGTCAGTCCTTATACGGATAGAATGGTATTTGGATGATAAATGGATATTTGGATAAAAAATCAGAAAGAGAAACGGAAGAAGATGAAACGAAAGATTCAGAATAAAACAAGGAAACTTGATTTTGGATGATTTTCGAATAAAATTCGAACATTATAATATAACTGATATACATACCAATAACTAGAATATATAACTGTCCAGTAATACTTGTGAAATATAATATGAAAATATAAGGATATGATAATATTATAAGAAATCAGCTAAACTTAGCAAGGAGGCGCGTAGATCCTGTCGACTTATCAATAAATTGACACAAATAGCGACTTCAATTTTCGTTTTATGAATGAAATCGAAAATCTTCAAAGAATATGCATAATTTTATAGGGTTTTAAGTCTTAAAGCTAAAAAATATAAAAACATATTATATCAAACCTTATTAAAAAATTTTAATTGACAATTATAACTCACAGATAAAAAATTAAAAACGCATTGAGTTTAATAACGGAAGAAAGTGCTTGAACCCAAACAAATTCGATTCGGAGGATGAAGAATAACTCACTTTCAAGCTCACTTTTCAGCTAAGCTTTAAATTTAACTTTACAATCTAAATAATAATTTTTTTTAAGTTACTTCAATTGAATCATCGATTTGAAAGGGTTAAATGCACTTTTTGTACGCCATTTTGAATGTGAACTCTACAAAAAAAAAAAAAACTCAAAATATTTCAAAGAAAATTCCTTAGATGATTTGTTTATTATTTTGGTTTTTCAAATAAAAATGAAAAAAATTCTATAAAAAGTGTATAAAATCTATTTACATTTTTTTCTTTCTTTAATTTAGTAGTGGTACTCATACAGCCGTACTTCTACATATCTGTTGTACATATATACAAACAAAACATAATATCAATGCAATCTTAAGTTATTTTTAATGTAATCAAGATAACTCTTTATATATTTTAATGTATATACTCAGGGGTATGCAGACATATTGTGAAGGAACCAAACTAAAGCCTTGGTATGCTTTTGAAAAGAACTCCAAATGAATAAAAACCAACAAAACTTTTGAATAAAATACTTGTGAATTGAGATTTCTAGACAAAGAAATACAATGAATCAAATAGGAATAAAACTGAGACAGAAAGAGAATTTAAAAAAAAAAAGGTTTTATTCATAATGTTATTCATGTTTTATGTTTGTGTGAAACATATTAAATGAAAAATGAGAACGCATTACTTTTTACAGTAAATTAAATTGCATATGAAAATTAGTAAAAATGAGAATAAAATATCTAGAAAGAAAGCGGAGGTTTTTTTAAATGCACATTTCCAAAAATCTAGTAAAAAGGATTAAGTATTTTTTTAAAATTATAAAAGACCTTAAAAGATATATATTGACATTATTTTTGCATAAGACCTACTAGGCTTAATTTCGAAATTATGAAGCATATGAGATTAAAATTCAAAAAATTTGTTTTGAAATAACATTTAATTTAAACTAGTGCTGCGCGATTTGAGCGATTTTCGCACTTAAATTATCCGATAAACTTCAAATTTAGTATACGTGAAGCTTTTTATACCCGTATGACTATATAGTCAAAGGATATAATAAATTTTCCAATACGTTTGTTACGCAGAGAAGAAGGGGGGTAGATATAGACTCAAGTGTATGGATCGGATCAGAATCGAAAAATAAATCGATTTAGCTATGTATGTCCGTCCGCACGATAACTCAAAAACTAAAGGAGCTAGAATCTTGAAATTTTCTCAAATTCGTTTTTTTTTGCAATAGCCGTCATCGCTTTTTAATTTCAGCCTTTTTGACCCATGGGTTCGGGTAGCTGCCATACAACTCCTTCTTTTATATGAGCATTACTCTATACCTATTGTAGCTGGGTGTCTGAAATTTTGCTAAAAATTGTTTAGTGTAATGGCCAAAGTTTCTGCAAAATTTGGTTGGTCTACTGTAGACGGTTCGAGTAGCTGCCATACAACTCCTTCTTTTATATGAGCATTACTCTACACTTAATAAATTGAGTGTTTGAAATTTTGCCAAAAGTAATTAACCTGATGATATAATGTATATGTTACGGTCATACGGGTATCCCAGAGTTGACACAGTCTACTCTACTACACTCTTCCTCGTTGATAATGGAGTTGACTCTAGTAACAGCCTTGGAATTTTTGGTGTTCCTTGACGATTGAGTTGAGATGGTGGGTTTCTGGCGAATAATGTCAAGTGAATAAATATTTCAGCGCATTATTAATAATTATGAAAAATTTCAAGTGAAATTTGATAAATGTGTTGAAAATTGAATAATCCCAGAAAAATCGTTTTAAAAAAATTGCTTTAATACATTTTTAAATTAACATTTACATCATTTGTAATTTTTGTGTTAGGTTTTTTCAATAACATCAGCTTAAACATTAACCTCAGTTGAAAGGCGCGGCAACGCGTTCCAGTTATAAGCTAGTTATTTATATTTATAATCAAATAATAAAACCGCGACGTGCAGTTTTTGTAAGGATATCGAGTTCCAAATATTTCAACAACATGGTTCATGAAATATGTGTGTAATAAATGTGAGTTTTTCTCTAAATTTTATGGTTGTCGCTTCATTACGTGGGGGAACAAGAAAAATACCCTATTTTTCAACTGTAGATTATTTCAGATCCACCTACCTTCTTTCAAGAACCTTCTTTTTTAATTAATTTGCATCTGAAGTACAGTATAGAAGTTTTGCATACAAACGTTTGAACGGGCAGAAGTAAAAAGAGTGATGAATTTGTTTTAAGAAACGTGCTAAAAAGAAACAACAAAAAGTATTTTCTCTTTCTCTCGTTATGAATGTGGAAAAAAATTATGAAAAACAAAAAAAGTAAAAGTTGATAAAAAAACATAAAGAATAAAAGTTATTTAATTTATGTTTAACGCATAGACCTCTATTTTAGGTACCAAGTACTAACGCAATTGCTAATGTCAGTTTAATGGTATATTTCTTAATGCCTTAAATGTGTGTTTGTGTGTAACCAAAGAAATAAAAATTATGAGTTAAAATGATTTAAATTTAATGAAACCATTTGTTTTTTTTTGGTAATGGTTTCTTATACCATAGGAAAAAGAGAGTATTGTAATCGTCTAAGAGTGCAATTACATATATTCAGGTTTAGGTAATTTAAAGTTTTTAAAGTTGTTCTTATTCAAATGAGGTTTCGGGTTCGTAACTGTTATATTATTATACTCATACTCTATACTTAACAGATTGTGTAATATAAGAAATATAATTAAGGGAATTTGACTAAATAATTTTTGAAATTTTATTGATTTCTTCTAGAATTATTCTTTAAGATGAAAGTCTAAGAAATTGGTACACGATAAAGTTAAGAAGAGAACATTCCACACAAATTTTATTTTGTTTATGAGTATTTCTATAAGTACTTTTGAATTTAATTAATTTTTAAAAGTTAAAATATGCGTCTAATTATTTACATTTAAAAAATAATAAATTCTAATTAACAAGTTTAGAAAATAATAATTCACAAATTTATTTTGGTCTTTTGTTGCCAAAGTTTCAACGAGCGTAATTTCAATTGAAAGTAATTAGGATCAATTTTTATTTGAAGCAACTGCTGCTTATTTTAAAAGAGATTACTTGTCGAAAATAAGCATTAAGATCTTATAAGTTGTAATAAAACTTTGGAAAACTCATTTTGTTAATGAAAAGGTAAATTTGAATCCAAAATTCAAATAGTGTTCAGAAAGTACGTATAGGTACTCAAAATTTGAGTCCATATAAACAGTAGTTAATAAAAGCCTGACTCAAGAAAATGTTAAGCTACTTTCCAGCCAACTGGAATAGGTTTAAATGATTGATTTAGAGTATATAATAAAGAATAAATAACATGGGACGTTAACTTTTCAAAATCAACTCAACTTTTAATTACAGTCCAGGCTTATAAAAATAATGATTACTTTGCAATGCAATAATATACCATTACAATAAAATTGTACGCTAACTCTTTTTGATTACTATTATTTGTAATCATTTTTACAATTACTTTTTTCCTTCCGAATTATCTTCTAATATGTAATGTAAAAATAATCTCCAAATAATTAAAAAGTACCTATAATACAGATTATTCTTAGATTACTTTTAAATAATCAAAAGTAATTAAGATTAGTTTTAGATTATTTTTAAGTAATCCAAAATATTATAATACTTTAATAAGAATTATAGATTACATACTAATAATCGTAATCCAAAAAATTTTGAGTCCGATTAATATAGTAAAGGTAATCAAAACTTTTGATTACTATTATAAAGTAATTGCGTAATCTAGATATAATAGTAATCAAAATTTTACAAGTCTGATAACAGCAAATAAATAAAACTGAGACGGAAAGGTGGAACGATTTGTTTAATTATTTATTAATTTAATTTAAATACTAATTTAATAGCCAATTTTATATTAAAAACACTCCAAAAAGTATTAAGATGCCACTTAATACGAGTATAAAATAAAAATTTTAATCTAAATTTTAAATTTTCAATTGAACATAAAATAAGAGCTTTAAATTATAAAGTACAATTGTAATTTATTTTGTTTATTTTTCAAATACAATTTCAATCCCAGTTGTGGAGGAAATTGGAACAAGTAAAGTGCTTTTTAATATTATATATATACTATATATATATTTATATATATATATATATATATATATAATTCAATTGCAAAACAAAACAAAAAATTTTTTTAAAATTTGCTTAAGAGTTTTTCAGCTTTTTTTACGATAAATTAAATTTTTAAGAAATTATTTTTCCAAGTAATTTGATTTCCTTAGAGCCATACTAATTTTTGTTGTTGTTGTTGTTGTCTTAAATTTTAAAAATTATTAAAGCAAAAGTTTAAAAATTTTGTTTTTTATTTTAAATTATAATTTAAGTGAAAAAGTTAAAGTATATTACTGAAAAAGTTTTATCAAAGTTAAAAATGTTAATTACAAAGTAAAAATTTTTCAATTAAATTTTTTTTTTTTTTTTTTTTTAATTCTAGTTAAATAAAATTATGGAGAACATTTTGTACAATTAAATTTTGTTTTCTATTAATATGGTTTATCTTATAATTGTGTGAAAAGTTAAACTTTTCAATTCTATAATTTTTTAAAAAAAGTTTATCTTTTAAGCTTAATTATTGCCTATATTTGTTAAAAGAACAATTTATCTCTAAATCTAGCTCTTGAAATTCTAATCTTGAAATTTTAATTTTTACTTTTTGTGGCATGAAATAGCCCCTCCCACTAATGGGCTGGGTTTATATTAAAAAATACATTTTGAGAAAAATTTGCGTATATAGTTTTACTCTGTTCATATGCCCGTCCGTCCCGCTTTTAACAACGACTAACTAAAAAAATTTAGCAACCTACCCGTTGCAATAGAAATAATTTAATGTTAAAACTTTTTTCTACAGCCCCATTCGTTACGGAGCTACTGCCCCTCAAAGTCGCAAAAAGCCACATATTCAAACAGTTATGACAAGAGTTGTGTTGGTTATATTTTCAATTTAAAAACGATGAATGACAGCTATTTTGATATACTTTACAAATTGTTAAATGACAAATGTATAAGGTTGCCATACGGTACAAAAATTTACCGTTATGTAAAATTCTATTTTTGCAAATTTTTGGCTACACATAACTTCTAAACGGTTCAAGCTAGAGTCTTAAATTTTTGGGAGTAGCTAGGTCCTCAGAAATAGGAGTCGGCTATTGAAATTTTGCTATTTTAAACAACTGTAGCTTGAATTCCTGTCCAAATTTTTTTTTTTTGTAATATACAAAATTTAAAGTTGCAACATTATATTTCAACTATTTCTTAAATGTTTTTATTAAATTTTAAAGGGGTTCTTTAAATTGAAGAAATTACCTCTTAGTTTTAACGGTATTTGCTTCGATAATAAAATTCTAAATAAAACTCCAAATTTAGGTAAACTTCCAAATTTAATTCATAGAATCTAAAAAATTAGTGGAGGAGTTGCCGATCCTCGAGTAACACTATAAGTTTTCTCAGTTAAAATTTAAAGCTATTAGGACTTGAAAATTAAAACTTTAAATACCCGACGCATTTTCATTTATTTACTCTAGTATATTGACAAGAATAAGTACAGAATGTTCAAAATTAAAAATATAAATTGTCACTTACATGCATCCCTTTGGTACTGTCATATTTAAACCGTCTAGAACAACATTTGGATTTTTTTTTGTACCATAAATTTTATGTGCTCTTCTAACACATATTGCCTGTTGTCTTTTAGTTGCAACTGATGAATCTTGTGCTATAAAATTTTTACGTCTTGTTGTTAAATCTAATTCTTCAACAATATGGGGAGCCGGGTGAACTCCTTCTGACTCAGCGTTCATTTTATTTTAGTTTAGTGTAGCGCGTTTCCTATATATAAAAAATCTGAAAGAAATAAGTTAAATAATGTTAATGTTTATGAAAATATTTAAAAGTTGAAATATAAATTAGTAGTTCAACAGGTATGTTGTTGCAGTTCACTTAAATTGTATAATAATTTTAGAACTATTATATTGCTTTAAAGATTTAATAATTTGTTATTTCATTCCGGAGAATGCAGAACTGATAAAATTTGTAAACAAATTCTGTTACCTGGGTATCTAAAAGATCTAAGATATAGCAAGATCGGTTGGACGGTTGCAGCCATTATGGAGAAATTCCCAAATATCAAGAGTATGAACAATTTAAAAATATTCCGTGGTTGCGTAAAAAGTATTCTGACATTTGGCAGAGAAACTTGGCTAACAACTAAAAGCCGAAACCAGAGATTACAAGGTTTAATTAATAACACCTAACAGATGAAGAACCCATTAATAAACAAACTAGACACATGAAATGGATTGGCCATACGCTTAGAAAATACGATCAACCACGAATGGCATTTAAGAGGAGAAACTTCATGATAAAACAAGACGCAGCTGGCCAAACATTACATGGCACAGAATAACCTACAAAGATGTCATTTAAAATATCAGCGTAAAATCGAGTAAGAAGGAGGTGTCAATTGGAAGTCCTTGCTTTCAAGAGAACTTTTTTTATTTAGTTGTCAAAATATAGTTTTTTAAACTGCGATTGAAGATTTTGTCTTTTTATTTTGAATTATTATCCGTTGAGGGCGGTATTACCAAAATATCAAGGGAACTTAGGACTAACGAAATAAGCAAGAAGTTACTGCTTTAATTTTTTTTATTTAGTGGAAAGAATTGCTTTACTTTGTTTTATTTAGTGGAAAGCTTTTGTGATCCTAAGGCATATCCTTAAACTCGAAGCGTAGCAGTAGGTTTGTTTAAAGATAACGTATTTCAAAAAAACTGTAATTTTTGACAAAGAGTCAAGAACATTATAGTGACATTCTACTCTTTAATAAAAATTATGATTTTTAATTTATGTTTTGATTTAATTTTAATTTTTTTGCGAGATTGACTATATTGACTACTTAATTCTTATAATAGAAATTTAAATAACTATTTTTTTTTTTTTAATTTTTTATTTTTTAAACCTCTTTAAACCTTCATTCGTATTAATAACTTTAGTACAATTCCATTTAAATTTATTTGACTGAAATTTAAGCCTATTTTGAAAAAAATTGCAACGAATGTCCAAAATTGCATGAATATATAATAATATATATATATATAATTTGTTTCTGTAAATATTTAATAAAACTCTAATAAAAAAATTTAAAAAAAAAAAATTATTAAAAAACAAAAAGAAAATTTTATTTGAAATCAAAGCACCTGTATCTGTAGATACGTTTTAACATAATTGAAAGCAAAACAAATAATAATATTTTAAAACTTTAAATCCATAATATAAAGAAGTGTTTGCATATTTTTTAATCGTCCCCAGTTTTCAATTTCTACAAATACAAAATATATATTTTTAATAAAATTAAATAAAAGTTTTTATTTCATGAATATTTTCGAATTAATTGTAAAATTTTTTCAGCAAAACTTTTATTACTTTTTTTTTTTGTATGGCTTTGGGTCTTTCGTGCAATGTTGCTGGTTGATAGTTTTAGATTGAAAAATTTTAATCCTCTTATAATAGTGAAAATGTGAGACAAAAAATGTATATATATTTAATTCAAAAGTTAAATATTTAAATGCAATTAAGGAAGCATGTAGAGCAAAAATTAATACAAATAAAAGAGCATTTAAGAAAAAAAACAGGATCTGATAATTAAATGAATTGCGACAATGGTTTAGAGAAGGTATGGTAGGAAAGATCGGTTTTGATCCCAAAACAGGAGGTTATTCTACATTATGTTGATGAATATCATTAAAATATAAATGAAATATCGAAGCATTCAAATAAATGCTTATTCCACTCTAATAGATAAACATCATCTGATCAGACGAAGATAGATTGAATCAGCGATTGATCAGGCGATAAGTTTTCGGATTCAAACCCTGTTCAGAATATGTCTAATAAATACAATTATTTAAACATTCATATCATTATGCAAAATTACAGTTATAGTAATACATATGTAATGTGTAAGATAAATGAAGGCGCTCAAAATAAAATCATACCCATATTCCACTAAACGTTACGTTTCATGCAATTGCGTTTCCGAAATGTTGAAAATGGGCGTGAGATAAATATAATGTATGGATTTAACTGCAAATAATATTTCTTCGTTGCTGCATGATACTTTGGAATGCCGTTTAGAGAAATAGAGATTAATATTATGGTTTTAATAATCTTATACAACCGCTACAGCAGAATGTTCGACGCTGTCATGAATACTTAATTGAAAGACGATTTAAAAGACTTATTACATTCCCTATTCATCTTATATGATTGAAAAAGAAAATTATTTGAATTAAAATATATTTTAACTTAGTATTTTTTTTTATTTTCTTCAGGAGCCCAATTTTGTAAAGAAAAGATTAACTTAAGTTGGGAATTCCCTACCGAAAGTTAAATTATTTCCTTAGAAATGAGTGACCCCATTTTCTTTAATATGTTCCTTCTAACGAAATTATTTAACTTCTTTCGAATTTCAATAAATTTAACTAAATAAGATATTTTCGAAAATATTTAAGAATAAAATTGGAACAACTTAATAAACAACATTTTCGGGTAGACTTAATTAAATTTTTACTTCCCTTGAATTGACTTTAAAATTCCTTTGAAATAAAATGGAAAAAAATTGTTCCAAAAAAAAAAAACAATTCATTTTGAAAATAAAGTTTTCTTCGGAAAATTGGTTTTGTTCTTCTTTTTTTTTATGTTTTTTTTTTTTTTATTTACTGATGAAACATATTTTCGTTTTTGGTTCAATCCTGATTCTTAAAAAGGACGAAAAAAATATCCCTAAATGCAACAATAAATTTTGGTTTTATTTTAAAAAACAAAAAGGAAAAAAAAAAAAATTCAATAGAAGAGAATACAAAATGAATTGACCCAGTCAACTTTAAGTTATTCTATATCTTTACAATCTAAACATGTTATGAATAAAAAGTTTTATTTTTCATTAATTAAGACGTGTGGTAAATTGATTATACAAAATGTAGGGTAGTAAGAGAGAGAGAGAGAGAGAGAGAGAGAGAGAGAAAAACTAAAAAACTATTCAAAATGATGAGTTAATTTTAGGAAAACTTAATAAGGTAAAACTAACGGTATATGCTTTAAAATTTGATGAATTTGTGAAGCTTCTACTGTAATTATGAAATAATGTTAATGCAGTTTAGAAGTTGATATGCTCAACATTTCGATATTCTGGATACATACATATAGTGGGATTTAGGTAGATGTAATCGATTTAGAAGCAGAAGCAAAAGAATTATTCAATCGGTTGTTATTAGTATCAAGGGGTAACAAAACCTTCAACACTTTATTCATTTAGAGTTATGAATCCTTCGGAATATCCAGCAACATTACGCATAACTATCAAATGTTCATAAGCCGTTGCCAAAACATCATATGCAGAACTATATCAGAATAAGTAACAAACATCTACTGAAACTAATTAGAAAACTCTATTTCAGTAGATCATACTCTGGTATTTGTTGCTCAGTCGAATGTCTTGGATAGTCAAAGTATGAGAAAAACCATATTAACATAAACCCATATAGTATCTTAGAATGCCACACCTGGAATACTATTAGAAGAAGCGTTAGACTTAGATAGGTCATAGGCTGAGGAAAAAGCATATCAACGTAAGCCCACAAATAATCTTAGACTGCAATACCTGGAATAATATTAGAAGAAGCGTTGATCTATATCATGGAGTAGCACGTGGAAAGACACCACAGCTAACATAAATCAACTCTCCTTCACATTGGGATTTTCAAAAACAGTATTTGCAACTGACGTGGATTGTAAAGATTGCTTCCTCTTGAAGTAACAATGAACAGAAGAAATAAAGTTTCTGAACGAAGAAGTATTATCACAATGTTAACAGAATTCTTTTTATTTTTTAATAGACGAAAGTAAAAAGAAAAAAATTAAGGAACAAAGAAAATTTTGAGAAAAGTTTTTTTTTTTTACCAGTGCGGAAATATTTGGTCAAGCAAAAAGTAACAAAAGAAAACTTTTTATCTTATTATTATTTTCTTATTGTTTTTGTTAAGAAAAACATTGGGATAATTTTTGTAAAGAGTTTATTTTTCTTTTAAATTTTTTCTTGTTTTTTTTTTCGAAATTCGTTTTTTTTTTTTTTCAATTTTGTATCTTAAAAAATTTTACTGCATTATCCTTTAGGAATTTTCCTATTTAATTGTATATGTATATTTTTTCATTACAGAATAAAGTTTTTTGTCTTAAAAACTCCAGCAAATTCTTGTTCTCAGTTCTTGTTCTTAGTTCCGATATTGCTTTAAAAGTTAAGAAATAATTTTAAGTTTTTTGTGGTTTTTCAATTTATTGTGTACATTTTTATATGGGATATAAAAATTTTCAATTAATTAAATTTTCAATACTTATGGAAAAATTCATTGGATTTATTAGTTTTGTGTTTTTGTCGGTTTGTATATTTTATTACTAGAGAATTTCGATATATTTTACATTTATTGGTTATTTAAAATTAAATTAAATTGAATTTAATTAATTTTCAATTAGAAATTTTAATTGAGAAAATTGAATTTATCAATTGGGTTTTTTTTTTTTTGAAAATTATCCGTAAGATTGTTGTAGAAGCTATTTATTTTAATATTATTTTTACAGATCTTACTTTATCAAATTCATTTAGTTTTATTTTAAATTTGCGGCAACTTAATTTAAGATTAATCATAAATCACCCAAATTTTGAATGTAACCCAAAACCCTTCCAATCATCTTGCATATACATAAATAAATATGTATAAATATTCTGTAAGAGACGAATAATCCTGATTTAGAATGCATCTCTAAAACACCCCCCAATTGTATAAATATTTTTGAAAAGCGAAGACCCTCTTTTTAGAGGTCGAATCAAATCAATCCCACTTAATGCAATCCCACTTAATAAATTTTACAAACAAGCGTAAGCTACTTTAAAGTTCAGATAAAATAAAATAACAAAAATAGTTTTTTTAATATTGACTTTTATTAAAGTAAAACTGGAACCTAAAATGTAGAAAATATAAACTTGAAGGTAAATCTTGCGAATTTGTTACTGTTTTAATATAAAGGTAAATTGCTGGTATAAGAAACAGCACCTTTAATGCCTAAAGATTTTTAAGCTTAAAATATTAAAAATTTTCATTAACTAAAAATTGATAGTAGATCTTTTGCATTTAAAAGTGTTTCAATATAAAAGTAAATTGCTGGATTAAGGTTAACAGAAAGAAGAAATATCTCGCATTTTATAATGCAAATAAATGGGTTTTAAAGACGATATTATTATCCGAATATTCCAGAAAAGAGAAAGTCTTTATTTCGTTACCAACTGTGAAACACACCCTAATTCAGCATGTGACACATAGGTACTTATAATCCCCCAAATTTAGTACAATTATGTATTATTGTATACTTTTTAAGTGGCATTATGTTACAAAAATATTTTTAGAATGTTATATTATTTAGGGATTATTTTTTGGGGAGGCTTAAGAGTAGAACTTTTCAAATTTTACTTACTGTAATTAGGTTCTATACTATAAAATCCTGGTGTGTTCTTTTTTTCAAATTTGTTGTTCTGACAATTGGATCTCGAAAAACTGGGCTGACAATAGAAAGATATTTAAAAAATTTGGGAATACATTTTATTTGAATAAATGCTAAATTTATTCGATAATCGAAAAATTTAAGTAAAACGAGGAAGAGTGTAGTAAAGTAGACTGTGTCAACTCTGGGATACCCGTATGACCGTAACATATACATTATATCATCTATGGTTAATTACTTTTGGAAAAATTTCAAACATACAGCTTTATTAAGTGTAGTGGAATACTTATATAAAAGAAGGAGTTGTATGGCAGCTACTCGATCCCACTGCAGTAGACCAACCAAATTTTGCAGAAACTTTGGCCATAAAACTAAACTACTTTTAGCAAAATTTCAGACACCCAGCTTCATTAGGTGGAGAGTAATGCTCATATAAAATAAGAATTTGTATGGCAGCTACTCGATCCCACTGCAGTAGACCAATCAAATTTTGCAGAAACTTTGGCCATAAAACTAAACTAGTTTTCGCAAAATTTCAGACACGCAGCTGTTGTAGGTACAGAGTAATACTCATATAAAAAAAGAAGTTGTATGGCAGCTACTCGATCCCACTGCAGTAGACCAACCAAATTTTGCAGAAACTTTGGCCATAAAACTAAACTACTTTACGCAAAACTTCAGACACGCAGCTGTTGTAGGTACAGAGTAATACTCATATAAAAAAAGAAGTTGTATGGCAGCTACCCGAACCCATGAACCAAAATGGCTAGATTTAAATAGCGATGACGGCTATTACAAAAAAAAACGAATTTGCGAATAGATCCAAGCTCCTTTAGTTTTTGTGTTATCGTGCGGACGGACGTAGATAGCTAAATCGATTTATTTTTCGATTCTGATCCGATCCATACACTTGATTCTATATCTACCTCCCCTCCTTCTCTGCGTCACAAACGTAATGGCAAATTTATTATACCCTTTGACTATATAGGCATACTGGTATAAAAAGGGCCAAGTTCATGTGAAAAGAGTATATTTAACCGAAATCGAAATAGATATTCAATAAACAAATAACTGTATGTTGATTGTTTATTGAATATCTAAACTGCAAAAGTTTAGATTCATTTAATTCACCTATATACTTAAAGTTTTTATTAAAGTTGTATAAATATTTTAGTGCTTCAAAAATTTAAATCGACTAAATTTTCTTATGGTTATTTTGAAAAAAAATGCACTAAAATTTTAATTATTTTATTCAATTTAAAAAGAGGGCGATAAGTAAATTTAAATTTGATATGGTAAAGTAATGATTATTTTTTTATTTCGTTCAGTAATCTCTTTAATAATTTTAATCGAAGAAAGTCTTATCCCCTATATAGTAAAATTAAGGACTTAAACATTCAGTAATATTTTTATATATAACGAATATCAAATTGAAAGGGGAATAAAGGTCTAGAGGTCAGGATTTTTCTTTTGAAATTTTAGCACTGCAATAGTATTTTAGATACTACAGAGATATCTTCCAATCTTGGTTCGTTATGCTAGAAAGACATTTTAATGTTCCAAAGTGAGTATTTCATATGTTTTAAGAGTTCGAAATACGTTTTTGAGGTTAACTCTTTAATTCGAACCGTACCTTATTATTACTATATGGTTTATTATTATTGTATGATCTATGAACTATTAATACTCTAGCTAGGATTATACCGAACCTAGAATGAGTTTTCCTACTTTGACATATACTCATCGAAAAAATAAACAAAAACATGTAAGCGAGTCTTAGGGATCCATGACTTAATGCAGTTTTAAACCTTTAAAAGATAGCATCCCAGAATAAATATTGAAGAACATTTACTTGTTGTCCTATATAGGTTTTTTTCAGAAATGAAAGTTGAGTAAAATTTTAAAAGAAAGTACTTTTAAAGAATTCAAATTATTCCTATACAAAATCAAGATATGCAAGTGCATCTCATACACATTCAATATTCTATCAAGTACACCAAACAGGCAATTTTACTTGAATAAACATTAGTCAATTGTTTGACTTCAGACCACCTGAAGAGCTTTAAAATAGAATTTGAATATCATTGGGTTACCAACTGCCAAAAAAGTTTTCGTTATCTTGCAAACTGTAATTCTATTCTAACACTTCTAATTTACACTTTTGATTGTTTTAGGGAAGGTCAATTACTAACTCATTAATTTTATTTCCTCATTCTTATACTAGACGAGGTTAATCAATTGGACAAAGTTCCTTTCTACAATTACAAAAGTTCTCAACAATCCCTCACCACTTTAAATTAAATTTAAACTCCAGTTAACTTAAAACTCCCATATCATTAAATACTCGGTTTTTATTCCATTTTAAACTTTATTAATTAAATTTTTTTTTCCTGATTATTGTAAATAAATTGATTCCCCTATGATTTTTCATATTTTTCATAAATGAAAAATAAAAATAAAAATTATTATTATTTAGGTTAACTTTCTGATATTCTTCATTTTGTTTTTCAAGTGTACGAACACACAGTCTCACACAGTAATAAAAGTACCACGTACTTTTAAATGAGAACTATGAGAATATTTAAAATTTTTACCTAATATTGCAGGTGAAAAATTGAATATTTCATAAAGTTAAGTTATGTTTTAAATTTAAAAGATAAATAATCAAATAGAAAGAGATAGAGTTATATATTTGTTTTTTATCAATATGAATTATATTGATTCTGAATAGTATTATGAAAAACGAGTACACGAATACGAGTACTCATGAATTGTATACAAATTCCAGTAGGAATTAATTTTTCAACTGAAATGGAATAAACCTGAAATGGAAATGGAATTGAAAAAATGGAACATTCACTTTATTGAAGTGGAATAAAAAATAAATGAAAAAAATAATAAGAAATACTGAAAAATTATGGTTTTAATAATAATAATAGTAAAAGTGATGATAGCGGTGATGGTGGTGGTAGTAAGGATAATGATGTATTCTGAATTATTAAATTGTAATGCATTGAAGTTAAATAAGACTATGAATGCGTTAGTATTCTTAATAATTATGAAGCGATACTCTGTGGGGTCTTAGGTTGTTTAAAAAAAAAGAAAAATAGAATAAAAAATTGTTTGTACTTGAAACTGAATTCAATTTAGATAAAATGTTTAAATGAATTTTGTTGTTTAGGGGTTATTTTAGAACTTGAACTATGGGATTATGAAGGAAAATGAAAGATAACTCCATTAAATACTTAAGTTGACCCTATAATTAATATAAAAAAATATTTTAAATTTGGGTTACATTCATTTTTTGATTCTTTAAAATTCAAGTTAATGTTTTATAATAACATTTTGCATTAAATAAAAATTAGAAGAAAATGTACAAGATTAAAAACTAAATTATAACATTGATATACTAATGCTGAAATGATTTACTTTATGATTAAAGAAAATATGAATATATTATATTAATTTATTTATTTATTTGTAGTACCAGACAATAATAAATATTGCCTGATAATATTAATCGTTTGCTGATTTGACATTTGGACTTATTATTAAATTATTGTAATATACACTTTATATTTTTTATTAGATATGATCCGACCAGGGTTTGAACCAGAAACTTTTCGATTGAAAAATCGTCCCTTTACCACTGAGTTATCTGTCAGATGTGTATTAATTTTTTTGTAAACAAAATCTGGATTTAAATAATTATCCATTAACTAATTTTACTAAACAGTTTTAGCAGAACTTGAGTTCCTGTGAAATATGCTTTTAAATGTAGATTGTAAATTAAATCTGAAATGGATGTTTTGTGAAATGAGTGGAGCGTGGGAGTTGCAATAACAATAACTCAGATTTATCTCAGATAACGGGAACATTTAGGAAACCAGACGGAACTCCTTTTTACCAAATTTTTACTTTTTATTTTTATAAATTTGAAAGATATGGGTTTGCTTAGTTTAGAGTGTCTTGTAGCAGCAAACTAAATCGTTACTCAAATTCCTTTCAAATATCAGAATCTGAGATATTTGAGAGGAATCTATCAATTTTTTAATCTATCAATTTTGAAGATAATCATATTAAGTCTTGAGAGGCGTGTGAAAGATATCCGAACCACTACTTTGGTTGGGCCCAAATTTCAGCAGCATAAGGAAAATAAGGCGAAAGGTTTTTGTACAAAATTTAAGGGTTTTATCTTTATTGATTTTGAAGAAACAATTGTTTGCCCTTGGCTCAAACGAAAGGTTCAAAAATTGAAGCCCATGGTCTAGTTTCCCCCTTTTGGTCTAACCATGGTCTAATTTCGCAATTCCTAATATCGATATTTGTAATTAACAGTTAAAATTTAATTTTTTAAGTAATTGGGCGTATGAACTCAACTCAGGAGGTGATGCTGAACATAAAAAATGTATACTCTTCTATATATAGCTTTCTTTCCTTTGATGTTTACAAAACTATACTAAAATTAATAGATACTCCTACATCTGTTTTAGGTCTAGTGTACAAATATGAGATCCCGTTATGTCTCTTTAAAAAATTTTTAGTATTTTTCATGGTTAACATATTATATGCCTCAAATCTTTGATTCTTGACATTTGAAAAATATATTTTTCTGAAAATTTTATAAAATAAATTTGAATTTTCCTAAAGAAAATTTCTTTTTTAACTAAACAAATAAATCTATTGATTCTGCATTCTATTAACCTAAAAAATTAAAAAAATCCTCTATTTCTACTAAATTTCAAAAATTGATTTTTATTTCGTGTGTTTTAACACTAGATTTTAAGTTTTTAATTCAATTAAATATTAATGTTTACTTGTCCAAACCATTAACTTATGTGTGCACTCTACAGACATTTCAAAGCTCGTTAAAAGAACTATTTTTCCATAGAATCTTCTAACATCTATATGTATATTTCTCTGAAAAATTTACCAACATCAAAGGTAAATATTTAGACAAAAACAAAAACTAAAACTCATAAACGTAAAAAAGAAAATGTAATTAAATATCTTTTACGAAACTAAACTGGCATTTTTCTATTTGGTTTTTCAATTCTGAAATATTTTCATTTCATTTTTTTTCTTATTAGCACATTTTCACAAAAAGTGTTTTGGAAAAAATGCACCTATATTGGTTTACTCTGTCCTTCTGTCCCGGTTTTTACAAAACTTTTACACCGTTTGGAATAAAAAACAAAATTTTAAAACTATGGGTTGGTATTTCAAGAAAATTCATTTCGTGGAAGAAATTTTTTCTGGAGCCCCACCCGATACGGAGCTACAGTACCAAAAGTGAGGAGAACCTCTATATGTAAATTGGTATAACAAATATTTTACAAGAAATATTTTCAATCTAGAAACGTCCAAGTATAGCTCTTTCAATAAGATGTATTAAACGTATAGGGTTTCCAGATGGTACTTTCATTTATTGTTATGTTAAAACTGTTTTAATTACAAACTGTAAATTTTGAGAGGTGCTAGACCTGAAAAAATAAGTATAAGCCAGTTAAGGAAATTTGAATAGTTCTCCATTTAGACAAAATGGGAGCTGTTTAAGGTAAAAAATGGAATATATAAAATTTATAAACACATTTCTAACTTCGAGTAATACTCAAAAAATGGGAGCACGCGTCATACGCCAGTATTTCATTTGTCTGTATGTTTTAAAATAGATGCCAAAGCAGGGTTATACGCCTTTTACAGAATATTTATACAAAAGTACATATGTTTAATGTGCTTTTTTAAAAACTCTTGGTTTTTTTCATTATTTGTTTAAAAAAAGCATCAGTTAAAATAAAAACATCTACCAGAATTTCGAGTTAAACCATAACGATTAATTCCATACAAAAAAAAAAAAAAAAAAAATGGAAAATTATAAAAATGCTAAGAGTCTTATATGCAATAAAAGATTTTCCTGTGTAAAAAAAACAGAAGAACTCAAGTGAAGTTCATTTTTAATTAAAATGGTTTTTAATATGAGTCTAACCCCCAAAAACCAAAACAAAAGTAAAAGTAAAATTTTTTCAAAATAAAATATTTTTTTTTGAAAGTTTCCAAAAAATCACAGTAATATGAAAATTCCAAAAAAAAATAAATATATATTGTAGCATTTTAAAAAATTTAAAAGTTAAAGTAATAATTAAAGCAACCATCTGTAACATAAACAATTCTCAATTTGATTACTTAATCGATTAAAAAAAGTTTATTAAAGGTTCATTCAAGTTTTGGGAACTTTTTATACTTTCAACTCGATACGGAATGGTGATTACTTTGTAATGTTGGTAGGTTGGTTTAAATTAATGCTCTGGGTTTACTGCTACTTGTATGCACACAAAGCTTTTATTATATTCATTTAAGTTGAGTTTTGGATCCATACCATAGTGTTCACTGTTCAGATACCTTAAAGTTTAGATCTTAAGTTTGGATCTTGGAATTGGTTATATGGTTACCTAGGTAACTATTATGATCATAGCCAGCGCCAGACATTTCAAGTGAATTTATAATGGTTTCCCTATTATAGATTTTTCTGGTCGTATGGTTAAATAATAAGAAAAATTATTTTTTTAACCCTGTTAAGCGGACGTTTAACCTGTTCCGAAAATACAAAAAAATTGGAGTGGAACTAGCCCTTGCTACTTTGTACGACACTATTGATAATCTTAGTCTACGTTGCTCTTTCATATTTTGCCTCATTGAATAACTAAACCATTCAGGTCATTTTTCTAATAAGCATTCGAAAAAATGTTTACTTTTTTTCTATACCGCGTCGACCCTGAATTTTACCCTGAACTATTTGGTATTAAGGGTTTTTTGGTATAATGCTTTATAGGTGCTCCGCTTTTTTGTCAAAATTATCCTGGTCACCTTTTTAATATGTAAAGTTAAAAGTTGAAAAACAAAAATAGATTTCCTCCTTTTTTTTCTAACGAAACAAGGTATTAATTGCGTTGTCATTGCTTTGCTGGAAACATAAATATCGCGTGTTTAATCTGTGATCTTTTGAGTTCAGAACCAGATTGCTGTTAGATTTATTGTAAAAAACATGAAAGGAAATTAAAATGAATAAAAAAAAAGTTTATACACGGATTACAGTTATATTTTTATCCCTTGAATCACAGTTGGGTATCGTTTGTGTGTTTTTAAGGTTTATTGATTGTTTTTTAAGATTAACTATACAATTCCAAAAAAAAACCCTCTAATTAAAATAAAACTTTTAATAGTTTATTTAAAATGATTTTTAGAGTACGGTTTTTTTGGTAATTAATAAAGTTTCCTTTGAGTTTCTAGGAATAATGAAATTTGTTGAAAGTTCCCAAGTAGGTGTATTTTAATAATTTTAATATTAATTAGAGGTTTTTTTAATATAGTTTAAATACGTTTAATGTTTAGAATTAATTATTTCCCCATCCCTTTCATATACTCAAATCATACATTACTAATTAAATTCAAATGATTTTAAAATTCGATAGTTCATCTAATAAATATTTAAGTTTAAAAATTGGATCTCCTTGACCATCATTACCTTGAATTCGATATCTAAGAAGACCCAAGGTAATGGATACACAATATACGCATCGCCTCTGGTAGCTATGCTTTCTTTAATATTCTCTCAAAAAAATATTAAATTTGTGATTTGTTCTATAGTGTGAATTAAATAAATCCTCGCAACCAAAAGTTGTAAGTTTCTCTACTCCAAATTTGTTTCATGAAATGCTTGTAGTGGTGCTTTATTTTTCGGCCAAAATGTTTTTCCTATGTCCCAAGTTGACCATAAGAACAATACGCTAACTCATTTTGTATTATTGTATAAATTACTTCATTCTAAATTTAAAAAGAGTTTCAGATCCCAGTTAGAGCTGTATTTACTATTTAGTTCGGGATTGTAGTAAAATGTTATATGGCTTCTATCAATTTTAATACAAAATTCGAATAAAATTATTCAAATAATTTAAAATTTGCGTGTCATTTAAAACCTTGAGTTTCTTTTCTTTAATAATACATAATGACATTAAATAATGCAATTTAATAATAATTTCTTTAATTTATTAAAATTATTTGATTATTTATTAATAAACAAGTTGTATACAGAATTATGATCAATCATTATATTATGATCAATCAGAATAATATGATTTGCAAGATTCGAACACGTGGTAAACGTAAAAATATTTCTTTAAAGAAATTTAATTATAATCAGTTTAAATTAAACTAATCATTTGAATACTAAAAAGTAGAGAAATAAAATAATTATTAGTTGGAATATTCTGAACTTTGAACTTTAAAATATAATTATTTAAGTTTTTACTCGTTTTCGAAATTAACCCCGCAATGTGCAAGTTTTATTATGACAAGAAACTTTTTTCTCACTTGTAATAGTTTGGAAAAAGATGAAATTGCGAGATTAAGCATTCATATAATGAGCTTGTTATTCACAATTAAGTTAAATTTGGAACTCCATATATTTATACGTTACACCTCAAATAGCTATAGAGGTACATATACTTTAGTAGGATGCTTGTAGCCACCACAAAGAAGCAAGAGATCACACCAAAAATTCGAATTCTGGAAGCTTCCGATCGAATCAATAGCAGGCGAGAATATGTATGCGAGAACAATAAATAGGTACATTTGCTTAAGTAGGATGCTTGAAGCCACCACAAAGAAGCAAGAGATCAAGCTAAAAATTCGAATTCTGGAATCTTCCAAAACGAATCAATAGCAAACGAGCGTATTTCCGAGACCAATAAATACATATAAAACTGTCAAATTTGGTACAAGCGTGTTTCTTTATAATTCTTTGTGCCCCCCAAGTTGCAAATGAATAGGAGTGATTAGAATTGCTCCCACATATTTCCCAAGACTTAAAAGCATGTCTTCGAATGTACATATATAATATATAAATGTGATCTTCCCGCTTCTAATATGTCCCTAAAATTTGGGACAAATTGGGGTGGGGGTTAAATATTTATCACACACTTCCAAAGATCGAACAAGCTTATTTTCAAAATTTTAACAAGCAGATCTTATTTTGTTCTAAATGCGGGTTTATGATACTATCAATTGAATATTTTAGGTGTACTATATTACTGTTGGTTGCATCGACATACTTTTATTGCATTACTTATTCCTTGTTTAATTGTTCTAAGTTTCTGGGTTTTCTTTTTGTATTTGATTTTTCTATTATGCCAATTTTTAATTCATTGCCAGGAATTTTTAAAGGCCATGATAGGCAGGACTTATTTTTGAAACAAAGTACCTTTTAAAGTATATAGATTCTTTTTTATAGTTTTAAAACTTTTTGAATCTTTAAAATTAATAATAGACTTTAAATTTTAATTTTGGTACCTAGTTTGACTTTAAGATTGAATTATTATCTTACTAAATAAACTATGTAACTATTAAAAGGAATTAAAGTACCATTTCGGTTTCTAAGTGTCTACAGTGCCTTATATAATTCTATTTAGTTCTAAAATTCTTTTATATGTAAATAAATCTCTGAATAACGTTGGTACATTAAAATAATAACTTAAACTTACGTTTAAATTAAAATATATTTGTTTTTTAAGTGACGTAAGTTCTAAAATAATATAAGTTTAAAAAAAAATTTTTTTAAATGTAATTGGATACAACTTTAAGACACATGTTGAAAGAAATAATGAAAATAATAAGAAGTACATAAAAAAACGAAATGAAATTAAAAATATTTACAAATAAATTTAAAAAAAAAATTCATAAATACATTATTGGGACTTTATTTACTTATATAATAAAATTTAATATTATATTTGTCACAATTTCTATTGTAATTAAATTTTAATTATTTGCTATTCAAATTAAAATAAAACAAAAATTATAAACCTTTGAGATTAACTTTAGATATAAATTTAATTTTAAAAAAGTCATAAATGTATTTTTAAATATTTTGTTTATACTTTACACCTTGTTTTTGACCCCTAGCGACACTTAATTGGGAATATAGCAAAATTTCAATGTATTATCACCTAAATTGTGATTCTTGAATATTTTTCGTGAATTTTAAATTTAAATTAAACAGTTAAATTTGTGTTAAAAAAAATAGTTTCATTTGGTAAGTTCGGACTTTTAAGTCATCGTTCTTATAAATTTTTACTATCATCCAATTAAACTCTTTCAGACTTATTGTCTGTCTTAATTCTTTTTATATTTTGGGAATGATATCAAAAACTTAAATGTATTTTAGATTAAAAATTAAATCTATAAAATTTATAAAATACACATGTTCATGTACAAAAGTAAACTCGATGATAGTCCCTACTTCCATAATTGACCAACAGTAAAAATAACAAATCCTTTTTATCTTTCAAATTCACATACTTAAAGGATAATACACTCCTAATGTCGGGAAGCGATTAAAATTGGAGCACATTTCACAATCAAATTATTATTTATATTTAAAAACAAATAATACAGCTGTGAACTGCAATTTTGTGACCGAATAAGTCGATCAATACATATGATTATGGTGATGTAAAATAAAAGATTTCGTTACTCTTTAGTAGATATATGTCAAACTCAAGTTAACTGTGTTGAATTTTATAAAAGTATCTTACAACAGACATGCTTGTTGTCATGTTCGTCATCAGAAGATTTAATTGACAATGCGTCAATTCGGTTCGACGCATTTTAAATGAAAACTGCTGCAAAATTGTACTGAACTTTTTGCACGAACATTTTTAAAATCATTTATTTAAGCTAGGAATGTGGAATTTAATGTGTCTTTTAAGAAAATCTTTTAGTGTAGCTAAACTGAAATGAAAATTTTCAGTTTTTAAACACCTGTAACTAGAATATGTGTTATAATTAGCCTAACAGTTGAACAGTTAGCACTTGAGACAATTAGCACCACAAATGTGGAAGTAATATGAGATGATTCATATAAAATTGGAATCAAAAATATAATTTGATTTTGATTGTGCTGTCAAAATAAAACACATTAGTGTAGTTTGAACACAGTATTTTAAAACTAGTTTATTTCTTGTTTAAACGCTAATAGTATAAAGGAGTTCAAATAAAGCGAACAAAAACTGACGTCAAACGTTCAATCTAAAAATTTAATTAATATTTTCTTCAATAAAAAATTTAACATTTAACTTCAATTACTAATTAAAGGTATTATTGCAAAAGCTATCGCTATATAATGAACGATACAAATTTCTTTCAATTAATTATCACATTCATATTTTAAAAAATATTTACAGTATTAAATTACATTAATTACTTATTTTATTGGCCTTAACATTTTTTTTTTTTCAATGTAGATCGTTTACAACATAATAATTAGTACATTGACACATTCCAATTGCGTTACGCGTTATACGTTACGTTTACGTTATATACTAACATACTACTATTCTGTATATTGTTAATAAATATAAAATGCACATGGTTAAATATAATGAATATATTAACGCATTTAATTAAAAAAAAAAAAAATAGTCTGAAATTCACCTGGTATTCATTTAAAAATTAACAGGTAGTATATATATATATAGATTTTCCGTATGTTGACTAATTGTCGTAAATTTTTTTGTTGTTGCTTTAAATGAATATTCGTTAAATTTAACCTCTGTTACAATTAAATTTTAATTAAATTTTTTTTGTATTTAAAAGTCAGTAGAAGGTTAAAAACCAGTTCTATTAAAATGATGATTTATATATGTATATAGGGTATTATATACATATTTATATATATAAATCATGAAGAATTTTGTTGTTTTAAATTTTACCTTCCGGATTTCATATAATTTTAATGAGTAAGAAGATTTTTGTATTTCATAATATAAGTGATTTACTAGTATGGTGTTAAAGATTTGAATTTAAGTTTTTCATACTAAAATTAAATTTTTACTGTCAAAAATAAATAAAAGTTCCACCTGTCAAATTTTTATTAAATTACTAATTATTTGAATTATTGTGTATTTAATTATATTTCGAAATTTTATGACATTTATAATCAAAAGAGGGATTTGAAAGAGTAGTGATAAGCAACTCGTCAGACGTCTGATTCAAACTTCCATTAAATCATTTTCAACTATCCGATGCCTAAATTCTAGTTACTTTTTTTTCTTTCTTCCATTGAATGTCTGGCACTAAAATATGAGCATGAGCTATTTTGAGATTTGAGTCATACTCAACTCATTTTGAGTTAAAAAATTTGAGTGAAGTCAATTTTTGAGTAAACATTCAGATTAGCCTAAGTTTCAGTTTGATCAACACAAAACCTTATGAATATTTCTCGAAGCAAGTTAATTTTTTAGCTAGTTGACATTTTGAGTTGACAATTAGTTGAGTTAAAATTTGAGCCTTTTACAACCAAGTTTGATACTTAATTGAAAATATAGCAAATAATTGTAGGCTGATTGACATATAATCGTTGATTCAGCCAAGTTTGATATAACACAAGTTAAAAATTAAACTTTCGATAAAAATATTAAACTAAAGCCCCTCACACAACAAAGTCGCCATGTAACAAATGATATTAATTAATTTTTTTAATGGAATTCAATATATATGTGCAGAATAAAAGTTAATTCCGCAAAGGCTAATAAAAAGAGAAGTCAATTCTTAAAAAATAAATTTGATAGAAAAATATTTTCATATAGGATTTTTCTAGAAACTAAACTGCTGAGTTGTATATCTGACTTTTAAAAAGCTGCTAATTGAACTAAGTTGTTATTAAAAAAAAATTTACCTATATTTTTATTGTTATTTTCTTAAAAAATTGTTATTAAATAATTTTATTACTCATGTACTTAAATACAAAAAATTAAAACAGGTTTAATTAAAAGTTTATATTTAAAGAAAATTTAACTGAGATTGCGTATATTTTTTAATTCTTCGTTCAAGTAATTTTAGAATGTTTTAAGAAGAATATAAATTATATTTTATTACTGAATTGCTTTTGGAATTTTAAGATTTTAAAACGGATTTAAAGAACAAAATTTAACTGAAATAAGATAAGTATCTTTAATAGCCTTTAAAAATAAGATGTGAGGATTACAATGAATACAAATTTAATGGTTAATAGTTCTGACAAATACTAAGTTTAATGTGTAAAATCAAGTAGGTAATAGAAATATGTTGTGTTTACCTAAGAACCGCTCTTACAGGAAAATCATTATATGAAATTTCTTTCAAAGACTTTTTACTTACATACGCTATCATTTGATAAAGTAATTTTGTTATTTGATTAATTGTTTAAAATTAAGAAAAACGAGGAAGAGTGTAGTAGAGTAGACTGTGTCAACTCTGGGATACCCGTATGACCGTTACATATACATTATATCCGGTTAATTACTTTTGGCAAAATTTCAAACATACTTTATTAAGTTTAGTGTAATACTCATATAAAAGAAGGAGTTGTATGGCAGCTACTCGAACCCTCTGCAATAGACCAACCAAATTTTGCTGTATCCTTGGCCAATACACTAAACTATTTTTGGCAAAATTTCAGACACCCAGCTTCAATAGGTGGAGAGTAATGCTTATATAAAGTAGGAAGTTGTATGGCAGCTACACGAACCCATGGACCAAAATGGCTGGATTTAAATAGCGATGACGGCTATTACAAAAAAATTAGTTTGCGAAAATTTCAAGATTCTAGCTCCTTTAGTTTTTGAGTTATCGTGCGGACGAACGGACAGACGGACGGACATACATCGCTAAATCGATTTATTTTTCGATCCTGATCCGATTCATACACTTGAGTCTATATCTACCCCCCCTCCTTCTCTGCGTTACAAACGTAATGGCAAATTTATTATACCCTTTGGCTATATAGTCATACGGGTATAAATATAAGAATCCCTACAGAATAGAGTAAGAATAGAGAAGATCCATACAGAATAGAGTCATTTTGCTAATCTACATATGCGTACATATGCGTACAAGTATTAAAGGAATTATCTAAATATAATAAAAGACAAACTGCGGCTGCTGATTAGCGATCCCTATGTTATGTTAAGTGTTATTTACACATGTAACATACTTCTAATTACAAATACTTACATACAGAGGAGAAAGAAAAAACGAAACTGATTAAATGTAAATTATAAACAGAAAAAAAAAAATCAAAACGTATAAGAAATCTGTTAGAAGGTAGATACAGAAAATTATAATAAAAACGTATAAAGCTATTTTTACATTACAGTATGTATACTTTTGTTTTATTATCAATTGGAGAACTAAAACAAACTATTATAATGTTATAACTAATATTCTTTAGATAACGAATTTCCTTTTATTAATTCTGTAGCAGTAGAAGAAAAACGAGGAAGAGTGTAGTAGAGTAGACTGTGTCAACTCTGGGATACCCGTATGACCGTTATATAAACATTATATCATTATTATTATAAACATTAATTACTTTTGGCAAAATTTCAAACATACCAGCTTTATTAGGTGTAGTGTAATGCTCTTATAAAAGAAGGAGTTGTATGGCAGCTACTCGAACTCTTGGCAGTAGAGCAACCAAATTTTGCAGTAACTTTGGCCATTACACCAAACTATTTTTGGCAAAATTTCAGACAACCAACTTCAATAGGTATAGAGTAATGCTCATATAAAATAAGAAGTTGTATGGCAGGTACTCGAACCCTTTGCAGTAGACCAACCAAATTTTGCAGAAACTTTGGCCATAAAACTAAACTACTTTTGCCAAAATTTCAGACACGTAGCTGTAATAGGTACAGAGAAATACTCATATAAAAAAGGAAGTTGTATGGCAGCTACCCGAACCCATGGACCAAAATGGCTGGATTTAAATAGCGATGACGGCTATTGTAAAAAAACGAATTTGCGAAAATTTCAAGATCCTAGCTCCTTTAGTTTTTGAGTTATCGTGCGGACGGACGGACAGACGGACGGACGGACAGACGGACGGACAGACGGACGGACAGACGGACAGACGGACGGACATACATAGCTAAATCGATTTTTTTTTCGATTCTGATCCGATCCATACACTTGAGTCTATATCTACCCCCCCTCCTTCTCTGCGTCACAAACGTAATGGCAAATTTATTATACCCTTTGACTATATAGTCATACGGGTATAAAGAATATATATAAAAAGAGAAATTAAAATTATACCTGTCGTCCGACAGGCTTTTTTACTAGTACAGTTATAAAAGCAGTATCGAGTTCTCGAACTTTAGAATTAATTAAGCTTTTTAACGTTTCATTCAAGCTTTAATTTTAAGACTTTCAACTTTGCATTATAAACTAAAAATCTAAACAATTCATATATCAAATTTATAATTAACCATAAGATTTATTAAAAGTCATGCAAATTAGAAGTGACAATAGGTTAAAATACAATGTTAGCCTAAATTGAACAATATTTAATCAAGTATTACGTTAACGAATTAGGCAAAAATGCTATTATATCACTTTATTGTATGAATTTAAGTATATTATATAGAATTTAACACGCAGCTCCGAACAATTGCACAATACCATATACTAGTAACTAACTTTATATCATAAATTAGTTTTATATGACGCAAATCAATTTCAAAGCGAAAAATATTTTTTGTATCATAATGCGAATCAATCGTGCGACACTAAGTGTAATGATAATGGAATAAGTGTGAATATTGCGGAATGATTTGGTAATAATGTTTATTAATTTAATTTAATTGATATTGTTGTTTTAAAAGTCAACAAATGAACACACACGTACATATAATTCATGTTGCCAAATACACAAATCAGGTAAGTCGAATATGAGAAAATATTCTAGAAGAACGCAGTTCAAATGTTAAACTTTTCCACACACTTTTGTGATAGTATTAGAAATTTGTTAGAAATATAATGTCATAATTAAAGAGTAAACAATATAAAATTGGTCGATTTTATAACAGGTTTCTTAGATTATCAACAGGTAGAAAAATTTTTTTTTTCTTAATTATGATTTCTAAGTAAATTAATGATTTGTTAAAAAATAAAATGTTTTTTTTTTTCCTTATTCATCATTTTGTTTTGTTCATATAAATTATTTAAAAATTAAATTATTTTTAAATTTGTTAAAGTACAAAATGCACAATCATATTCTAATCTAATTATTTATGATAATTATTTCTATTCTAATTGATAACTTTTTTAAAATGGACATTTTTACATTATGGAATTATAATTAGAGCATTAGTTTGTATTTCTTTATTAAAGATAGCTATACTTAGTATTTATAGTTACCTTGAATTGTTTTTAGGTGCAAGGTTTTCTGAGCCAGAAAATAATAATATAACTCTTTAGATTAGCTATTAAATTTAATAAAATAAAAACATAACCTCATTCATTAAAAAAAAATTCAACACATTTATCTAGTTATACAATAGGTAATAGAAGTGGAGGGAAACAGAAATTCGTAGGGTGGCAGTCCTGGCATATAAAATTATATATGTAACTTCCATTCTTTCCTTAAACTTTTTGTCCTATTCCCGAGTCTTAAAACCCCGTATTTATTTATTTATATTAAAGTCTATTCACAACTTGAATTTCGAAATTTTGACTTTTTTAGTTGATTAAAACGGCAACACTGATGCTTTGAACAGTAATTGTCGATGGCTTTCGAAGTTTTCTATAATAACTTTCGCAAAATAATTTCGAAGACAGTAAGTAAAACTTCAGATTGCTAAGGTCGATAGTTTCCACTGGTATATATCATATCTTCTGTTGAATGGAAATCATATAGATTAACTAATTACACATTGTAATATGATTCATATTAAGTTTTATATTTGTGGAAAACATATATTCATTTATATTTGTTATATATTTTATTACAAAACGAACCTATTTGCACGTGTAGAATATAATAACACGGTTCAGCAATTCATTATAACTTAATACTGTAATTTAAAAATTTATTAATGAACAAATGTGTCTATAAAACTTATAAATTTCTTATATATAATTATCATTATGAAGTACTTGTTAATTACTTGTAATTTACTACTTATTAAGTACTACTGGGCTACTTACTAAGTACTTTTTATATTTTTCCAAAAAACATGTCGACTATTTTTCTATTTTTAATTTCATCCGGAAGTTAATTAAGGGTTTTACGTGTTACATTATAAAAATGTGGCGAGATTTTTAAATATTAACTTTGATGATGTAATTCATAAGTTATCAGCATTTTTTGTAAGACAACAATGCAATTTATTATTACAAATGGGTTTAAGTATACTGTTGATGTTTTGTGTTACCATCGGCTTTAAATGTTTAGCAAGCTTACTCTGTATAAGTAAATGAAGCTTTATGTTACCATCAATTTTAAATGTGTAGTGAGCTTACTCTTTATAAAAAAATTTAGTCGTAAGATTTTGTATTGTTAGTGAATTTTTTGAACTGACGTTCTATTTTGATATCCCTATACATTTTAAATAGCCTTTGTTTTGTACTATTTGCAATAATTTAAAATTTTTATGTTTTTCATTTATTTCTTAATTTGCTGCTACTAAATTTAATACAGATCCACAAGTATACCAAGATTGTGACCTTTATGAACTTGAGTTTTATCTCTAAGTATATTCCGCCTTTCTTTTTATCCCATTATCTTTGAATGTTATTATATTGATGTTGTCTGCACATTTGCTCTGAAACGTCCTATAGTAATTTTTTTTTTGTATTGATTGTTGGCTAGTTCTGATCCACCCATTTTTGAAAAGAATTCATTTCTTTATTTACTAACTCTCCCAATTCGATACAAGGTATTTTGGCGTATACGATAGCTTGATCATCTGCAAACTTGAATGGTTTCCTTACATTGTAGTCTTTAGTACACTATTAAAACCATAATTTTGAGTAGCATCAAAATAAAGCTGATATTATAACGAGTATCCCTGAATTTCTCCGTTTTTGACATATGTATATAACTCTTTATAAAACATAAGTATTCAGATTCTTCAGATTGTAATGAAAACCTATCTTAATGTCGTATATATTACTAACTAATACATAACTTCAAACTCTTAGTAAACAATTTTGATGCGTATTAAAATAACTAATTAATTTCAAATCTAATAGTTTTTAATTAAAAGTACTCGTAAACTATAAAGTAATGTTACTAAAAATAGTATTAAATTAAATTACATTATTAAAGATGATTATTAGTGTAGGATAATTTAAATAATTTTTTCAATAAGTAATTATTAAGTGGTGTTGTATTATTTCAATAACTTTTAAGTGTAGTAAGATCAAAGGCCAACTTTTAAAATAGTCATTTAAAATAAAGAATACTTAAAATCAAAAACCTACTCTTTAAAAAATTATACTTTATTGAATTTTTGTCGGTTATATTCTTCAAATTAAAATATTACTTAAAAGTTATTTAAGTTCGAAGGTTGGGTAAATATTTGACCATTAAATAATAAATATTTGGACTTGGAATTACTAAATAGTTTTTTAACAAAAAAAAAAAAAAATGACTAATAAACAATTCTGATTCATTATTTATTGAAGTGTGAAAAATATAGGAATTAGTTAAGAAAAAGAATAGTTAGTTACTAACTAAATTAAATTTTAGTTTATAATTTTAAAAAAAAATCATTTGCAAAATTTTTATTTTGAATCAAATATTATAATTAATAATTTAGGCGGCAACACTTGGTTTAACTTTCTAATAAAAATTATTGCATAATAGAATATTATTTAGTATTCTGACATTTGTGTACAGAAAATAATTCGAAATGCCAAACTGCAATATTTGCCACTTCTTTCTAAAAATTTGATATTAGTATCTTTACATTTGTGTAAGCACAGTGAATGCAATGGGCGTCAAAACATTGACAAAGAGTAAATTGACGTAGCCAACGAATTAAGTTTTTCTATATTTTTTTTGCAATTTGATTTTAATTCTAAAACCTTAATTTTTAATAATGACAAATCTTATAATATAGAACGTCACTAGTTTTTAAAATTTAATAAATATCATGTTAGGAACATGTTAACAATATCATTGACAAATAAATTAAACAAAGATCTGATTTATTTTTTGTTGTATATTACAGTAGTATTTAATCTGGATTACATATTTTTTTTTTTGCAGCTAATGAAGTTTTAATTGCACTTGTAACAACCAATTGACATGCATTTAATTACAATATCATGAAATATGAAACTACACAAGTAGAGTACATTATGTTTATACCCGTATGACTATATAGTCCAAGGGTATAATAAATTTGCCATTACGTTTGTGACGCAGAGAAGGAGGGGGGTAGATATAGACTCAAGTGTATGGATCGGATCAGAATCGAAAAATAAATCGATTTAGCTATGTATGTCCGTCCGTCCGTCTGTCCGTCTGTCCGTCTGTCCGTCTGTCCGTCTGTCCGTCTGTCCGTCTGTCCGTCTGTCCGTCTGTCCGTCTGTCCGTCTGTCCGTCCGTCCGTCATCACGATAACTCAAAAAGTAAAGGAGCTAGGACTATGAAATTTTCACAAATTCGTTTTTATGCAAAAAACGGAATCGAGTTTTAAATTCAGCCATTTTGGTCCACGGGTTCGAGTACCTGCCATACAACTTCTAATTTTATATGAGCATTACTCTATACCTATGGAAGCTGTGTGTCTGAAATTTTGCCAAAAGTAGTTTAGTATAATGGCCAAAGTTACTGCAAAATTTGGTTGGTCTACTGCAGAGGGTTCGAGTAGCTGCCATACAACTCCTTCTTTTATATGAGCTTTACACTACACCTGATGAAGCTGGGTGTCTGAAATTTTGCAAAAAATAGTTTAGTATAATGGCCAAAGTTACTGCAAAATTTGGTTGGTCTACTGCAAAGGGTTCGAGTAGCTGCCATACAACTCCTTCTTTTATATGAGCATTACTCTACACC